>JAQOWM010000826.1:0-600000 GCA_029041755.1 Resseliella maxima | reverse complement strand
TGCAGCGCACATAATACATGGTTCGACAGTTACGATGACAGATATTTCCCGAAAAACATTCGAAAATTCTAAATGATGGTTTTTACAATAATCTAAAACTTGATCAATACAAATGAATTCAGCATGGCGTGTGGCATTTTTTGTTTTGTTTACTAAATTTGCACCATAGGCGATAATTTCATTTCGATACACAAACACACAACCAACGGGCACTTCATTTTGTTGATAAGCCGCATGGCCATTTTGTAATGCATCGTTCATAAATTTGTCCATTTTTTTACAAGTGTTTTTTTTTTGTTTGGAAAAAAATGTTTCTAGTTAGTAAAAAAACAAAAAAATACTAAATACTAAATACTATAGTCGGTATATGAACGATTTATATGTGCTTTTGTTTTGTTTTGAAAATCGTTTTTGACACATCACATGAATTTTTGGATATTTGAAATATCTTATGCGCTTATGATGTTTGCATGTATTTCATAACATCATTATCGATAAGCCATTTCTTTGCTTTTTCGTTCCAGTTGGTATTATTCAGAGCACGTGGACTTGGATGCGGAATACACTTATGTTCAATTTCAATATTGATTTTGTTTGTTTTGTACAATTCTTTGATACGATCTTCAGCGTAGCGGCCCACAGATATAATTAATTTGGGTGCAATCAAATCGATTGCTTCTTTCAAATACTTTAAACAAATGTCCTGAAGCAACTTTTTTTTGTCGGACTAAATGGAAAATAGAATATTTATTATAAGAATTTGATTCGAAATTTAGCCATAATAAAATCATTTTACCTTCAATTCAGCTGGTGTTACGTTTCGTCCAGATGAATGAAAAAATGCCAATGGACATAAATTATGAACGAAACAATTTCCAAAGAAATTTTCCGCTTCACCGCACAATTCTTGCATTAGACCCCAAAAACGTTTGCCACTTTGCTCAGCTGTGTCACACATTAAACCAGTAACTGGACGTGCAATAATCTCATTTTCTGGTTTATTCACCGAACCATTCAATTTCATCCAATCCCGTACCGCTGGAATATAACCAAATGGTATCTGAAAATAACAAGAAAATAATTACGTTAAGACATTCTTTAATGATATTCATGCAAAGCACAATAGTGGGTACATTTAATTTTAAATAATGGGTATTCATGTATACGTCGAAATATTTCACGCATCTATTAAAAATGCAACAATTTTGTTAAGGATAAATTTTCCAATTTTTACCCCAGTTTGAACCATACCAAATGGTCCCGGATTCATTCCAATGAATAGAACCAATTTTCGTGTTTTCAAATATTTTTTCAAATATGCACAATGTAAATCGGCCGCATATTCAATTGGATTATAAACCGCCGAAATGGTTGATGACAAAAATGAAATGGCTTTTAAATCGACACTTAAACGACATTCAATATCGTACACTTTTTGCCATAGCTGCATTGATTCAAAGAATGGCGATGTTATATCAGGTGCTTGTGATAATTTATGCGTTTGTTTGATTAGTTTATTTTTTGAATGTGATTCTATTTCATGTTCAGTTTGATTATTGTTAGCTGCACGTTTGATTTTGTTTCGAAGCATTTTTCTATCAACTTACTGTAACCGGTTCCAATTGGCTTGCAAAAATTGTAATTTTGTTTTTGAAAGAGAGAAAAAAAAAATATCTTGAAAATTCAACTGCACTGGTACTATGTTATTGCGCTGAGTATAACAATACATTTTTCATTCTACAAAAATGACATTGACATCACTTTCGTCATTTTTAGTACAAATAAGAATCGAACTTTGTACTACAGAATAATGTGAACTTTTTATTTTTACTGCCATCTTTTGTTGGTTATCCAAATTATTGTGCTAAATTGCTTGAACATTTTGCATTTTTTTTTTTTTTTTTTTTTTTTTTTACTTGATTCATTTTCATGTTCTGACAAATGTACTTTCAAGACTAATGTACGTGTCAGAACGATTTTTATTCCATACAATTAATTTCTTGAATCAATTTTTGACGTAGGTTATAACAAGGAGGAGGTGAAACATTATTAAATAAAATGTTAAAATGGAAAAGTGGTTGCCGCAATGAATATTAACTAGAGTAATATTGTTTTTCCTGAGTCCTAAAATCTCAAAAGTCTGTAATTTGTGTCATTCATTTAAAATTTCATTTAAAGATCAAGCAAAAGCATTAACCAATAATATATTTTTCATACAGCATGCCTTTGTGAGATACTTAGGGCCTTTTCAGTATGGGCATTGGAAATGTTGTTCTCAAATCTACAAAATATCATCATTATGAATTTCTTCTTTTGAATAACAATTTGGCCATTTTTATTTGATGAATAATTTTAAAAACACCATGCGCATAAATTACTCCATATTTTATTTGTTTTTTTTTTGTTTTTTTTTTTATTACAATAAATTGTTCTAAATCTAACTATGCTCAATGGCATGTGTTCTGCAAAATTTCTGTGTGTATAATTTTTTGAATAGTATTCGATGGTTTTTTTCCTTTTTTCGAAAAAAAAAATTATCGTTGGTATGGCTAAATGGTAATATGTGCTTAATTAAAATAATTAACTCACTTTCCATTGTGTGCCATGTGAAATGACGTCCTTTATAAACTAATCTCGGTCAATTCAATGGTATGAGTATTATAATTCAAATGTTTTTGTTTCTTTTTCATTTCCATATCAGAATATTTGATTTACATTCCAAATATTGGACTTCAGGCGATAGCCCCAATTATTTATAAGCACTGAATTATATATGGCTTTAAATATCATAAGCGATCAATTTGAATTAATTTTTTATATTATCTCTGATGATTAATGTTAACACTTTTTCAGCCGATTTTTTTTTTTTTTTTTTTTTTCTGAATGAAGCATTTTGAATAAATTACTACCTAAAATGCAGCAAACATTTGTAAATGGGGGTTTATTTTTATGTGTTCGTTTCCCTAATCACCTAAATCTAAATAAATACAATACTTTTCAACGCTATATCAGTTCGTTTTTTGCTTATGAGAAATTCATTAAATTAAAATTAACTAATAAGAAATATTTGCGAAAATTATTTTTTTTTTCTTTTAATGTCAAATTATATTCTCAATTTTCGTGCTTTGCCCAAATTAATCCATTCGGTTGGGATGCTATTTGTGCGATGAAGTTTAGTTTTTTGACATTTTGGCAACTTTTCTGGACGTTCACAACGTTTGCTAACATTCCAATAGACATAGCCTTCGGGACATTTGTAAACGGTTCCCTCAAGTTCATTTCCGCTCTTTTTTCGATTACATTTAATAAAAGCGGGTCCACATTCATCGTCCATGAATGGATGATATCCGGTTGATGGACATAAAGATTCATCCGATACCATAATCTAAGTTAAAAAATGTTTAAGAACATTTCATTCATTTCATAAAAAATCAATCATATATTTTAATGAAAACAAAAAACGGCATGTATAATTACATTATTAAAATTTACCATGGATCTAGGATCAATCAAGTATTTCAATGATCTAGCACTATTGCTTGGGCAACTGTCTGATTTAACACATTTGCATTGCTTTTCATCGAATGATGTATCCTGTGGACATGTGAATTTGGTAATTGTCATATCATTGCTACCATCATTTTCTGTACATTGGTAGAACATGTTGCAGTCTTTTGGATCTTGTCTGAATGCACTTGGGCAAACATATACTCCTTGATCCGGATTTGTTTGTGGGCATGTTGAATTTCCGCCTTCTGATGGTGGACTACTTGTAGTAGTTGGTTCGGTTGAACCATCAGTCGTTGCTGTAAACAGAACGAAATTGATTAATTAAGCGATGATGGGGGAAGTAGATACAATTAAATTGCATTTCAATCAATATTACTTGTTGTTGATTCTGGTGTTGTTGATTCAGTTGTTGAGGCTGTAAAAATCAATGAAAAAATAGTGTTGTGCATTTTGGTTTTTGAAGATAATTCTAAAATTTTGATTTAATCATTTTACCTGTTGTTGATTCCGTTGTTGTTGTGGTTGATTCAGTTGTGGAGGCTATAGAAAGATATTCATTTACATTATTCAAAGCGCATTTTTTACGAAAACAATTTTTTTTTTAATTTTTAAATGTTTTTCAATTATTACTTACTTATCGCTGATTCCGTTGTAGTTGTTGTCGACTCGGTTGTTGGAGCTATACGTAGAAAATAATAAAAATATGGCATTTAATTAAAATTGTTTGATAAATTCGTATATGAGCACACTAATACACTAAAGTACGCAATAAAAAGAATTTTCATTTACTGGAATTTTTACCTGTTGTTGATTCGGTAGTCGTAGTTAATTCAGTCGTAGTTGATTCTGTTGTCGTTTGTTCGGTAGTGGTTGTAGTCGATTCAGTTGTTGCAGCTGTAATAGAAATAAGTGATTAAAATTTATTCATTCATTCAGTCAATCATTTAAAATAGAAAAATTGATTGAATTACCAGTTGTTGACTCGGTTGTACTTTGAGTTGTAGATTCCGTAGTGGTGGTCGTTGACTCGATTGTGGTAGCTAATTAAAAAAAAAAAAATAAAATAAAACGCATAAATTAATAAATTCAAAATTAATTTTAGAAAAAAAAATGTAATCGCGTCGTTGATATACGATACAATTGATTATGTTTAAAATTGAAAAATTATTTGATTTTTCTCTTTTATTCTTACAGTTATTAAATGAAATAATAAATAAAAGAAAACGCAAACACAACTGTCAATAGAATGAGATATTGCCGCATTAATAAAAGAATCCAGCATTTATTCATTTACAATCGGTTTAGTCGCCATGATAATTGATATTCAATGAAATAGTTTCCGATTGGTTATTCAATCATTAGATACAAACAGCTATTAATTTCTTACGTGTCGTTGATTCAGTTGTACTTGATTCGGTGGTTGGTGAGCTCTGTGTTGTATTACATGGTGGTGCTTGTGTGGTGGAATTTGATGATGAACATTTCACATTTGCCTCATAATCACAAGTGGTTAAATCGCTGTTCCAGGCCGTTCCTTCGGCACAATTGAATTCATATCGTGTTAGTCCGCCTTTTCCATTTTCTACGCATCGATAAAATTTCTTACAGTCCTTTTCGTCACCAATGAATCCTTCCTGTCGACAAATTCCATCGTTTGGTGGTGGTTTTGATGTTGTCGTTGATGATTGTTCTGTAGTGCTTCCTTTAGTTGTAGTTTCAGTGCTTTGAGATGTGGCTGTTAAATAATAATTTTAGTATTGCATCAATAATAGTAAAACTAAATTTCAGACATGTTCATGTACTGAATAAATATCTGCTGATAAATTTAGCAACTAAATTTATCTGCTAAATCGTTGTGTAAACGCTTGCGGTACAATATTCTCCGTGTGTTTGTTACGCTTTGACCGTTAATCCCAGTGATTTGCACATAAACAACGTCAAAGCGTAACAAACATACGGGAGATATTGTACCGCAAGCGTTGAACAATGCGTTCGCGCAACGATTTAGCAGATAAATTTAGTTGCTAAATTTATCAGCAGATATTTATTCAGTACATGAATATGTCTGCTAAATTTAAAAAAATAAATTCCGAAAATTAATTTATTTTACTTGTGGTTTGTGATGTTGTTGTTGTTGATGATCCTGGGGTAGAATTTATTTCCGATTTATTGGCGCATCCTGAAACACTGTCAGCATAATCACAAGTTTCTAATTCTTGACTCCAAGCAGTTCCTTCTGGGCAATCGAAATCGTATTTGGTGAAACCGCTTTTTCCATTGTCAACACATCGATAAAACTTCTTACAGTTGTTACTGTCAGCCATAAATCCTTCTTTTTTACATTTATCATTGCTTGGTGAGCTTGTTGGTTTTTGTGTAGAGGAGCTCGATTGTGTTGTAGAAGCGGTGGACTGTGTTGTTTGTGGTGTTCCCGTCGTGGCATCTGTTGTTTGAGGCGATGCTATAAAAATTTATAATTTTGAATCAGTTCTCTGTTTTTAATTATCATTTCTTTATTTAATCGATGAAAAATACCTGTGGTTGATGATGGGGCAGCCGTTGTAGCAACACTCTTACATCTGGCCATATTACTGCTAGATGGATGATTACAGCCTAAGATTTCTTGATCCCAAACAGTACCAGGACCGCAAGTAAATTCATATTTAGTAAAACCTCCTTTGCCGTTGTCAACACATCGATAAAATTTACTACAGTCTTGACTGTTTGGCATAAATCCTTCTTCGGTACATTTATCTTGGTTGCTTTCATTTTGGCCATTGGATTGAGATGATTCAGAGCCTTGCGATCCTTGATTTTGATTTGAAGATTCTTGATTTTGGGATTCAACTTGTTGATTTTGGTTGCCATTTTGATTTTGAGATGATGATGAAGAGCTGCCACTTCCACTATTTGAATTTGAACCATTTTCTTGTGACTGGCTTCCTTGTAGATTATTCTGATTTTGTGATGAAGAAGATGAGCCCCCTGATCCTGAACCAGAATTTGATCCTGATTGCTGTGATTGATTGCTACCATTTTGATTATTTTGGTTTTGCGATGAAGATGAAGAGCTACCTGATCCAGATCCAGAATTGGAGTTTGACTCTTGAGACTGGTTACCGCCATTTTGATTGTTTTGATTTTGCGATGAAGATGAAGAGCTGCCACTTCCACTGTTTGAATTTGATCCATTTTCTTGTGACTGGCTTCCTTCTTGATTATTTTGATTTTGTGATGAAGAAGATGAGCTGCCTGATCCTGAGCCAGAATTTGATCCTGATTGCTGGGATTGACTGCCACCATTTTGATTGTTTTGGTTTTGCGATGAAGATGAAGAGCCACCTGATCCAGATCCAGATCCGGAATTGGAGCTTGAACCTTGAGACTGACTGCTTGCTGAAGCACAACCGGTTTCTGAAGCATGGTTACATGCTTTGATACTGTCATCCCATGCAGTTCCTTCCGCACAACTGAAGTCGTATTTGGTATAACCACCCTTGCCATTATCAACACATCGATAAAATTTCTTACAGTCACTTGGATTGGCAAAGAATCCTTCTTCTTTGCAGCTACCAGATGCACCTTGATTTTGCGACTGAGAAGACGATGATGAGCTGCCACTTCCACTGTTTGAATTTGAACCATTTTCTTGTGACTGGCTTCCTTGTTGATTATTCTGATTTTGTGATGAAGAAGATGAGCCCCCTGATCCTGAACCAGAATTTGATCCTGATTGCTGTGATTGATTGCTACCATTTTGATTATTTTGATTTTGCGATGAAGATGAGGAACTTCCAGATCCAGACCCGGAGTTTGATCCTGATCCCTGTGACTGGCTTCCTTCTTGAGTGTTCTGATTTTGTGATGAAGAAGAAGAACTGCCGCTGCCAGTGTTTGAACCGGAACCACTTTGTTGATTTTGGTTACCTCCATTTTGATTTTGTGATGAAGAAGATGAGCTGCCTGATCCTGAGCCAGAATTTGATCCTGATTGCTGTGATTGACTGCCACCATTTTGGTTATTTTGATTCTGTGTTGAAGAAAAAGTAACATCGGTGGGGGTTTCTCTTGTGATTGACTTTTCCTTTTTTTTTTATTTTGTATAATGAAGAGCCACCTGATCCAGATCCAGATCCGGAATTGGAGCTTGATTCTTGAGACTGACTGCTTGCTGAAGCACAACTGGTTTCTGAAGCATGGTTACATGCTTTGATACTGTCATCCCATGCTGTTCCTTCCGCACAACTGAAGTCGTATTTAGTGTAACCACCTTTACCATTATCAACACATCGATAGAATTTCTTACAGTCACTTGGATTGGCAAAGAATCCTTCTTCTTTGCAGCTACCAGATAGACTTTGATTTTGTGATTGAGATGATGTTGAAGAGCTGCCACTTCCACTGTTTGAACTTGAACCATTTTCTTGTGACTGACTTCCTTGTTGATTATTCTGATTTTGTGATGAAGAAGATGAGCCCCCTGATCCTGAGTCAGAATTTGATCCTGATTGCTGTGATTGATTGCTACCATTTTGATTATTTTGATTTTGCGATGAAGACGAAGAACTTCCTGATCCTGAGCCAGAATTTGATCCTGATTCTTGTGATTGACTGCCACCATTTTGGTTATTTTGATTCTGTGATGAAGACGAAGAGCTACTTGATCCAGATCCAGAGTTGGAGTTTGACTCTTGTGACTGACTATTGCCATTTTGATTGTTTTGATTTTGTGATGAAGAAGAAGAACTGCCGCTGCCAGTGTTTGAACCGGAACCACTTTGTTGATTTTGGTTACCTCCATTTTGGTTTTGTGTTGAAGACGAAGAGCTACTTGATCCAGATCCAGAGTTGGAGTTTGACTCTTGTGACTGACTATCGCCATTTTGATTGTTTTGATTTTGTGATGAAGATGAAGAGCCACCTGATCCAGATCCGGAATTGGAGCTTGATTCTTGAGACTGACTGCTTGCTGAAGCACAACCGGTTTCTGAAGCATGGTTACATGCTTTGATACTGTCATCCCATGCAGTTCCTTCCGCACAACTGAAGTCGTATTTAGTGTAACCACCTTTGCCATTATCAACACATCGATAAAATTTCTTACAGTCACTTGGATTGGCAAAGAATCCTTCTTCTTTACAGCTACCAGATGTACCTTGATTTTGTGATTGAGATGATGATGAAGAGCTGCCACTTCCACTGTTTGAACTTGAACCATTTTCTTGTGACTGACTTCCTTGTTGATTATTCTGATTTTGTGATGAAGAAGATGAGCCCCCTGATCCTGAGCCAGAATTTGATCCTGATTGCTGTGATTGATTGCTACCATTTTGATTATTTTGATTTTGCGATGAAGATGAGGAACTTCCAGATCCAGACCCGGAGTTTGATCCTGATCCCTGTGACTGGCTTCCTTCTTGATTATTTTGATTTTGTGATGAAGACGAAGAACTTCCTGATCCAGATCCAGAGTTTGATACTGATTGCTGTGATTGATTGCTACCATTTTGATTATTTTGATTCTGTGATGATGATGATGACGATGAACTGCCGCTTCCAGAATTTGATCCACTTTGCTGATTTTGACTGCCATTTTGATTATTTTGACTTTGTGAATTTTGGCTAGAACTACTTGAACCAGATCCGGAATTTGATGATGATTGTTGATTTTGACTGCTTTGACTACTTTGGCTACTTTGATTTTGCGAAGAGGATGACGAACTGATGAGAAAAATACACAAAATAGTATTAATTATCAGACTTTTTGTATTGTATCCAAAATGCAATTCAAAATTGATTGGAAATTACCTGCTGCTGCTTTGGCTTGAAGATGAGGATTGTTGTGATTGTGAGCTGTTGGTCTGTGATTGTTGTTGAGAAGAACTGCTGGAAGAGCTAGAAGAGCTTTCTGAATTGCTATTTGACGATTGCCACTGATTTGAAGATGATGTGCTATCACTGGCTACTGTAGTGCCACCACAATTTTTAACAGCCCATGCATGATTACAACCTTGAATTTCTTGATCCCAAACGGTGCCAGGACCACATTGGAATTCGTATTTTATGAATCCGCCATTTCCATTATCAACGCATCGGTAGAATTTGCTGCAATATTGTTATTGATAACAATAACAATAATAATAATAATAATAATCATCATCATCATCATCATAATATTCGATTGTT
Organism: Resseliella maxima; assembly: GCA_029041755.1. Lineage (NCBI taxonomy): Eukaryota > Metazoa > Arthropoda > Insecta > Diptera > Cecidomyiidae > Resseliella > Resseliella maxima. The sequence goes on along the minus strand of JAQOWM010000826.1, from coordinate 590,304 downwards.
TTATTTAATTGTGCGTTAAAATGAATCAATAAATACCTGCAGTCACTTTGATCGCCCATAAATCCTTCTTGTGTACATTTTACATTACCGCTGGGCTGTTTTGTAGTTATTGATGATGTAGCTGTAGTGCTTGTTGTCGTGCTAGGTGGTGTTGGTGTCGTTGTTGTTGTTGTTGTTGTTGTTGTTGGTGGTGGCGGTGGTGGTGATTGTGTTGCTCCCCCTGATTGCTGCTGTTGATCATTTCCTGACTCTAAGCAAAATACGCTGATCAATAAATGCAAAGATAAGATAAATCACAATTTGAACGAAATCTTACCACCTGTATCAACCTCATTCACACTAACGTTAGCACATTCCGGTCTACCAGAATCACTTGGATAGACGCAATTATCAGTTATCTTTGAAAAAACTGTTCCGGGTCCACAGTTAAATTCATATGCTTTTAGTGTTTCTGATTCTTCTTTAACGCAACGATAAAATTTTGTACAATTTTGTGGATCGGCTTGATATCCTTCGCTTGGACATTTATATTTAGTTCCTGCAATTGAAAGCATATAAATGTATGTCAGTTATATATATATATGCTTAATGCACATTGAAATACATTTGAAACATGGTCGTAGTGCCATTTATCGTTTTCATTCTATAAAATGCATTCGAAAATTCTATCAAATATTCCTATTCCATATCGTATTGTATTGGAAGCAAATTCATTGAAGCACAAATCTGATAATAAATCGTAATATAATATGGCCACAAGCATCGGAAATGGAAATGCAAATGCAATTGTGATCGAAACGGATTTCATTTTGTTCATTAATGCAGGATGAGATGAACAGGTCATTTATCCATTTGTCATTGACATTATTTCGAGATCAATATCAAGTCTGTAAATATTCTAAATTGTTCATTTAACTGTTGTGCACTTAATAAACTGTGTATGCGTGTATGTGAACAGCAACCGTGTGTCTATATTTATGCATGCATCAATGCATTGTTTCTCTCATATCTAGTACTAGTTATAAATGTTATACGAAAAAAATAAAATGTGATGCGTTGACATGACTTGTAGATAACGAATAAGTTATTATGTATTTGATCTATTTGCATTGTAATTTGAGATTTAGTTTTTGTTATTCTTGTGTTTGTCCCCCACAAAAACGAGAAGAAAAAAACACTGCTGGTGGAAAAACCGAACCATTCATTTAAATTCATAAATCAAGCGAATTTCGTGGTAATTTTTTTATATTAAACTTGTAAATTAGTTTTAAAAGTTTTTTTTTTTTTACATTTACCATTTGGCCGGTGTTACGGGAGAGAAAAAGTAAAGAAAGAAAGAAAGAAAGAAAGAAAGAAAGAAAGAAAAATATGTCTGAGTATTATGCTGGAAGACCGGTTTCAGTTTAAAAGATGTAATTCACAGCAAAGAAAAAAAGTTATATATTTGGAGTGCAGTGTGCCTTGCAGATTGGACTCTTGTTACTTTTAATTAAACAAATTGATAACTGGTTCTTGTTCGAATAGTTGTGTTCCTTTTGATTTACCATTCTGTTCGAATGTCCATTAGTGAAATGAGTAATGCAGTTTCTCTGGCAACTTGTTTCGTTTTTCACTCTTCTCTTTTATTTTAAAATAGACGAGACAGAAGGCTGCTTACTTCCGTAATCACGATGTTCAATGCATGTTATGTTGACATTTGAAATCTTCATAATTTGAGAGATTCACCTTTGAATCACTAACTCAAGTGGCCAAGACCAATTAATTTGTTTGACTAAGTACAATTTATTTGAAATACAAGAGAGTGCATTTCAACACATTTTTTATAATGGATTTTATTTTTTTAAAAAAAAAAGATTGCCAAACAAATGAACTGTGAAGTGTGAAATAAATCTATTATTTCAATCCATGAGATTTAATTGCATTGTTCCGTCAACTATTTACCATATTTTTTTTCTGTTTCAGATGTCTATACTGACTGGAATATTTCTATGGTTATAGTTGTTGTTGTTGTTTACGAAGAATTTATAATGGTTTTTCTAGTGTAAATTTGCATTTTGAATTTCACATTTATCATTTATCTCATTGACTCAATCACACATTATCATGTGATGGATTTTTATAGCCGATTAACCGCAATAATGTGCATTCATTCCACGATACTAGTAGTGTAGAGCAGAGAGTTCACATAGTAAATCGTGCAAATGCAATTTTGGTGTGATGTGCTTTTTGTCTATCGCCTATCATCTCTCTTACTGCGCCCAAATACAATAGATTTGAAGTGATAAATACATGCTGTGCATGCAAAACATATGCTTTGCAAAATGTACCCCCGTGTCCATCGTTCGATTATGTTATTTATATATTGATGAGTATGTGTTTGTGTATATAATTACGAGAAATACAAGGCATGAACATACAGAGCCAGAGAGAGAGAGAGAGCGCATTCAAAATTATAAATTGGTTTAAACAAAAGGCTTTATTATTGGTGAAAATTTTACCATTTTCGAGTTATTGCTTTGAAATTTACAATCAAATTCAAAATTTATGCGTTTTTAAACCAAATATAGTAGACGATACGGCATCGGGCATCGATTGAAATGATTGTGTATATAACGTTTATTATCGATTGTGCGTTTACAGAGATAGTTAATAGCTTTGGGGCGAATAGAAAACAACTGAACGTACGAACGAACGAACGAACGAATGAATGATTGTAACAAGCACTGAAAATAAGCATAATAATGCATAATAATCGTTTTCGTGCATTGGTGAATCCTTTCGCACATTCAAATGTTTCATTACATAAACATACAATTTTACCATTTCTACCATGCATTGATTCAACGATTGCTGTCACCTTTCGGTATCGTTTGTTATAATGATTGTTCACAGGAATAAAGAGAGAAAGAGAGAGAGAGAGAGAGAGAGAGAGAGAGAGAGTGACACATAGACATAAACAAATATATACGTCAATACGTGCATTTGTGTTTAAATTTTCACGCGATTAATTTAAAACTTAATTAACTTTACAATTGTTAATAAATAAACAGCACATAGCGAACAGATTGATTGCGTCCATTATGTCTTTAGATCATATTTTAATGGGGAGATGCTTCCAATAGCATATAATTTGAAAGCTATTTTATCCATGTTCAATTAGTATAATGGCATTCTCATTGTTCATTAAAACCATAGTTAACAATGCAAAACAAGAGATCAACCGCCAAAAAGAAACTCATTCAAATTAGATTCATCGAGATTTTCGAATAGATGCGAATGCAATTTTGTTCATTTTTAAGCATATTTTTATTACCATGAGGTGATTCGTGAAACGCTCATTCACATTTTATACGTCATTTCTCTATTAACTGATGCGCAAATTTTTCAAAGTATGTATTTATAAGATTGTTTAGATTATTTTCTCTCCCAGAAATAAATTTCAAGCGTGAGTTGGTACGGTCCAACCTTTTATCTTGGTAAACAGTATATATACATATGCAAACAAAAGCATCAAAATATCTATTCATTAGGCAGAAGTTTTCACACCTGCAAACCCATGCGAATGCATAATATTTTGTCGTTGTTGTTGTTGTTGTTGTTGTTTATTGTTATTCTTTTTATATCCATTTTGCTTTCGTTTACTTTTTATCGTGTAACATTTTATTCTTGGCTTTTGCTTTTACTCTATCTCACTCTCACTAGTGATGTTGCCATTTTTCATATACTTTTTTTCTGTAATATTTGTTTACTCAGCATTTTGTTCAAATGTTCTAATATTTATTTTCTGTTTATGCTTTCGTGCTCGATGCTCATTGCATGAAAAAATGTATCTATACACTGTAAAACCAAAAGGATTTTTTAATTAGTTTTTTGGATTTTTATAGTGAAAAATCCGAATGGATTAAAAATAAATCCAAATGGATTAGAATATATCTTTAAAAATATTTGAGTCGAAAAAATTAAAAACATTTTACTCGGGAGAAACAACAATCACCAATTCTTTGTTGAGCGACAACAATCCGTTGTTTTATATTTCAATTTTATTTTACTGTATAGTTGCTGAGTAATCGTTTCAGGCGACACTGAATTCTATTCGAAATGAATTGATGAAGAGTTTATTTAATTTACTGAAGTCACATACAATAGTGAACAAAAATGTGAATTTTGATTTTCTGAATTGAAATACAACGATTGATCATTTCTTTTATATATTTTATTTTTTATTTTTGGAAGAAACAACAAATGCCGACCTTATGGTGAGCGACAACACTCTTTTTTTTATTTCAAATCTCTTTTGTTTAGTTTGTTTATTTCCGTACAAACTGGCATTTCATTTGTTATTGAAACAAGAATATAATAAATCTATTGGGATCGAAATTGATGAAGAGAATATTTAGTTTACTGAAACATAGAATATTGTGATTTTTGATCAAAATCGAGCTTGTTATCACAATAAAATCGAAAGTGAAAAATTCAAATGCAAAGATTGATGATTTGCTGAGCACAAAAAACATAGTTTTTTGAGTCAAATTCTTACAAGCGATGAAAAATGGATCTATTACGACAATCCCAAGCATAAAGCAGCGTATGTTGATCCAGGCCAACCAGTACCTTCGCAGTCAAAACGAGAAATTCATTGCCAGAAGGTTATGCTGTGCATTTGGTGGGATCAGGAAGGTGTCGTGTATTATGAGCTGCTGAAACCTGGCCAAACGGTTGATGGTAAGTGCTACGAACAACAATTGATCAAAATGGAGCAAGCATTGGAGGTGAAACATCCACGAATAGCGACTAAACAAGACAAAGTTTTTTTTCACGATGATAATGCGAAGCCACATCGTGCAAAGATCGTTAACACAGATTTTGTAACACAGAATTCACAGTAATTCCAATAACTGCATTCAAACCACATCACATTGCCATTGATAATCAAGGTATGTACTGGCTCCTGAAACTAAGTAAGAGGCCATGCATCGAAAAAATTGCGAGTGGAAACAAATCAAAGAAATGCAACCCAAAGATTATTCAGCACATTGACTCAATTGAAAGAGTGCCAAAAAATGAGCGTGCTGCAGTCATAAGATTCGACAATTACATTGAAACAGATGGAGTTTCCGTTTCCTTGTATATTTGCAATCGCCAATACTTTTATACGTGCGCGTAAGTCGACTGAAATCGAACTGAGTGAAGAACGGCAACGAACGTCCTTCAATAACAATTTCAATCGACTTACGCACACGTATAAAATTATTGGCGATTGCAAATATACAAGTTGCGTTTACACTAATATTGGTGTAAACAATTTACTTTGAGGAGTAAACGTGCCCAATACACTAACGTAAGGAGTATTATAACTCCTGTATTTGTTTGTGTGAAGACTTTTTACAATACCGTGCCACCAACAAATTTCTCGACCAGCTAGCAACGCAACTTATCAACGGCAAGCGAACATTTGTTTATGTCGGAAATGCATTTTTGAGTGCAAGTTCACCAGCAAAAGGATATCTTCGAAACAAAGTGAGAAGTCTTTTTGAAAAATTGTCACAACGCAGTGTGAAGGGGATGAATTTAGAACAACAAAATTGTGTTCACTTTGCTTCCGAATACTTGGATTGCCGAGAAAGAAAGGTCGAGTTCATATGAAATTTCGTTACTATTTGTGCCAACAATGCAACGTCCGACCAGAAGCAAGGCAATCTGTTGGTTTTGAGCATTCGAAAAAGAACAATCGACTATTGTCATTATAACGATACGAGTGTCCTCGACCAGGTATTCGAATGGCTTCAAATCTTCGACATTATCAAAAGCAAGATGCACAGGGCCAAAACATTACTTGGAACCTTGACACAAATGCAGCACGGAACATACGATACAAAGGTAAGTGTAACGAATAGTAAATATATCAATAATGTAAAATGAATTAATTGTTTCTCTCTCTATGAATAGGACGGTGTTTTGTGATGCGTGAAGTGCTAAATGTTGCATTTCGTCGAGGCAGCCAATTGGGAGGTGTACCAACAAAATTAAAAAAAACTTTGAACATACGTTCAATCCAGGGCCGGCTACTAAACATCAGCTAAGGAAATATCAACTAGATATTATCGTGGTCCTACAATCGCTACAGTAGCATCGACGCTACAAGTAAGTGTATGAAATCCATTCGGATTTATTTTTAATCCATTCGGATTTTTTACTAGAAAAATCCAAAAAACTAATTAAAAAATCCTTTTGAATTTACAGTGTATACGAATCTTAATTAGAAAGCAACAGTCAGTAAAATGGTCAAAGACGAAAATAATAAGGTTGAATGAGGTGAAGCATGTATTTTTTTTCATTTTCTAACAATAGGCCATTGATTGCTTATATCATTGCTAACAAATTTAAAAAATTATGACTCTCCTTTGATTGTAGTGGAATTATTCTTGCAAATTAAAATCAATATTATTGAAATATTGCATTAATGCAATAACGATTATAATATAAGTGTAATTTTTTAGAATATTTGTTGGCATTATCAATCTATTTTCCTTTTTTTGCTAAAATTACAGGCTAATGGTTTGTTTTGAATTTCAAGCATGATATCATCAATAACGATGAGGCTGCTAACGCTGATAAAACGAGTTTCTAATTTAGAATATTGTTTGGAATTTATCAATATGTGATTAAAGCTGCGGGATATGTAGTTAAGAGCATAACTAAAGCCTTGACCGTGCACACGAATATTAATTTTTTTTGGATATCTTACATGCAATATACTTCTTGATTCAATTACTCTTTTTATCGTATTCAAGCAAATCTTCCAATATTCCTTTCATTAAAACGTTCACTAAAGCTTTTTTTCATCTAAAATTTATTTTGCAAAATCATTCTGTTTCCCATTCCTAATCTTTTAGCTCTGACACTAGAAAAAAATTCCCTGTAGTACATCTTACCATTTGCAAGCGCTCAGCAGTTAAATAAACTAGACGTTGAAAACGAATTGCATTCACTTAACTCACTATATTTCAAAAGGCAGCATTTATTTCAGTTTTCTTACCCCTCTCTCTCTCTCTCTCTCTCTCTCTCTCTCTCTCTTCTTTTTCTCTTTTTCTCTTACTATCCCTCTTTTACTCTCTTTTCCACAAAATTTTTATTTATATTTTTTTCTTTTCATTTTTCTGCATAAGTTTTTGCATTACCCAGCAGGTTAAATTATCATTTCAAAAATGGAATGGAAATAAGAACATAAAACCGGAAAGGAGAGCAGTTTCGAAGGGAAATAAAATCGCCTAAAAGCAAATAATGCCAAGTCAGTGGTAAATCAAATAAATTCAATTCACTTTGGAACGTTTTTCAACTGTGTTTATGTGTGTTTGTTGGTATTTTATTGCATTGGCGGTTGCTTTTAGCAATTGTACATGTTTTCATTCATCTCAAAACTATTCGTTTGAGAGAATTTTTCATTTTCGTTTGAATAATCAAATCAAGATACACAATTGCATCAATTACACAATATTGCAAAACATTGCCGTAATTCTTTAATATTAATGATGAAAAAGAACAACCGCAGCCTCAGTAATTGTCCAGTATGTTAAAAAAACCATGTTTTCTCTTCGTCATTTTAATATTCAAAAACCCAATATTAAGTGGACTATTCATATCTTTCAATTACAAGTAAAATTTTTGGAAGATCAAACATGTCAAGTTCCGATTCGAGAAAATGATAAATCATTTGATTTTATCAATAGTCATAGTTTTTCATAATTCAAATCATTCATTGTTAAATTTTTCGAATATTTATTTGTAATCCAAACGATATAGCGAATTTCTAATATTATATGATACTTCGAATGTAGAAATGTTTGTTTAAAACTTTAAAATTTTCTTTTCTTTCCACATAAATGATGGAAAAATTATCTTGGTATTTTTCAATGAAAATTGTCTACAAGGCTCCAAGCGCCGGCGGCTAATGTAATTAGGATAAGCTAGTTATTGTAAATGTCGAATGCATTTTATTTAATTAACCATCTGAGTTTCCAATTGGAACAAAATATTACCTTGAGCTGATATGCCGATCACGCAAATGCCCATCACCAAGAGCAATGCTGTATTCCACTGCCATTCACGTAGTGTCATTTTAATTATCATTTTCTTGTTGTTGTTGTTGTTGTTGCTGTTGCTGTTGCTGTTGCTGTTGCTGTTGCTGTTGAAGTTGTTTTCACGAATTATTGTGTTTGATGTGCCAGTTGAGCCGATTTATCGTTTGAAAAAGACAAACAGCCTATATGCAAAAAAACGCAGGAAATTACATTATAGTAATTACAAAATATCATATTTGTTGGACAAAAATTACCAACAATAAACGACGATATGTATAATAACATGTTCATATTATATGTTATAATATGCATATGCAAACAAACACACAGAAAGGTCTGACAGGAACAAAACGATGTGGAAACTGGACGATTGAGAGACAAAATACACAACGTCCGACAACTATGCCATACAATCTATTGATACAATACAAAGCAAAGCCATTGTATCCATTTTAATTAACTATTCGGTCTATTGACGTTATTCGGTTGAATCGTTCAGTTGCCTGTATCAGAAGCTATGCCTAGCCTTTGGTTGCCTTCTTTTCAACTTAATAAACATTCTATTTTCGATGAGCTTATCGTTCGCACAGTTTAGTTTTTTGCTTAGCATTTTCTAAATCAACCTAAAATCCCATTATCCCCTCGGATAAATTAAAATAAATGTTTTCATGCTCGAATTCAAATTGACCATGCACAAATTCATTTAACCCATATAACATTCACATTCTGTTTATGCGTGTGTACGAATAAGTGAGTGATAGAGTAAGAAAGAAATAGAGAGAGAGAGAGAGAGAGAGAGAGAGAGAGGTAACTCTCAACATAAATACCTATACAGCTACATCACTCAAGAAAGTCCCAATTTAAATCTGGGTAGACTTTAATTATATGTGCTTCGGAGCAAACGGCGCGGACAAAGAACATACGAAAAATATTAAGATATCTTCAATGGGCCGGAGTAGAAAATTTTGGTCTGTTCTCATAGATGAGGTAAAAGAAATACAGAGAACGAGAGAGAAAGAGAGAGAAAGAAAGAAAGAAAGAAAGAAAGAAAAAGAGCGAACTCTTCATAAATGCGCGCGACTTTATTTTAATGCGTGTGTGCGTTTAGCTAAATTCTATCACGTATAAATTAGCAATTGAAGAATAATAGACATGAAAAGAAATACAAAATTCGCCAGAAGTAGCAGAAACAAGAAAAAGAAGAAGAACAACAACAACAACTGAAAAAGCAACAAGAAAAGCGGGAACAATACAGTCGGCTCTGCAAGAATGAGCATAAGCACACAACAAAAATAATAAAATATGTAAATTCAAAGATTCCTTTGCAAACAATTATTATGCACGTGGTTTGCCAAATCGTCTTATTTTATTTGGTATTTAACTACAAACATATATTCATACGGAGCATGCAGAAACACACTGGAAGAAATCAGTGACAGCTCGTCGAAACCGCGCTAAATGCTCAATACTATATCAGTAGAAGGCTCGAAAACTTTTATGAATTAGATGAACAACGGTAACGCACGTCATTGGCGCGACGTGTGCAAGTTTAACTCACTCGGATTTGTTTATACATAATATTAAACGTGAAATTTATTGAATTCATTTATATATTGACACTAGCTGTACTGAGTTTCAACGTTCAAGTGTCATACATATATTTTTCATATTCTCATATATTTGAGTCTCACAACCAAAGATCTAGGTAGCCTGTCAAATAGATTTTTGATAGAAGCTTTTTCCTCACATGGATTTAATACAAAGATTCTGATGAGTTATCGCATAAAATTCATACCAAAACAACATTTTCTATGAACAAACGTGTGTACTTGAATTGTCATTAACATGAATAACTTTTACCACAGCCTGATCAATCTCCCCGAATAACTTGACAAAGAATCTACATTCATAACCATATTATAGAATGGCAATTATAAATTTTAATAGTATTTGAAACTATTTGACAAATATGAAAATTTTCTACATTTAATGAAATGATAAATTTGACAGTGAGTGAATGAGTGAAATCAATGGCAAGTCGGATTGAATAATTTAAAATGTATAATTTTTGTGTGATGTGTTTGCAATGTATGTGGACTATCGATATGTAAATGTATGTATATGCCTTTTGCCACAAATTAAAATGCGAATAACAAACCGACAAAGCGTAAAACCGAATCTTCTCTTATCAAATCGTATCACGTATATTTAACGCAAGTAACATAGTTCAACCGTTACAGACGATGGTAGACGCTCCCATTTTCTCTTTCCTCTCTCTCTCTCTCTCTCTCTCTCTCTCTCTCTCTCTCTCTCTCTCTCTCTTCTCTCTCTGTGTGTTGTATGTGTTACTGTCACTTTCTCGGTTGGAAATGTTAAATTATTAATTTTTCATAATTAGCCTAATGAATGCACGGCATCAATTTGGTTAACCACGTACTAATTCATCTTCTGTGTATTTGAGTAGCTCTAATTCGCCAACTCTCGCACTTGTTCTTTTTGCCACCGTTAATATTTGCTAGCATAAATCAAATATTTGATTCAATTAATAAATTCTTTTTTTTTTTTTTTTGTCTATTTTTGTCTCTCTATCTTTTGGTGAGCATTCATTGCCGTAGGGAATAAAACTAACCATAGAGATGGAACGTGTTCATGAATGTTCGTGTTTTTTTCTGCTGTCTCCACAAAAATGAAGGAAACTTTGTGTGGCTGGAACAGATTGAATCAACTCTTAACATTTTGCATACTCGGGTGAGAAATGGCAATAATAAAAAAAAAAAAAAAAAAAAACTGTGAATAGACTCGAAACCAATCGAAAAAGTTTTATCGTAGATGAAATTTATGTGGCGCCATGAAAAACATATGCTTTTTTCCATCACTTTTTGAATATAGAATGTATGGAGAATAATGTACTGAACAATATGCTCAGAAAATTGATCCAAACACGTAACACATTCTAAAAATAATGCCAATTCAAAAGTAAAAGAAAAAGGCTAAAGATCGAAAGGAGATTCACACTTTGAATTGTGATATATCTGTTTCAACGGGAGGCGATGAGGAATTGTAAATACAGAAGAAGAAAAAGAAGAAAAAGTAGAAGAAGAAGAAAAAAAAACAAGCAAATATGCGAGCAAACTACTAGCAAGTTCCGTGTTGAAGAAGAATGTGTTAAAGTGTTTGTCTAAAGTGGTGAAGGACCTCTCAATCAGAAGTAACTAGTAACATATCCTTGAATTCATTCCTGTGAAATGTCATTTTGAAACTAAGGCAGAACGAAAAAGGAAATTTAATGCATGATAATCGTATTTCCAATTGAAACAAATTAGATGTTAAGCTAATAAATAAAGTGGTTGAAAGCATCTCATGATCGCATGTGATGTTTGAATTCATATATAGAAACATGGCCAATGCATAGCAAGTAAATGCAGCGAAAGTAGTTAGTGCCTGTTTGGCAATTAAATGTCATTAAAATAAATGGTACTCAGATCATGATAAATGATAACATTTAAACATGAATGTGCAATGTTTGTGTCTGTGTGTCTCTCTCTCTCTCTCTGTGTTTATTTGTCTCCTTTTATCTTACTCTTCATCCCCCTTTCTTACTAAATGTATGAGTGTATATACTAGTATGGAGAATATGGAGAGCCAAAAGTTTTGACCCAAACGGACGCTTTAAGGCGGATAATGAAATTGTTTTCACACTTAACGGTTTTTGTGTATATTTAACACGACCCGTTTTATGACGAAGATAACCTAATCTTAAATTTATGGACGACAGATACATCTACTGAAATTAAAGAATGAATTTATGCAAATGTGTTCCATCTTCAAATGGTGTGCTGGCGTGTGTGTGTGCGTGCTGGCTCATTGAATATCCTCATTTGCAGTGTAATTTAAAGATAGAGACAGAGACAGAAACCGAATAGAAGAATATTCGTACGACAAAATGAAAGAGTATTTCTGTTGTGCTCGATTAAATTTGCAAAATGCTAATATTTCATTTAGTTTTGAACATCGATTTTTCATATACTAAAAACCTCTCCGTAAATTATCTAAACCACTTTTCCTATGAGAAAAATCAAAAGAAATGTTTTTTCGCCTCTGTCTTGAGGCATTTTTATGTTTAGATTGTGTCTCTATAGTATCTTTTTCTCGTACACTTTTTTTTTTATAAAAAAAAAAAGAAAAAAAATATACCTTATTCACTAAGTTGAATAACAAAAAGGACGAATGGCTTTGGCCGTACGCAATGAATGAAAATAAAACATAGATCGTCCTCATCACCTTCATTTTATACATCATTTATGTGAAATACATAAAATTGAACTGGAACACATCATATGTATTACGTTGTATTCTGAATTGAATCGATCCATAATTTACCGCATTTACATAAAATGTGTAGAGACTGGGAGGATGGCAAAATGAAAACGAGAACTGAAACAGGAACAAATAGTTACATGAGCACATGCACTCGATACTTGTGTCCGTTGATTTGACGGGCTCGTTAAACGAGAATGCCAAGCATTTTATTATTACCAACCACCATCCATATCTATCGTCCGTTGGCTTCTCTCTCTTTCTCTCTCTCTCTCTCTCTCTCGCGCTCTCTCGCTCTGCTGTCTGTCTACTTTTACTGCTATGTTATTTTGCTCGTTTACAATGTTTTTCGAGATAATGTTACACATACGCAATTCATGCAAGCATAAAATTTGTATGTTGCCTAAACACAACAAAATGCATTATGTGAAATGGTCCAAAATTGACAACAGCCGAAAAAATGGACAGTTGAACATGTAACACGATCTACAACAACACGAAGCAAAATCACCAAACGGAAAAAAAAAAATATATATATAAATTCGAAAATAAACCACACAGAAAACAGAAAACATGCACAGATTTCATGTATATATACGCATCGAGTCTTCTATCTGGTTGTTCAGTATTTTGCCATGGTTCATAGTAGTGGTACGGTACATACCGTCACCACGATAGACAATTTAATAAAAAAAATTCAAATGAACGGGGGAAAAAATTCGAAACTGCTGCAACGAGCAATCAAAACAATTGGAAAATTTATATTTTAACCTGGGAAAAAAAATAGTCCCAGCTAAATTAATTACAATTCAATCGATTAACATGTTAACTCATATGAACGTTGTCCATCGATACGAGAATGAATGCATAATGAAGACTGCATAAAACATAACTATTTGATTATGGTAATTTGAATCGACTAACTATAGCTTCTGGTGTGCATTTGTTTAAGTTTGGTTGGAAGCGGCAATGTTTGGTGCTTTCGCTTATTTTCGTTCTATTATTATTTGTGGCATAGTTATTTTCATTTATTTAATTAACGAGAGAGAGAGAGAGAGAAAAATCTTTCTGCCTTGATTTAATTACGATTTGGGCGAATTAGAGTGCTCAAGCATGATTGGGCTTTGATTTTTGATGTGGGAAAGTTGGTCCCTTCATCATTTGAAAAGCCCACATGTCTTCAACATTGTAAGAAGACAAATGTTTCTAATTTTATGCTCCATTTCATAGAACAATCGATTCAGTGTATAAATGAATACGTAAACAACTCGTTTATACAATTTTAAGCGACAAACAAAGAGACAGAGACACAAATTCACACATAACACGGCATGTTTGTCACAAGAGCAATGTGGTGGAAATAAAAGTAAATTTAACATATGTCACATTTTATGGATTCTTCGTGGCTACAGCGCATTTTATGCTATTTTGTTTATTTCTTTTCCATCGGCTGCTATCATTGTCGTCGTTGTCGTTGTCGTTGTCTTCATCGTCATCGTCATCGTCATCGTCCTTGTTTAATACGTGAAACCAACAAGACACGAATGAAAAGTGAGACACAATGGCGATAAAATGATAAAGAAATGAAACCTCACAAGTGATTCTCATGATGTGTAATGATAAACGAGCTTATGAAATCCATACGACACGTAAGTACGTGACGCGGAAACGATATAAAGCACCACAACACAAACAGTCGAACATTAAAAATGCTGTTGCACGAATTCGCTTTTGCTGTGTGCAAAAGTCCCGTTTTACCTTTAACTTCTTGCTGAAAAATTGGTGTGAAAAATAGAATTGTATTCGCATCACCAGTACAAACTCACTATGGCACTGATGCAAATTTCATGTATTTTGACTTATTCAAATCAAATGCTCTATGTTTCAACATTTTTGTTTCCATTTCTAAATCGCTTATCAAAACCATTTTATATAAATATGTGGCGAAGTAAAGATTTGTCAAAATAAAAAAATATCGTTGAAAACATCGTTTTCCACATCAAATGCTTTCCACTTCATCTAGCATAAAAGCGCTGAACAAATATCCGGAGATCACAAGAAATATACCAAAACGGTAACATAAGCTCTCAAAAGTGGCTAATAGATTGATCATAACAGCATTTTGAAAATAAGGTGTGTGTATATAGTTCCATAAAGAGGATGACAAAGACAGGCAACGAATGGTGATGTAAGAAAAATCGAAAACGAACTTGTACTCTTGTACACTCGAGTGTCTATGGTTTGTGAATCTCTGAATTATGCGTCAAAACGTTAATGTGTGTTATTGTCTTACAAGATTGTTAATATGGTTGTCACACATCCTTAAGATAAATCTGTGCATCTGCGACTACTTATGTATGTTATGCGAACAACAGCAATGAGAATCTAGTTTAGGCTCAAATGGTTCTAGTGTCCGCTTGTGTAATTCTAATGCCATGTTACAAACGAACTGAACATAATCTGCACGCATTTCATGCATTCGTCTGGTTATTCTCATCATTTCATAACAATTCGCCAAAGATAATTTGCCCGAATGAAAATTGTCATACATATGTGACACTCATAAATACCGAATGAAAATAAAAGTGTTTGACATTCATAAGACAAACTTTTGTCAACTGTTATTTACTGGGATGGTATTCTACACGAATTTTTGAGTCGTGTATGTAATATACGTAGAAAACTGTAAAATACGTTTTCTACAGTCGAAAACCTCAAAAATTTCGAAAACTCCAAAACGTTTAGAATGACTCATTAAAATGACTTTTTTACTTTCAATATGTATACTAAGGTGTTTCCGAGAACTAAAAATTAAAAAAGGGGGTGGCTTGAATTAAAGAGTACAAAATTTTATGTCAATTGATAGTATTCACAAATCGTTGCAATTGATATTCACACTTCCCGAAGCAAAAAATGAATTTTATTATTGCTTCTCGTATATATAGAAACGAACCTTTAGAATGGTTGACATTGTATTGTTTATGAATGTTGACAGATCTGAAGCACATTTCAAAACGTCAAATCTAAATACAAACTTTGATGTTTTAACTGATTCGTGTCTTTACAGTAGATTTTCTCTTGTAATTGGTATTGAATCACATTGGAATCTTATTTGATTTGATTTTATTTCATTTTATCGAAGCATGTGTATCATATTTGATTTTGTGCATAAAGAAAGTGTTTCATTGTAAATAACTTGATAAAAAAACACCCAAAGTGAACAAAAATGGAAATTCCCACTGTATAGAGAGAAATTTAAACAATGAAGTGATTTCAATATCAATAAACAATAGATCGACAAAATGAAATGATTCTTAGTTGTGACAAAACGGTATTTTACAATGTGATCATGGCCAATCTGTGTATTTCAAATTTCAATGGATTCTTTGTGATCGTTTGCAAATTTTTGGTTGCCGTGCAATTTTTATATTCGGCGACCATTTGTTTATGAACTCTCACATTGATACATACAATCAATTCATTTCAAAGAAATAAAAATTATCCAGTGTATTTCAAAATGTGTCGCGTTTTCGATTCGATGTTGATTTGTTACTGTTAGTTTTCGATAAAATTCGCCTCAAATCATCAGAATTTCACAAATCATTGTCATTCGGAGACGATATTTAGACAAAGTCAGTCGCCAAGATTAAATTAAATCAAATTTTCTTGTGATTTACAGTAAATTAAATACTTTTTATTGGATTTTCAATTGGAATTGAATTATTTGCGAGAGTGGCATATCGAATGGTGTGTTTTAGTGAACTCTATATTCGTGTGTTTTTTTATAGTTGATTTTTTTGGTAATTATTTAAAAAATTCTCAGTGAATTTGTGTTCAATTTTCAATGCTGACCGATTTATGTGGATTTAATGCTGTGCCTATTTGTCCCTAATTGTGCTAATTATTCATTTTACTTATTTCCATGCAGTTTTTGATTCAAAGTCATTTTGTTTAATTGTGATTTTGGTTTTCTTCCTTTTTTTTTTCTTCTTAAATTCGATGAAATTTAACACGTTCAGTAAAGAGACAAAAACCGACACACAGAAAATGAATTATAATTTGAGATTTATGAAAATTATAAGAGTGGATAGATTGAAGAGCGATAAAACGTGCTATTTTATGTTAATTAGAACCAAACATGTCAATTTCAAATTACATGAAAAATATGCAATTTTCTATTCGGTTTTTTTGTGTTAGCTTTGTTTTCGTACACAACTGATAGCAAAAATTGATTACCAACAATGAATGAAGAATGATTTTTTTCTAAGTTTAAATAGTGTTTGTTTTCGAACTAAATCGTATGTGTCTATGTTTTTTTTTTTTTTCAATAGAAAAATGGCGAATCGTTTCAAGCCATCCATACCAGCGAAGGGAGAAACGAAGGATGAAATTACAACAGTAAAATGTGCGCTTAAGACAATCATTCGCCCACAATTTCGGGAAGCATTGATTGGCAAAATGACGGAAATGAGCTTGCAAGCCACTTCTATTTGCGTCTTGGGGTCATTGCTATTTTTATTTGAGGTGCAGAAGGCGTATGAACATAGGCATCGAGAACAATGATTTCGCATTCTTCGGTGAAAGTGGAGAACAAAAGATCAAGCTCTGCTTTCAACAAGTGCTATGGCATAACAATCAGCCGCCGAAAGTGAAAAAATCAAAGTACAAACCACGAGGAATAAAACCACGTGGACCAAGACCAGAGATGAAACGAATCGACCCAGAATTCAAAGCAATTGTCGAAGGTCTTGACGACAATCATCGTATCGATTGGCCCAATAATAAAGATTTCAGCAATGGCCTCAAGCATTTAACCAATCAATATACAGACAATGTAGTCACTAATCTACATACGCATGCAAAGAAACACATCATCCAGTATTTGAAACTGAAAGTGTTCCAATGGAACACAGTCGTAGAAGATGACTCAGAGAAATTTTTGCCAAGTGACATCGATAGTGTTGTACAATTGATTGTTAAACAAAAAAACATCAGAGTGCCAGTTCGCGATCCACACAAACTGGAACGGTGTAACATTTTGTATGACATGGTGAACAACTTGAATGTGTTTCCTGTAATCAATCTGCATGACCTTACAACTGATCAAGAACACTGGTTTAAGGCTATGCCAATGTACCTATCTATGCAACGCGAGATAGAAGAATACAATTTGACTTGGCCAACATATCCACATCGTCGGAAGAAAAGAAAACGCAAAAAATCAAAAGGCAAATGGAAACCCAAACGCAAACAAATGCTTGACAATCCGAATTTTCGGCCAAAAATCAAAAATTTAGTAGTGGTGCCGATGTGTAGTTTCCGGCGTACGTATCTTAAAATCGATTGCTCCTCCATGCACCAGGTCTTATCTTCGCAAAAGTTGCTGCCGAAAGTGGAAAGTGAGAACAAAAACGGAAAAACCATTATAACAAATGTTCCGGTAAAAGACTTCAATCTTTCGAGTAATTATTATTGGGATCAGTATTTCTATATGCGGAAAATTCGAAGATTCGTACGCGGCAAAAAGAAGTTTGACTTTTCCATAAACACCGATGGAATCACTGTGGCGTTGCAGTACTCGGCCAAGAAACAAGAAAGGAAAGCAATCGACCATTCTCGCATCGCTCAAAAGGTTATGGATGGCACTATCAAGAATTTTGTTGGCGTTGATACAGGCGTGAAAAGCTGGAACACTTCAGTAACACACAACATCAAAACTGGCACAGAGGTAAGTTTCGTATACATTCATTTTATTTCAATGCAGAATCCACTATGTAAGTGCCTTCCAAATCCATTTGATAACTAATTATTTTTTTTATTTTTCTTTTCAGTACAATTTCACCATGTCTAGCAAGCAGTTCCACTGGCAGACGGGGCAAAAAGTACGGAACGCCAAGGCAAGTCGGTGGACGAAAAAGTTTGTGGAAGAGGAGCGCCTAGATCGAGAAAACCGAGATCTATACCCAGTGATGCCATCGCCAAAAGGGCCACACTGGCTGAATTACATCAAGCATCGAGTGAAGATGATGAAGCATGGCATATGCGCTTTCTCCACTGCTAAATACACTCGACTCGCCCTGGACAAATATATTAAAAGCAATAGTTTTGTTGACAAATGGGTGAACATGATAACCAAAAAGAAGTCAACATTGTTCTTTTTTGGTGCTGATGGCGAAATACCACCTGATAGCCCAATCAGTATAAAAAAACATGTGCGTTGTCCAGGGGTTCGTAAGTCGTTGAAGGCAATAAAGAAGCGTTCAAATTGTTTCATACAATTGACGGACGAATGGGGAACATCTCAAACCGATGCCAGGTGTATGAATCGTTTTCAAAACCAGAACAAAGCGGCCAGATTCAAGAGATGCCGATGGTAATTTTATTTTAAAATAAACTTAATCATACATATCTTTGAAGGTCTTTAATTGAATGAATTTTTTCATTTAGCATTCCCGACGCCAGAACATTGCTGCCATCAGTGATTGTGTCAAAATGGGGCAAGACTGATCTATCGTTATTCAGACAGTTAGAACGCGAATTGAACGTTGATGTTGAAAGCGATGGTTTATACCCAAAAGTAAAAACTTACTCTAAAAACTGGGAATTAAACCAGGAATGCTCTGTGATTTGGCATCGTGACGTCGTGGCTGCAAAGAACATTCTATTGAAAGGTAAGGCTAATTGATTGAAATTGCAATTGAATGATTGCTTAAGACGATTCATTGTTTTGATTAATCAGGACTATGGACATTGTTGGAACTTCCGATACCGGATGCAGTGAATAGATACAGAGCCCGGAATGCAATTGCCGAGGCCGACGAAGTCGCTGTTGTTGCTATCGTAGATAGTGATGAAGAAATGTTCGAGTACAATCAGCAGCCAGCTGATCATGCTGTCTAATCAGCACAAAACCAAAACAAAAAAAAACAAATGTAACATAAGTTATTAAAGCTATCCCGACTATGTGGGTTAGTAGCGTAGCAGCAAGTTCTCTTCCATCTGGTTGATGTGAACTGCGCAGGAGTACTTTAGTGGGTGTTTTAGGTAAGCATTATTCGATTTTGAAAAGAATTCTTTGCTTCGGGAAGTGTGAATATAAATCACAGCCCTGTTTGAATACTATCAATTGACACAGAATTTGTTCATATTTAATTTAAGGTACCCCCTTTTTTCTTTTCCAGATTAGAGGAACACCCTAATGTATACAATCGATTCAAATAAACAATGTTATTTTTATTTATTGTAAATTGTTCAAGGTTTTCGACAAATTTATGTAGAATACTTCAATTTGACTTGGTATTTTACCGCAAGTATTCGACATGTAGAAAACGTCGAAAACTCGACAATGTATTCGACATGCCATCCCAGGTTATTTATAATTCACTTGAAATGCTCTCTATGGTGATTCTAATGCATAGCAAAGGTATATTTAAGTACTTTATCATATTCCAAATGGCCGATGTTTCCAGATTCAAAACGCTTTTTTTTCATGCAATTTATAAGCTATAATTTGCAGATAATTCAAAACGATTGATAAATTCAGAAAGAATTATTTTTGATGAATAATAATCAAGATAAGACATAGTCGAATTTAATTTTTACAACGTTCAGAAAGTGTGTTTCTTTTTTTACTTTTGTCTTGTGTTAAATTGAATAAAAGATTGGTTTTTTTTCGTCTGGGGGATGAATAATAATACTTATACGGCCGCCAGATTTTGTACGGAAAAGTAATAATTCTTGAGATAAACTAGTATAGTGTTGTCATAAAATACAATGGGTGAATTTCACTTTTCCATTTACATTTACATTTACATTTTATTTTCGTTCAAGTATTCATGATAAGTGATGAGAGAAAATGAATTTATTATTTGGAAAATTGAATAAACAACGGTGTTTGCATGAAATGATAATTTTTCGTCAACATAAAAGAGTTATGTTTTTGACAATTAATTCATTTCATTTGGCTCTTTGATTAGCTCTGAAAATATTGCTCAATTTTCATTTTATTAGCAATTATTAATAATAATCCATGATGCGCGAGTAAAAAACATTGATTTAGAATTTCTCTAGAATTTTCATTAGAAAAAAAATATAATTTAAAACAATAACAATAAATTCAACATTAAATTTGCATATTTGGAGATTCATTCCCGTATATTTGTTATTATAATTAGCATTGAGTCCGTTTAGAAATTGTATAACAATCAGTGGTAAATGTATGAATTGAAACATGAATATTGCGAATGATAGGCCGTACATTAGGCAGCACCTAAGAAACTGTGTGTGTGTGTGTGTGTGTGTGTGTGTGTGTGTGTGTGTGTGTGTGTGTGTGTGTGTGTGTTGTGTGTGAAATATTATGGATTCATTTATAATTCGTTCAGTTGATGTATTTTATTTTTTCATTTGCTTGCGCTTTTGTTTGACTTAGTAGTGGCCATTGGTCATATATACGTATCTCTTATCTCCTCTCTATGCCTATCTACATGTATTGCATCTGTATGTATAAATATGCTTAAAATGCTTTTTCATCAACATATTTTAAAATAATGATTTTTTTTTGTTTCCAAGGATTATCGCAAATATTGACAAGAATAACAGTTTTTCCCCTTGATAGTATGTTGATTGAAGTCACTGTCATGTTTGTTCAACTCTTTTCACTTTGCCAACGCAAGAAAACAATAACGTGCATTTCTGTTAGTCGTTGGTTATATTTGTTGTTGTTGTTATTTGTCGCATGTGTATGCACTTTGAACGTCGATATTGTTGGAACGTTCTACGTTTTGTGGAAATGATGAATCTTTTTTTTATGAATGAGTGCTCTTGGCGACATTTTGATCGATGTCCGTAAACATTGCATCGCAATTAATGAAAATAATGTAAACAGTTTCAGTTTTATCAATTTTCGTACAGAATTGCAATTGATGAGGTCGACGTTTTTTTCTCTGTCTCTCTCATTTCATTAGAGTACATAAAATGTTCATGAGAGAATGAGAAAGCAAAAGCACACACGTCCTTTTCACTCTATTAAAACTATGTACTGAATGCACAAAATGCGTAAATTCCAGCTTTGGTAATATAATTTTGATTGCTATTGTCACATAAACGATATGTTCAGAATTTTCGAAAAAAAAAAAAAAAAAAAAAAAATTACCTCATGTAGTGGTGCAGTGTGCTGTGCATAAAGTTGTCTATGCTTGTTACTGGCATGAATTTCTCGCTTAGAATCTGATATTATGTATGCGATTTTGATTTTATAATAATAACCATTAAACTGACAATTTCGGTATTTGTTTTTTTTTTCCTTTTTTCACGCATTTTATCTTTGATGTGCGGTTTTTCTTCAACTAGCCCATTTATGGTGCCCATATTGAATATATAAATATGCATTTTTTATCATTCCAGTTTACTCATTATGTTTGCATATATGCATTTTCCATATGGCATTTTATGGTTTTAGTTGGCCAATTAAAATATTAATGTAAATTTTATGTTTGGATAATTGTGGATTGAAGGAGTTAATGTCCGAAAAATATGTTATTATCTCTAGTGGAAAACAGAAATTCACTTAATGAACATTTTTGGAATGAATGTTCTCTTACCACATTCCTCTATATGGTTAAAGGTGTACTAAATGAAATTATATTTCGGCCAATATCCAAATGAATCAAATGAAAGAATGACAACGCAACATATGCAATTATCGAAAAATTTTTTTTTTCAAATTCATGTATGCTTACGGAACTTTTTTGTTGAACGACGATTTTTTTTTTCTTTTTTTCTTTGGTTTTCGTGTGAGGCGAGCATCAAATGATAAGAGAGGAAAAGAGAAAATTGCAATGTAACAACGGTCAGTCATACATGAAAGCAAGATGATTTACAGTGCAAATAGTATACCAAACGATGAAAATGAATTATCGCCGTGAGCCCATTTAATCAACAAACCAATAACGTTTCAGCCTGAATTCCCAATGTTTAAACAAAATGTGTACTGTGATTGTAGCCGCATGCATACTCTATGCTGAACAGCGGAATACATTTATTATTTTTGATGACAACAGCACCAAACACCTACTAGTTGCCATAATACTCTTCATATACTAATATGGCAAGCCGTACGAATGCTTTGATCGACATTTATGTAAATGATGTTCAGATTATTAGCATAACGCTGAATTTGAAATGAACCAATTCAAATATAAATATCAACGAAAGAAAAACAACGGAATGCTAATTTCAAAATTTGGTTATAATCCATAGTCAATGACCGAGTTACCGTTTAAATGTGCTTCCATTCCATAATTATTATTATTACATATGCATTTTTGTTTCAATGCCAAGGTGAAAGTATTACAAATTTATTGAATTCATCTTAATCGAATGCGAATTAAAATTGTTGATAGCCTTCAACGAAAACAACATTTTTTTTTTATAATACTGAGCTACGCTATTCAGTATTAATACATTTTTCTTGTTTTGTTCCATTCTGGTTATATAATGACTACGATTGAATTAAACAACAACATTAACACTGTGTGTTAATGCATGTGTGTGTATGTATGTGCTACTATAAAGCGGTGTTTGTTTATTTGAAATTATAGAAACCAGTTGATGATGAACAAGTTTTTATAAATAATCATTGCACTTGGTGTTTATTCATCCGTTCATCAACCTCAGAGTGCAGAGTAGCAAAAGCAAGAGCGAACGTAAACCAAATTCACTTGAGAAGAGCTATCATATTAGAAATTATATAATGAATTCTAATGAGTTTGAGAAAGTTTATCTCGCATTATTGTTATTTCGTTGAATGAAATCACACTTTCATCAAAAAAAAAAAAAAGAAAAAAAATTAAAAAAAATAAATTTTCGAATTGAATGATTTTAGTAACCATGGGGTCAAAAACGAAATTCCAGTCCATCTAGTTTTCAGCTAGTATTGCTAGTATTTCTAGTGCGTGATGTTAGCTCTCAATGGTTTTTCTCATCATGAATTCATTGAATGTTAATCAAATTTCTATTTTACTTTTTAGAATTTATTATTATTTTAAGAAATTATATAATATATTTAAATTGTATTTTTTGGAGAAAATTAAGAAAAAAGTCAATAATAATAAATTATAACAAGTAAAATACAAATTGTATTTTGCGCTTTTCAATGAATTTATGACGAGAAAAATTATTGAGAGCTAACTATACGCACTAGAATTTTTTGCTAGTTTTTCGCTAATTTTTCTAGTGCTAGTGATCGTGACTCGCCCCATGTTGATAACACTGAATAATTTAATTATTTTATGTGCTGTATACTGTGAACAGTATACACTTTCGCTTCTATACGAAATTGAATGCGAATTGTTTTGAATTCAAATTTCCGCAATACATTATTATGCCATTTGAATATAAACACTTGCTTGTTCAAAATGTGGATTGTTGATGCCATAACTCGAGAAAGAGAGAGAAAGAGCTAGCGAGAGAGAGAAAGAGAGAGGAAAAGCTAGCGAGAGAGAGAAAAAGAGAGAAAAAGCTAGCGAGAGAGAGACTCATTTTTAGAGAGTAATATCGTATTTTTTCTTTTGATACAAAAAGAACTTGGTAAAAAGACAGAGAAATTCAAGTGGTTTTTTTTTCAGAGATTGCAATCAAAAGGAATCAGTAAGATATTGTGACGGAGTATCGAACGAATAAAAAATTAAAAAAGTTTGTTAAATCGCGTGGAAGACCTTTTAAGTATGTGGTGATTGTGCTTTTGTATGTGTGTGTGTTAGTGTATATTTGGTATGAGTTTGTGCGGCGTTTGTTGAAACGCAAACATCGAACTCGATCAAAAGCATCTTCATTTCATGCAACCAATTTTCATACACAGTCATCTTTATGCTATTGTAATTCCTGTGAAGTGGCACAATTGTGTTTGTTGAATGCAAGAAGATGAAGACAAGATAGAAAAGTAAGAGGGTGGAAAACAGTTGTGGTGAAATGGGATAGAGTGCGAATGGTGAAGTATATTTTATATAGCAAATTGAAATTCAAATCGTGTCCCATTGAAAAGTTTTCTCTGTTTTCTCAGTTTTCCCCGTTCGAATCCGGGGTTTCACTTTTTCCAACTATTTTAGAAATACACTTTCAAGACTATTTAAAATGACTGTGGCAAGACTTATGCGAAAAATACCATTCGTATGAAAAACCGAACAAAGACGTAAACTGAAAAGATGTGATTGGGATTTGTGGTTAGTTGCAAACGTTTGCCATTCGAATTTTGTTCAACGATCAAATGATGATATGATTTTATGCGAAATTCAACTATCGCATCGGATGTTTATAGAGACCATAAGTTCTACTTGATGTGTCTCACAATCTGACAGTTTCACTGTCGATCGACATTTCTCCCAATTTCACTGCGTCTCTCTAGCCTCCGCTATTTGACTGTTCATTTACTGTTATTTTCTTATTCTCGATTGCTTTGCACGCATCTATATATACAATTTTATCTATGTATAGGAGCATTTTGTGCTCCATCGAATTTCGTATTTCTGCACTTGATCCTGAATAATGTTCGCTGTTTCAACAACAAATTTTGTTCCCTATTTTCCACCCGCTCACCCTATCACCCAGCTTTTCTGCTCTATGCGTGTTTTTGATAAACCAAACGACTAATACAAATGGCAATATAAAATTTTAAAATGTTTGTATTTACTTATATACACCGTATAATAGGTTATTATTTTTGCACTTGGTGACTGTTCAACATAATCGAATAGTCTATTCATTTTTATTAGTTTAAATTTCAGAATTCAGAATCATCACAATGATGATTTCACCTTTATCGTTTTGATTTGAGCGATTTGAGTGAATCTGTGCCATACTAAGTGATTATAGTTATTGTTTTTCGTTGCGAAATTTTTGAGAAATTTTGGTCGATTTCACATACTATTTGTTTTGTATGCATCAGCTGTAATATGGTTTATTGCGGGCTGTACTTCTATCTGCAATTTAGTTTGTCATTTTGAATGCGCCAGAAAATCGACAACGAAACAGATTTACGTTCGAAATTTACATCCAAATCAAATGCAAAGGTTTTATCACATTTACTGCATATTCTACACTACGTTCTTTTCTTTCTTTCTTTCTGTCTTTCTTTCTTTCATGCTTTATTCCATTCATTTACTCATTTTTTTTTTACTCTCAACATTTCTGCTACTTTATTGTTATTCGCAACGTGATGAATTTAATGAAGCGTATTGGCTGCCGCCTGTGTGTATACAATTTTTCAAAGTCAAGGAATAGAAACAACAACCGGTTGAATGGCAAACAATTCTATTGAATGAGTACGCTTGAGCCGAGTAAACAAAAATGCCTTCATTTTGCCTGCTTTTTCGTATGTGGGCAGATTAATGAATGAGATCTCGATCCGTTACATGTGTCGCGATTGTTCATCAAACAACTAAAACGGTTCAACAAAACGCCATGGCCATAAATTAAACGGTTAAAAAAATAAAGAACGGCGTGGTGCGGATGTCACAAGATTAAAGTAAAACAACGTAGAAATAATACTGAGACGAATACAAACAAAAATGTTGTAGATACGATGTTAGCCTGCATTGCGGCATGCCATTAACATTGATTTAAATAACGTAATTTTTTTTCAGTTGCTTTGCTCCTTTTTTTTCGACCGTTCTTTTATTCAATTCACACACACACACACACGTCGCCACATATTCTGTGCATTACCCAAACTCAAACAAATACTCAAATCTCCCAGTTGTTCTCGTAATACGTAATCTTAATCAAGACAATGGGAAAGCAACGGTTTTTGGCGACATGACTAAATGAGTGAAACAAAAAAAAAGTAAACATATATCCAAGCCATACACACTTTTTCGCTCACACACTCTCACATTTTCCCAGAATTTTGCCGCCATCACCATTACCGGCGCGCGACGTCCCAATTTAGTCTTATTCAGCCAATTAATGTAAGAAATATTAAATGAAAAGGCAAAACGAAGAAGAAAGCACAAAAAAATACATGCACACATATAAAATCGCCAACTGAATTGCTCCTTTATGTTTTTGTACTCGTTTCGTGCGCACTTGAATCGTTCTTTGCTTCAACACATTGTAATATTCGGCAAAAATATAAATTTCTTTGAGATTCAATGATCAAGGCCAGTTAATGTTTACTGCCATATATCCATATCCATAGCGCATTTATTATCGCTACATTGTATCGTATGCATTCTTTCTTCATTGGCTTAATAAGCCTGCTGTTCAAATATCATATTCATTCCGTTGATAATTTTTGATCATGACTTTATTGCGTTATTCCAATGAAAATGGCCAAAACTGTAATGGAATTGGTATGTTCATGGTTTCATGAATTGTCATTTGCGTTGAACAAAGGATGTAAAAGTAATGAGCAAGTGTAAATTCAAAATTTGTTATCTCTGTTTTCTTATCGTGAAACTTATTTTTATTTTTTTTATCTCATTTTGAACAGCGAACTGTGGTGTCAGATGTTGTTCTTGATGAGTCTGTACTATATTTAGAGTTGCTTATTTGCCAAAAATACTCGTATGATTTGCACATATGATATTTTCCGTGTTATCCCTTTCTCTTTTACCGGTTTTGTTGGTCGGTATAGCGGAGAAATATACAGGAGTATGCAAGGTATGTCCCATGCATGCATGCATGTATGGATTTAATCGTAAATTGCTTTCTCGCTTCCGAGAATAATTTTCGTGGAATTGTTTGATCGTGTACCTGTGCACTGTGTGTGTGTGTGTGTGGATATGCACATGAACGCATACATGAAAAGCGCCAAGTGAGATCGATGCCATCATGTAATATGTATTTTAAGTAAGTCACTCAGTAAATTGTGTGCACAATTGGTGTCAGTGAAAATCATCACGCGAAAAGCAAAAGAGACAATGAAAAAGAAAGTAACCAAAATGGGTTAGTGTTGCGTATCCAAACCATAATCATAATGTAGGGATATTTGTATGTGCTCCAAATCACTGAAAATGAGCAGAAGCCTGCTGCTATTTCCATTCGGGCCGAGAGAATGAAAAAAAAATATGACAAAATCATGCCACGTTCGTGTGATTTGATTTTGCAGTTCGGCAGAAGCCGCTATCTCATCATGGTTAATATTCCCATTTGTTGTTGTTTTTTTTTTGCTTTTGCTCTTTCTTTTGTTTTTTTTTCAGTTTTGTGTCATCAATTTTTATTTTTTTTATTACATTGTCTTGACCAAATGGCTTTGGCGCTATCAAATAGAAAATAAAACAAACAAAAAATGCAATCAAATGACTAAACAAAATAGAAATGGATTAAAATTATCGTGATTATTATTAGAATGAATTTATCTGTGATGTCTCTCATTTCTATGCATTTATTATATATCAACGCGTATGTGAATTTTTTTTCGTCAGATTGCCATTTATACTACATACCAAATGTGATGCCACGGTGAACGTGCTTAATATTCGGATAGGCGAGCAAAATATAGATAGAAAGCAATATTTTTTTTTCTTTGTTCTAGCTAGAATGCCATTTAGATTTGCGTTGATTTCTCTCTCTCTCTCTCTCTCACTCTCTCTCTCTCTCACTCTCTCTCTCTCTCTCTCTCTCTCTCTCTCTCTCTCTCTCACTCTCTCTCTCTCTCTCTCTCTCTCTCTTTCTTGCTCTTTCTTGCTCTTTCTTGCTCTTTCTCTTTCTCTCTCTGGCTGTCCTTTCCTCTCGCATTCTCCTTTTTCATTGTTCTTTTTTTTTGGGTTCGATACAAAAGTAATCAAATATTGGTTCAATTTCCTCTTTCAAGTCCGATTACTAAACAAAATAAGTGTATAAATGACTGGCACGTCTTTATCATTTGGTTCATTTTTGCTGCAGCTCGTCGAACCACTACGATTATTTATAACCTCTTCTTTCGTGTTCTCATTATTGGCAATGGATACGATAGACCTATGCAAGAGTATGTTATAAAATAACAATAATCGGGAATGGCCTACGAAAGCGAATATCACATAAACGTACGCTTTTAATAAACCATGTACTGCAAAGGAGCAAAACTGGTTATATATCATGGTCAAAGACTAAGCCTAAGTAAAAATGAAATTGGTCAGCAGAGAAAGAGAAGGAAGAGAGACAAAAAAAACAATATAATAACACGATAGCATTGTAGCATTGTCTCAATAAATATTTGACGAATAATGCAAACTGATAACAATGCGTGTTGGAAAAGTGATGAAATAGACGAATGCGAGAAGCTCACATTGACGAACATGTTAAAGATGATGATGATGATAATGACGATGATGATGATGATGCTATGGCAATGAAACAGCTTAGAAAATAGAAAAGTAAAAGATCTGTATTCATTTTGATTTTCAGAGTGTGACGAATAAGCGTTTGATACTGAAATGTCGTAACAACAACGCTCAAAACAACAGTCTATTCTATTCAATAACCTGCCAAATAAGTGCAACATCAAATACAATATCTCGCATTGACTATTGATCATTATTTTTTGCACCCGAATCTTTTGTATTTAACCAGAGACTCGCATATCGTTTCCATTTTTTTCTTTCATTCTCTTTTCTTTCTCTCTCTCTCTCTCTCTCTCTCTCTCTCTCTCTCTCTCTATCTCGTACTTATTGTTATTGCATTGGATTAATTCAATGCTAAGATTACATTTATACTTATGCTAGGATGATTCCGTCTGATTTCATTCGCGTTGCGATGAGAGATACCAATTAATTTTTTTTCTGTCTTCATTATTTTCTTTCTTTCTCCTAATAGCTTTGCTGTATACATACATACATACATACATACATTCATTTATTCATCCATTCATCCTATTTATAATATAGTATATTTTATAGTATAGTATAATAGAATGGAATAAAATATAATATATATTCGGACATATTTAATATTCTTTGTAACGTCAATGTCAAGGCCGTTCGTACAAAAACAAAAGTGTTTCCATTTTGTCACTCGCACTTTGTCCGTACTGAGAGAATATTGAAATACAAAAAAACAAAAATTTAAAAAAAAAAGATGGAAAAGTTTTGTTCGACAGAATCCTCCTAGTCTACTTATAATTATTTGTTCAATTTAATTCATTTTCGATTGCTTTTCGGTGCAAATTGAATCGCAATTGCTAGACACATGGTTTTGTTGATGAACGAAATGCCATAATTAAATGACTTTTGTTATTAATGTTTTTCATTTGATTACTGTGTTGCTACTATCAATTGCTAAATTGTACGGGGTTCGGAATGTGTGGTTTGTGCCCGATAAGCGGTATGGTTGATGACTAAATCGCAAAGAGTCGGATATATGGCGGACAAATACAATTGTTCACCACTGACTACAATGTTTCGCTTTAATTGAAAGCTTTATGTCAGATTAACGTTTCTCTTAATTCGGTTTGTTCGACTCTCCGCTTGTTCGCTTGCTGGCTCGTATATTACTCTTTCTCTTTCCCATTCCCCCTCCTTCCCCCCTCCACTTTCTATACACAGCAGGCATGGTATTGAACGAGAATTGTACAAGAGTCTAAATGCTTGAATATGAACATGTGTGCTTGTGGATACATATAATGTTTGTTGTTATTGTTGGTGGTGGTGATGCTGCTGCTGTTGTTGTGTTGTTACTACTAATTTGTTGCCTTTTCTAGTTGGGGTTAAGCTGACCGTGGATATGTGGGTTTATGTAATAAAATAAGCCGAATTATGAAACTGTTTGTTGTTCTGGTCAGCAAATAGTCTATGCCCTATTGTTTCAAAAGAAATCCACAAAAATTGTGTACATGTCTTTTTGTATTTGTAATATCTCCTAATATCACCAGTAATTCAGACACACTGACAGCAAACAATTCACACGTGAATAGAAGATCTGAGCGAATTTAATATTGAAGATACACACAGCTTGATTCTATTGGTTATGTATGTGGAATGAAGCAGTCGATTTAGATGGATAATTTCTTCTATTAATCATCGACTATTAGAAATTTCAAACAAATTAATTTACATTGATCGTGCTTCGAATATGGTGAAAATGATTGTGTTTCTTTCTCTCTCTCTCTCTCTCTCTCTCTCTCTTTCTTCTTTTTCTTGTTGTTTTCTTTTTCTTTTTATTTGGATTGCTGTCATGTGATTTTGCTATTTGTCATAAGCATTCCGTTATAGGAATTACATGATTCACAATACCAAAAATAAATAATAATTTTTGTTTTCTTTCAAATTAACGACATATGTGTTGTGGAATGTTTAAGCGAATGTTTTGTTCTTGCATAGATTTGAAATAAAATAGAAATAGATACTATCACTACAATGAATACTTTAAATTCAGAATATGACTTTTTCTTTTTTTTAGGACAAAAAACAATAATCCCTTACCATCGTTTGTGGAATTCCCTCGCATTCCATCTCATTTAAAATATACAATATCAGTGAGCATACCCACAGTAATTTGGAATCTGTATGAGGTTTCATTTGTATATTGCATACCATTTATAAAGTGTGATGTTTGCTTTGTGGTTTGGTTTGGTTTGGTTTTTTTTTTTCTTTTTTTTTTTTTGAAAAAGAAAGAAAATAAAAACAATCTAAATCGGAATGTTTACATTTCTCTTTTTATCTTTTCTCTCTTCCATTTACCATCGGCCCTGTGTGACGCTGTTCAATGTTTACCACGTGTATCATGAATAAATGACCATACTCAACCCATTCAGCGGTCATCTACTTGAATTGAATATAATTGTCAGTGATTACGTTTCAGCTTTTTGGGTGAATGATTCAAATACAAAATATGTGCGGTACTTGTTTACACCAACGAATATGGTTGATGCATTAAGCCTACTTGTGCCGATTTTCAATTGCTTCGGTTACAAAATCTTCGCATCAACGAGGTGGATTAATAGAAGAGGACAAGAACAAAACGCAGAGGATGATAAAAAAAAATCGGAGAAAAAGAATCGAGAAACCGATGAAATAAATGATACTTGAATCAAGAGAACTCGTTAAACCTTTCGTTAAACTTTATTGTGGACTACATATTCCCTTCACAAAATATATATATATATATATTGCGTTTTGTGCGGTGAAGGACCATTATAATTATTAAGCTCCGTATTTATGAAATATGTTTCACAGCTGATTCAATTTTTGGCTGGCTCGAGAAATACACTTGAACATTTTCAGAAAGATATACATGTGACCGTTTTTATGCTTAATAAACATCAATACATTTCGAAGTTTATTTGGAGGTTCACATAGCACATATTTGGTTTGGTTATTCTGCTGGTCAAGAGTACCGGTCCAATGACGTGTGAATATCAAAAATGTGTCCACATACACACCTACTTTTTGTTGTTGCTGTTGTTGTTATTACAGAGACGATTATTCTTATTGCTATTTTTTTATATATAATTTTGTTTGTGTGTCAAATTAACTGTTCATTTTGAATTTCGGCCATTTCTTGGACCCTCTTGATATCTCCAAAAATATATATATATGTAAAATTGGAGTTTTTTTTATTATTTGTTATTGAAATTACAGTATTGAAATTGAAGAGAAGAATTTTAAAAAATTCTGATTATTTGTTTTTTTTTTTTTTTTTTTTTTTTAATTTCAGTCATTATTATTATTGCTATTTGTTTCGTTGTTTAAATAGTCACATTCCATTCCGATGGGCATTTTATGCTTCTTATAATTAATATTTTGCAAATTTCCAATTGAATTGTATTCTTTATTTTAACGAACAAGAACTATAAGAATAAGAAAGTGCATTGGCATTTAAATTTCTTTCGAATTTCTTTTTCACGTGTTTTACACAAAAATTGATTGCAGCAAAACTGATGATGAACGGTCACATTGATTTTATAAAAAGAAAACTAGCAGTAGCCTGAAGAAAGTGCAGGTAAATCGACGTGACACACAAAATGAATGAACATGTATGCGACGAAGGCAAATAAATGAAATGGAGGAATCGCAAAAATGAAGAAAGAAAAACTGGCAAGGTCGTATATTATGCCAGCACATATAATTATGTTGGCGTGATTGACTGAGCATTAAGTTATTATATCATATGCTGTAGTTGTAAAATTCAACGGAAATTGGTGTACGTTCATTAGAAAGTGATCGAAATTGAAGAAAGGAAGCGAAATAAACCAAGAAGAGAAAAGGAAATAAAGAGAAATGAAAAATGCGACGACGAATATTTTCCGCACATTAAACATTGAGCACGTGCGCAATCCCTTTTTTTTCTTTAATTTCAATGTGTGTATATTAACTGCATTAGTCAATAAAATAAAATCCATTAAGAACATCCGCACTGATTTTAATCCGTTTCATTGATTAAATGCACCGATTTCAATTTCAGTGTGCCCACGATTTTATGATGTTCAATAAAAATGTATTTGAATTCGCAAAATGAAATGGAAATGCTCTTGAGTCTATGAAATGAAGGCAGCTGGAAAGCGTTCAAAAGCGTCAATTGCTGCCAATCATGTGATTGCAATCAACATAGATAAGATATGAGCAAATTAGTTTATTGCATGTGGTTTTTGCGGCTAATTCGGAATGGAGAAGAATGAAAAAAGAGAAAAATGCAGTACCATATTATATAAAAAAGGTCATTTACATTTGCTGCTATATCGTTCAACAAAGTCAGTGCATTTCATAAGCATTTATGAATTAGTATTAAATATTTGTTTTGTAAATTATTTATTGATATATAACACACATATGACAATGATGGACATCGCCATCGAAAGCTAACTGCTAAATAATGATATTTGAAAATTGTGTGTGTGTGTGTGTGTGTGTGTGTGCTGGCATCATCGACAGACTCCAAATATACACGACAAATGAAATGAAACGTTGCAAACAAAATAGATATAAATTTCCATTTTCATTTGCCAAACTTGTTTTGGCTACAAAACTTGTTCGGTCCGCATAGGTAAGCGACGGCGATACTGCGCCATACCATAGAAACTATCATTATTCTTGCTTCTATAGTGCTCAATAATCATACATTATCTCTATTTGCTATTTGTTTTATAATATTCAAATATTTTCATTTAATGAAAGCTATTGCACATATGCAAGCCTCAACTTGAATTATGTTTACCTGTGTAAATGAGCCTGACTGGTGAATATGCATTGAGCATTGAGCATTGAGCATTGAGCATTGAACATCTTATAGTAAAAGTGTCATTGTCATGGATGCAATAAAACTTTAATAAGATTCTTGGTATATTTGTTGCTTTAATGAAACTGAATCTTGAAATGCGAACATAAAAAGCCGTACAAATGCGAATTATTTCAACGAGAATTTGCACACATATACGCTCAGTGACTCACAAATCTGCATAACTTTTCTATAAAGTTAATATGGATACATTTGTATATGTATGTGTATGTGAATATTAAGCATGCAATGACTTTATATTGCATAGAGATGCTGATTTTGTTCAAATGATGCCGTTGACTTAATTTTCCATTCAATTCCTTTGAACGAACAATTATTCTTCGTCTCGATTACAGTTTGAAGGGATTCTTTAGGTATGCGACACGCAACTGACACGCAAATAAATTGTGTGGTTTTTTTTTTCAAAAAAGAATAGTTTTTTTTTTTGCTTTTATACAAACGTGATTTTTGGTAAATTTTCATTATATAAATTTCATACTATTAAAGCAATAATTCACGAATTCAGTTGAAATGAACTTAAATTTGCTTTATAATTTATTTCTCTTTCCAAAACTAACATGCATACCGTATATTGTTCTCTCTAATATTCTAACTAGAATATTTGTAAGAAGATTTCAGTCGATTTCAGTAATTTTCATTTAATTTTTAATTTCAGTCAAATCAAGAATACCCACTCGCAAAATTGTCGCATATAAGTCTAAATGATATTTTGTTTAAAGTAAAAACATTTGAAAAAAAAAAATCAAGTATCACAAGCTACATGACATAATTTAAAAACAGATGCAAATTCAAACTTTTAATTACATTGGTTAATTTTATATTTTGTTTTGGAAGTGGAGGAATAAAGAGATAATTAATGTAATCAACCGGCTGATAGCAAAAAGATTGAAAATGAAATTGGAATTTCTGTTCGTTTTTTTTTTTTTTTTCATAGCAAAACCAGCTCATTTTTCATTCATTTCGAGAGATGAATCGACCATCGAATTTTTCGTCACATTGAAACATTTGCGCCCAAAAAGAAAAAAACGAATTCAAAAATGAACGCAATCGAAATACATTAGAACTTATCAGCCAAAAGAGTGCGTGTGCAAATGTACAATTTTCAAATTCGAATCAAAAATATGACGGGAGCGAAGAAAAAAAAAAGAAATGTTGCTTCATTTTTAACTTATCAAATATTCAGATCAAATGCGCAAATTTAATTTAACTCAATGGGAAAAAAGTATATGAAAAGTTTAACAAGAAATTCATAGAAAATCTTCCCTTATATGTAAGTATATGTGTTCGTCCGAAAGCTAACGAAAAGAAAATATTCCGTTAGTTATGAACTTGGGAAAGAAGAGAGAGAGAGAGAGAGAGAGAGAGAGAGAGAGAGAGAGAGAGAGCAAAAGGTTGAGTAAGTGAGAGAAAATGTAAAAAAAGGAATGCACGAAATGTGTTGTGTTGTCTTTGACGTGATATTCGATATGCAAACTAATAAGATATACAATTTTTTGTTTGAATGTTATTGAAATATGCAAATGAAGGGAAGTAAAACGAATCTTTTTCGGGAGACATTTCACTGATTATCATTAAATTTAAATTAGTCGCACTGGAGTGTACGGAAACAAAAATAAAAAAAATTTCTCGTGACTGAATGAATCGAAACATTTCGGCACTGATAACTTGTTAAAAAATTTTCTTAAATATTCTACTTAATTTGACAGGAGAGCAACAATGTTATAAATTATTCCTATATTTGTCCCAATTTTCTGTGTGTATATTTGATAAGCATCAAAACAAAATTTGATATGAATATCTTTTATATTGATGTTGCTACAGTTTGATTTTATTTATTTATTTATTTTTTTTTTCGATTTAATTTTTTTTCATTTTTTACTTACTCGACTTGTGAATTTCACCAACTGCTATTTAATAGCAAATTAACGGAAAGGAGTTACCCTCGTGAAAGTATTTTTTATTGTTAAGTTTTTATTGTCTTTGAATTATGTTATATCTGTCACTTTTTCTTCCTTTTGCGCAAGAAATTTATTGCTTAAAATAAAATAAAAGAAAAGAAAAGAAAAGAAAAGAAAAGAAAATAGATACAAAAAAAGTTCGGGCAAATAAAATACATACATCTCATCTGATGTATATATCTATCTCGATATTTGTATTATTTATCTAGAAATCTTTCGAATAAACCTGAAAATTAAATGGGAAAATAACAGCAAAAATATCGTATTTAAATTGGTGTCACGTAATTCGAATGAAACAACAATAGCAACAGTAATTAAAGCAGTTTGAGAAGATAAAAACTGAAAGATAGACAGAGAATGAAGATAGAGAGAGATAGAGAGAGAGAGAGAAGACGGAATGAAAAGAAACAAAAAGAAAAATCACCGTAGTTTTTCCCATATTTCCACACTTGCTTGAGATCTTAGCTCAGTGTAGATGTTTTTTTTCTCTCTCCATTTTGCGAGTGAGTATATTTGAAGATTTTGGTCCAATTTCATGAAGAATATAGCATTTGCTGACCGAGCCGCACGTATTTACAAGTTATAAACGGATACAGATGCATATGTTTGTGCAACTCTTTTTAACAGACATTTTCCTTTCGTTTAAATAGTCTTGCTGGAAAGAGCGTAAACAGATGGAAGGAAAAAAACGAAAAATAACCAGAAAAGAAACCGAGAGAAAGAGAGTGAAAAATAAAAACGAACTTTGGCTCTCAAATCTTATCGAGACGAATTTTCTTGTTTCAAACGCTTGCAGCACAGACACTGCAAGACATATAGACCAAATAGAAAAACGATGAGGAAAAGAACAGAGCACAAACTAAGAACAAGACGGAATCTAAACATAACAAAACTATTGGCGAATAAGTAAAAAGTTTTTACTGAAGAATGCGAACTAGCTGTAGAAATGAGAAAAAAAAAGTATTTTTTATTGTGTAAGCATAACTATATAGAGATATTCTTTGGTATACATGTTTTCACTTCAGCGTTCTTTCTATTTCGTAAACTTCAAATTGATAACGAAATGAGAGCTGTTGTTGTTGTTTTGTTTTGTTTTGTTTTTTCTTCACAAAATCGAAGAGTGCTTGGTAAAAAAACGAATGAATTGCGCTTGCTGTGTGTGAGAGATGCATTAAGAAAAAGTATTTGATATGATCAAACCGCACAAACACACAGAGAATGAACCCATGCATTCCGTACGCATTCACATTCACATTCACATGTATACTCTTCACATTTCTTTTCATATTTGAATCGATGTTGTTGTATTTGATCTTGAACAAAATACTGCATTCATTTTCCTTATTCGTTTTAATTCGTGAAAATGAAAACGTTACCATACATTAGACAAGAAAATTGAATAAATACAAAACAAAATACGAAACGAAAAACTAGAGACTGAGAGAGTGAAAAAAAACAACAAACAACAAACAACGAACGCGAACTATATCAACGAAAACAACGGAATTCGTTTTTATTTCGCTAAAAATGAAACGAAAAAGAAAAAAAAGGAGAAAAAAGACAAAATTAACATTTCACTAGGGTTCGTATTCTCTGTTCACCATTTGATTCGTTGTTGTTGGCGATCGCGAACAAAAGATGCTTCAAATGTACTGAATGAATTTGTGAGGGAAATATAACGGAGCGACTAGACGATATGAGCTGGGAATTTATTGCTAGCTTTGTCACTATTATTTTCTTAATGTTTCCTTCCCCATGCTCATGTTTTTTTTTTCTGTTCTTTTTATTCATTTTATCAATCTGTAGCTCTCTTATTCTTTTGGCGGATGGTTTTAAAACGTTTGAACATGATTGCATTCGGCTTTTGGTTATCCATTTAATATGCTACAAATTTTATCTGGTTTTCTTCGTCTCTTAATGCACATTCCCAGTTGAACAATTATTTTTTATGCTCTGCTTTTTGGCTACCAAATTGCATTTTATGTGTGAAAAAAACACACCAGGCTAGATAAGCAATAGAAAATATATTGTAGAAAAATTGGTGAATCTAATCGAGTATTCAAAGGTATCAAAGTCAAATATTGCATTGAATGTAAGGCGATGGTTAAAAATCGACGGATATTTGCATAAAATTAATTATTTAATTTATTTGTAATCGATTTTCGCCACAAACACACTGAAAAATTCTCTCGATTTAAGTTAATTGGAACACTTTCAAACGATGAAATCAGGAATAAGCTTATCGATGTGCTATGCTTTCTCCAATGCCATTATTCTTTAGCCAGATGAAAAGTTTGCGAAAAAAAACTTGAAATCCTGATCACAAAGTACAATATTACATTCGTTGCAATGAAAAGAAAAGTTGAAAATGTAGATAGAAAGTGACGATGGAATGAAGAAAAGTGAAGAAAAGTGAAGAAAAGTAAAAAAAATAAGTAGAAAAAAAATGATGGAACTTACAACGCGCAACAACCAAAGGAATAAATATATGTATATAGAAATAAATGTAAAGCGGCTAACTAAATATAGATGTTGATCGAATGAATACAAAATACTGGAATTTCCTACAAATGAAAAAGATTAAAACAATCGAAGTAAAGTGCTATCCAAATGGAAAACTTTGATTATTTGTACTTTATTGCGTGCGCGATTCTCTTTTCATTCCATTCCATTCTTGTTAAGAATCTTTCTATTCTAGACTTTAGCTTCATTCCCTTCGACATTGGTTCATTATTTATTCCACTTGAACAATAAGCACTTTTCCCTTGCTTGAGCGCATTTTTTCACTCTCATTCATCTCCTATGCGATCTTTCTCCCTCTCTCTCTCTCTCTCTCTCTCTCTCTCTCTCTCTCTCTCTCTCTCTCTCTCTCTCTTTCTCTTTCTCTCTCTCTTTTTATAGTTTTATCTCTGTGTCTCAATCAATATATTATAGCAACATGCAGTATATTTTGTATTTTCAAAAAAAAAAAAAAAAAAAAAAAAAAATTATTCATTTATTTGGGATCAAACGACTCAATCAAATTGAACAAAGCACCATCGATTAAAGTTTGCTGTTATTTTCTCTGAATATTTTTTACAAAAACCAAAAATAAACCAAAACGCAAAAAAATGAAAACTATAGAAAAGAACTCATATTATTTACCACGATTATCGTTAAGCAGTTTGAACTGAACTGAACGAAATTGATAAAACAATACTTAATATCCGATTGATAAAAAATTGATTTAAAATTGAAACTTTTTCACAACTAATAGATAATCACAGAACTTTTCCTTTGTTTTTGTTGTTTTTTTTCTTTTTATACTTTTGCTCTCAGTAATATTTGATGGCCAAAAGTTAGTTTTTTAAAATTTTTTCTTCGCGAAAATGTCGATAATTTTTTTTTTCGTTAAATTAATAAAAACATTGAGACTACCGCAACGCGGCTCGTTCTGGTAAAGAATATTGCTCAATCGATGATTGCAGAGGTTCTTATATACCTTTTGAATTGTTCTGTGTGCTAAAGCAGTTACAGGTATTACACTTCGATTTACCATAACGGCTAGTTCGCAACGCATCTTCATTCTTCATTCTCTACACTACTTCTTTTCTTATTTTATTTATTGTTATTACTATTGTGCTGGTGCTGTTGCTGCATTGCCTGTATTTGCCATCTTTTACTGCAAAACAACCAAAAAAACATCACACACCAATGTACTACCAGCACCAGCACAAGCACACCAAGAAAATTTCACAAGAAAAAGAAACAGGCTAAAAGGCAGAAGGCACAAACTGAACGAATAAATAAGAAGAAGAGAAAGAACAGAACACTATCATTCAAGTGTGCGGGAGATGTGAGAAAACGAAAAAAAGAAAATAGGCAGCAAATGTGTGTCGTTGCTGTTGCTGGTGGTGGGTTTTGAGCTCGGTCCGATTCATTTCAAGAATTCAACATACAAAATAAAGAAACAAAGTAATAGAGTGTGTGCGCGCGCGCCTGCAATAAGTCCACGTCTCAACACTTATCGCTTGTTATTGGTCGAGTGAGCTAAGTTTGGTGCGCGCTTAAAATAGACGCTGCTCAATGGCCATGCCTGAAATAATTTCTTGAGCTTGACTGCCAAATACACAAATCCGTAGTCAATCCAAATATGCGCACTTTCTTAAGCGTTTTGTTTGTTTATTTTTATCCAATAAATTTACTGGAAGATATCACGAGAGTTAAAATAAAGAGAAAATCAACTAAATAAATACACATATTTGCAATCCATATAAATTAACATGCCCACAAATATGCACAATCAAAAGAGACAGCGATCAAGCAAGCAAGCGAGTCATTTGAACGAATAAGCGAACAAAGAAAGAAAATAATAAATAATAGATAGTTGAGATTAACGAACGTTAAATACAAACAAAAAAGAAATTTATATATAAATATAAAAAAAAAAATAACATTTGTAAAAGAGATCTTCTATGGCCAATTTTCGTTGAAAAAAAAACAATCTTTTGAACCGTCACCAAATGGTTCATTCAATTTTGACCAAAATTAACCAAAAATTGTATCATCAAATCAGACGAGCTTCACATTGGAATATAAAATATAATTTAAATTGGTCATGGCAACGGGCAACAAATTGCTTTATCTAAAATTAGATAAATAGAAAATCTAATGAGCTTCATGAGTTTTGGGCCAATAAAAAGAAATATAATTTGGCAAATATTTGCTTTATCTTGTTTCGGTGGAAAATATTGATGCGGCAACATAATAAACGTAAATTCACTGTACTATAAAAATATAATCAAAGCAACGCAACGCCATGATTTCAATCATTCTAAATTGTGCTAATATCAGAACATTGAAATCACCTTAATTTTATACAATGATAATGTCTATACAGACATTTCATGGCGTCATAAGGTTCAACAACAAATGCGTCATATGATAATTTAAACTAGAAACTATTTACAATATCATTTATCAGTTTATGAATCAAAATAACTGTTCACTTTTTATTTTGTCAACAAATTTTGGTAGTTTATCGCAAATGTTTGATCCATTTTGTTGTAGTTGAACAATTTTCATCAATTTGCGTATAGAATTTTATGCATTTTATTTCCATTGTGAGGTTAATTAACTGTTTTGTCATTTAATTGATGACACTCTATCCGCCAAATTCTCTTCAGCTTGATTATGTGAATGAACTTAACAAAAATCCGTTTGTCATGAATCAGGAAATTTGGAAAAAATGCTCAAAGCTATCGCAATCCAGTGATCAGTTTCTTGACGTTTGAATTCTTCTTTCTTTTTCAATCGAAGTTTTTCCACATATGCATGTCATGAAACAAGTTAAGCGCCGTATGAGCATATTTCATACAAATATAAAACAAAATACAAATATATTTTGTAAGCCTCCCACTTGTTTCCTACTTTCCGGATAAAATTTATGCATATTCTAGCCAATTTGCGATAGAGAGAAACTGGCTTATCCAGAAATTTAGCTAGCCACACACTATACACAAATTCTAAGCTCATAAATAAGTGCTTTCTTTGCATTCAAATGAGTAATTGAAATGAATATAACAACCGTGCTGACAACGAATACTCGTACGTGTTTTGGTTTCAATTTACAAGGGACAAAATACGAAATACAAAATACAAACAAAAACTATAGCTACTACGCGAAAAAAAAACAACTACTAAACAAAACAAAACAATACAAAATTGGTTGAGACCCGTTCATGAAAGCACACAAGTGATTATTATACAACCAATTGATTAATTGCGGCTTTTGTGTAAAGGGCCAACTAACCAAATGTTCTGTACAATCAAATTTGTCGCGTGCTGCTCTTAACATTGATACATCGTCATTTCGAATTCATAGTTACATAATTAATGTGTGTATTTTTCGAGATTAGGCAAACATAATTCCGCTTTAACGTTTTCTTGAATTCACATCAATGTAATAACGGATTCAATTTTCCCCAGATCAATGTAAATTTGCCTATCTAAACATCTTGCAATGCACAACCATCTTTCATATCAGATAAAGTGGAAAAGGAGAAGAAACAGAGAAAAAAATGCAAAAATTAGTACAATTCATGTCGGTTTATAATGCGCAGATCAAAGTTTAATTTCCAGCATTTTATGTATGTATATTTTAAATCAAGTATTTTGTGTTAGATTTTATCGAAATGGTATTTTGGTAAACAAAATATGTTTTTTTTTTGTCACTATCTAAACTGACTCCTGAATCAAATTGCTACCATCGGCAGAGTGATTAGCATCATCTGTTATTTTCAGTAAAGGTGCAATGACATTGTAATGCGAAGCTATTAAGCGCAGCACATAATCCCTCTAGTTCATCATCAATCATCAACACACTTTACACACGATTCACACAATTTGGCGTTGGCCGTTTTATTTCAAAGAAAGTTGTTAAATAAGATGATGACAAAAAACCAAATAAAGTTCAACAACAAATGTTCAGCAATATTTGGTGTGTCTTTTTCGTAATATTTTCATTTCTTTTTGTAATTTCATTTATTTTTTTTTTTTTGGCTAATTATAAAAACGTCTAATAATCTGACAAAAACGTCTAATAAGAAAATAAAAACCATCTAATGACTAAAAACGTCTAAAAGTTTACAAAATCGTCTAATGAAAAAAATAAAATCATCTAAAATGACCGAAAACCAAAGTTTGTTTGGGAAGGTTATCCTTTGAATGGCGTTTTCGACGCAATGCAAAAATTTCATTTAATTTGTATAGCATTTTCAACAAATGAAAAATTATCGGATTATTCATTTGCATTTTGTTCGTTAGCGCTCGCTACAAGTATCATAATATGAAAGTCAAACCAAAAAAATTATGGCCGACGCAGCTTCACAAATACGAAACGGATTCTTGCATGCTTTTCCTGATGTGAAAGAAACCAATTTTGTTTTGACGTGTTGGTTTCACAGATAATTTTCGTTGGGATATTAGACGATTTTGGTTTCCGGTAGTTTTAAATGATTTTATTTTTTTTATTAGACGATTTTGCAACATTTGGCTACCATTAGACGTTTTTATTTTTCCCATTAGACATTTTTGGTTAAAACAAAAAAAAAAAATAATAATCTTATTAGATGTTTCTGTTGAATTATTAGAAGTTTTTGGTTTTGGCAGTTTCAGACGTTTTTTTTCCATTAGATGATTTTGGTTTTTCTTTTAGATGAAATTCGTTCTTAAATTAGATAACTTTGGTTATATTTATTAAACATTTTTGAAATTCAAAGAAATTCGATTGGACGTTTTTATAATTAGCCTTTTTTTTATTTTTTTTTTTTCGCTTTATCGTTTTTTGCAGTGTTTCGATTGCGTGGCAAATAAAAATCAACAGTAGGCCAGCATTCAAATTAAAGCAATGACAAACAGGAATATTTTAAAACAATTTGGTCTATCTTTTTACTGATTTAATCCGCGTGTATTCCCAAAAACGAGAAATCACTATCAAATACAATAATTTACAAAAAAAAGCCGACTCGAAATATCATTTCAGAAGAAGCCCACGACCCATGAAATTGCAATTTTTTCCTTTTTTTTATAAAATCAATTGAGTGTCAGTGAATCAGGAAGACGCTGAAATTAATCAAAAAAATACAATGCATGAAATATAAAATAGGATTGTTCATTGAATTGCGGCGAAAAAAACAAGTGGCAGGAATACGCCGTAAGAAAATCATGCTTGAAAAATGTTGTAGTCAAAAGGCTTTTCATCAGACAGAATATCAAGTAGTATGCAGATGTTGATGCAACAAAGATAGATCATTGTTGAATGAAAAATGTCGGTAATTTTTCACGCTTCTCTAAAATTTGTTCAATTATTACTGAATAAGTTTTGATGTTGCTAAGTGTTCATTATTTGCTTTTGTTTCATGTTTCTTTCAATTTTTTTTTTTTTTTTTTTTCTTTTTTTTTTGTTTCTGAATTTCTGCATTTGATGCAGAAATACAATTTCAAGTTTAAAAAAAAAAAACTCATCACTTCATTTTAATCGACACGTATCATATAATAAAGACTGTAAAATGTATAAACCAACGATATGATCTGTCTGATAAAAGATGCGATTGAAAATAATGAAACTTAATGAAAAATTAAAAAAAAGCGTGTAATTTTATTCAAATTCTGGAAGCTCCCAAGATGATTCCACTGCTTAATTCAGCGATAAATGGTAAATTTGATTTTTTTTCTCACTTTACATGTGTACACTTGGAATACAAAAAAAAATTAATCACAATATTCCTCACGATTTGTATAAATTCTACATGTTTAAAGTTTAAACTATACAAGCAAAATTCATGCCACATAGCTTTATGTCAGAGTGGTTGAGAGGAGCGCACATGCGCAAAATGTACGTAATTATCAAGTCAAAATAAGAAATTTTCATCGCATTTTATCCAATGCGCATATACATACAGCAATCACAAATTCCATAGGACTCTAGTTGATTGAGGACGATGCTC
Organism: Resseliella maxima; assembly: GCA_029041755.1. Lineage (NCBI taxonomy): Eukaryota > Metazoa > Arthropoda > Insecta > Diptera > Cecidomyiidae > Resseliella > Resseliella maxima. Next base: position 546,261 of record JAQOWM010000826.1, on the reverse strand, counting down.
AAGTCGTTAATTATTTATTGCGCTATAGATGTGCGTCTAGTTGGAAATTGACCTCTCATCATTCATGCGAGAATTTTTGAAGTAGATGATTGCAGAGCATTGCAAATATAAAAAAAAAAAAGATATGAGTAATAAGATTGATCGAATGCGAATGTAGATATCTATATATAGGGGTGTTTATCTGGTACGCATGTTTAAATTTGATAAAAATATGTTTGTACAGCAATTTGCTATCGATAATAGAATATCCTCAATGATTTATTGTGAACAGTAAATATGTAAAGCATTTGCCGTCATGATTTATGTTGAAAAACAATGAATCAGTTGTTGCCACACACTATTTTATTGTGATGTTTACCGCAATTATTGCTTCGCTTTGGTTGTGTATGTTTCTCTCTGTGTGTCTGTGTCTGCGTGTGAGTATATGGCGTTCGGTAGGGTTTTTTTCTCTTCTTCTTTTTTTCGCTTGCAAAGATCGTCGTACGAATTCCAATTCATCCGGTCGAGTTAATATCATGTGAAGAATATAAAATGAAATTTCGTGCGCAATTAGTAATTCAATTTGATTTGACATAATCGGCATTTATTGCTTGATCATTAATGTTTTTGTTCGATGATTGTTTCACGAGTTACGCTTTGATGAATCTAGTTGCGATTGTAAAAGTTAAATTTATGTAAAACGCTGTTGTTTCTTGTTGCTCTCTCTTCATTGCTGTCTGCCTATTTTCATTGTCGCTCAGTAGTCACTTGCGTTTTTCTTCACTGATTTGTTCGCACAGTGATTTGATAAAAGACTCAATCGTGCTTCATTGTTTCATTTATTTAATTGTTGCCATTGTTGTTTACATTGGGTTTTCATTGTATTTCTCGTAACTACATATATGTAAAATTTGTGTAGCATTTGGCATGGAATGGTCACCAAATGAGTCACGTATTATGTTATACATTTTGTGTTGTCAAAATTTTTACATTACAATTAAATGAGGCGTGAATTTTATAAATAAATATTAAAGACACAATTCACTGGAATTAAGATGAAGATATACCATGAAAATGGTCAGCAAATTAATGAATTATCTCGATTTGGTGGATGGTGTATTAATTATGATGACGATTTTTAGAAAATGTGATTGCTTGCATTAACATTTATCTCAGCAATCAATCCGATGAGAGCTTCTGAAGCTTGTTTGTTTGTTTGTTTTTTTTTCTATGCTTCTCTTTAATTTTCTTGTTCTCACCATTAGAACTAGAAAAATATGTTGCTGTCTTTTTTTTTCAAGCGTGAGCGCATTCCATGTATAATAACTCAATAATAAGATAATTTATCATTTTGGAACGCATAGCTATGTTGCTAATGTGTTGTAAATTATAATTAAATTGTATATAATAACGTTATAATTGATATTGGGTGCTTGTTTTCAAATGGTAATTATCGACTGTAAGAACACATGATCCGCTGACAATGAAGCTGTATGTATATAATTTTATATGGATATCAAAGCATAACAAAGCAGAGCACGAGACGATAAGACGTTAAATTAGATGGTGATTTGTCGTCATCGTTAACGTGTTTTCTTTTGTTTAAATATTGTTCGTTCGATAAAAATGTTTTTAAATATGTAACTAAATAACTATGTCATCATATACATATATCAATGATAAAGCTACTGGCGAAATCTCAAAATGACTTTACGTTTTATTTTATTTATAAAATTGATTTGAGACAACAATCATATATTGTAATATTGATATTTTTATTTTCAGCTTGTGAATCATATACATTCATCGGCAGTTTGCCGCATTGAGTTGTAAGTGTTTGTTTTACCATGTATTTTTTCCTATTAAATTAGTCAATAATTGGAATTTAATTATATTTTTTGTTTTTTTGTTTTCCATTTCAATCATTAATTATTTATTTGAGTTCCGCATTCATGTGAGCCGCTCTTCTATGATTTCTATATAATGTTAACCATTTTGAGTCAACCTTGACAAAAAATAATCATCATTGATTATGTGCGCATGAAATCTAGCATGAAATCTTGTTCAGATGATTGAACATTTTTATACCCCAAAGTTTGCAAATTATTCAATAAAAATATCAATTTAAAAAAAATTCTACTAAATTGAAGACACAAGATTTAAGATCTATTAATTTTAATTAAATTTCATTCATTGTTGTGTAAAGGGCTCACCATTTTGAACCTAGTTCTATCAAGTTTATTAATGTATTTTGAATGTGGCTCAATTTTGACAGTTCAGAATATAAACAGCACATGCACCTAGTTTCGAATTCGTGTGTCACCCTTTGCAATTCCATCCACAAAATATAAAAACGATTGACTTATTCATTTATATAAAAATAGAACATAGATTTTTCATCCTTTTCAAATATGGTCTTGCAATTTTAGCTCAACACGAGACATATTTTTCATTCAAGATGTTAAAGATCGAAGCAATTATTACAGAATAAAAATACTATTGAAGTATTGAAGCTGTTGTTGAATGCAAAACTGACAAAACAGACAACGTAGTGCGCATCATCATTGAAACATTCATGTTTCATGAAATAATTTCTTTGATGCAGTTTCCACAACATTCCGTCAAAAGACTTTTTGAAATAACAAAAAAAAAAAAAAAAAAAAAAAAAATAAAAATAAAAATGTCTGCAGAATAAATGTTTCAATTTTTGTCGCATAAATTAGAGATTAAAATAGCGCATAACGAACGAAATAGAGCCGTACATTTTCTATAGCCTGAAGATTGTAGCATTGTGGTGGTACTTTTTGATTGGATGATTTCAATAAATCATCATCGATTATTAGCAAAATCATTTTCAATGAAGCTTAAAGATCGAATGGGATTTTTGTACACTACACTCTACACCGTTTATTGTACGTACTCGAAGAAAACAAAAGTCATTAGTTTTATATTAATAACAACAACTACAATAATAATAATGATGTTGTTGTTGCTGTTGCTGTTACCGTTGCTGTTGTTGTTTTTATTGTTATTGTGTGAAGATGAGCAAATTGGCTTGTGAGCATAAGTTCTGTTTTATAAAGAAAATGTTATATAGAAAATGATTCTGCTTTTGCTCCGATTTATCTCTGGAGTGTAATTATTCCTCTGTTGTAAACTGAAATCAAACGTAGAAGCGCATAGTTATTCTTATAGACAAACACTATTCGCGTATGTCAGCTCGCGCTCTTTTTCGCTCGTCTAGATAAAAATAGCGACTCAAACCATCCAGTTCGAATAACATTAAATAATATGTTGTAGCATGTTTAGTTTTCTCTTTCAAAAAATGCGAAACAAGTTTTGTGGCGTTATTCATTGCAGCATTGCAATCATACATAGACAATCACTAGAGCATCACATGCATTATAACTGAAGGAATGCATTAATAGGAAAATTACATCGACAAAGTGAAAAAACACACCAACGAAACAAACTCTTTGTGTTTGTGCGTGAGAGTCGGCTAACTTATCTTCATTTCTTTCTTCTTTTTTTTTTTTTTTTTTTTTTGCACAATGTCCACTCCATTTGTAGCTGAAAGGTAATTTCAAATGAAATGTTGTCACCGTACGCATCTCTTACCTGCTGTAATTCTTTTTCAATCTTCGGCACAGCGTCATCGGTGCGGCACCAAACAAATGACAAATACTCATCATTTGGAAGAAGACATTTTTTTATTTTTGTTGTTATTATTATTCCATTACTATAATCAAAAGCATTGTACATGATTTAATTGAGATTAGAATTTATGTGACACAACCATTGGCACAAGTGAGCGAATGGATAAAAACGAACATAAATGCGACAGCTAGATTGTATCTTTGTCTTAAATTCGTTTAAGACTCCCGAAGGTCATATCGAAACTTTCACTCATTCGCAATGTAAATGTGAATGAGAAGACAGGCAAAAAAAAAAAAAAAATTATAAAATAAAATAGAATGTCGCTCAAAAAGAACGACAGAAACACCACACTTTAATTACAATGCTATAGCTTTAATGTATTTTGCAATGAGATAACCGATGCAAACGTCGAGTGATGAACAAATATTAATTATTGCATTAAATTTACATATTTTCCGACTTGTATCAGTATTGCCATGCTTTGACGCTTCGTTGCTTTTCTCAATTTCCGAGAGTCGTTGGCAAATACCTCTCTCAATCAGCGCCACCAACACCACCACCACCACCACTAACACCACCAACACCACCACAAAAAATTGCCATACATTATTACTTGAAAGAAATTATGCTAAAAGTGCCGTGAAACAGAAGCAGCCAAAAACTTTGATGATGCAGAACAGTGGCAATATCAAGTGGTAAATAATTCTTGTAAATAACATTGAATGGAATATAATAGTACGTGTGATGTGTGAAACCATGGGTCATAAAAACAAATGGTTAAACTCAACGGCTGAATTTTATGATTTTAATGATGATTGTTGAATGACTTGCTGTGCCGTTTTCAGTTTCAGTTTCAGTTGAAAATCAATGTGCACAATACACTAGAATTTAGTTTATAAGTTACAAGTTTTTGCAAACGGAAGTAATAACTTTAATGAAGAAGTTAAGTTAATATTTTCCAACACACAAAATTGTCATCGTATTTATCAATCCAAACCATAATCTATTCACAACAATTCAACTACTTCACATTGTATCTGATTGACCATTTTGTATTCTTTCACATACAAAAACCCAAAACAAAAAATCATTTTATTCTTTATAGTACTCTATTCTCAAGTTGACGGTAATATTCATGAGCAAATATTCGATGGTACATAAAAGTGGTAATTAAAAATACAGCAGTTATCATAAACCAGAGATAATCATCAGAATATGAACGAGCAAGAACAATAAAATATGGCTTCACGGAATACGAGTGTATACGTAGTACACAGCACAGATTAGATCTGTTGACCGAGAGACAGACGAATTGAAATGACTACAAATTTAACATTTGCTAATTCAATAGTTTAAAGCTAATCAAATTTCCATAAGTCAAATGATATACGAATACAAAAATAAATACTCACAGTTTCTCATCTGTAGAGCCTGTAAAAATTATTAAATGAAATGGCCAAAAATTGTTATTAAACTGTTAAGAAAAAAGCTGAAAAATTGTTAAATTTAACGGCAAAATACAAAAAATTATTAGGTCTATGTTTGTGGTTGCCTTTAAATTCTTGCTATCCGAAAGGAAGCACGAATGTTTTGATTGCAGAAAAATGTTCCGCATAATAGAATGCAGCATTAAACCAGCTATTCCATCGAATTTCAATAACATCTGGAGGTAACGGAAAATTACACATTTCACGAAATGTTTGACGTCGATGATTTGATTTTACTAATGTGGCTGTTATGCTTGCAATAAGTTTGTTGACGTCATCAAAATTATCTTTGATATTGGTACCCAGAATTAAAACGTACGCATTTTTCACCAAAAATAAACTTTATTTCGATAACAAAATGAATGAGTACATTAACCGATATATTCGCCATGGTTAGCTATGACTTCCTCCCATCTTCTGGGAAGTTTGTTGAATCCTCGTTTGAAGAAGTCCTCATCTTTCGAGGCAATCCATTCATCGACCCATTTTCGCACTTCTTCAGCATTTCGAAAGCGTTTATCGGCAAGGCTGTCTGCATTGATCGGAACAAATGGTAATCAGAAGGAGCAAGAGAGAGTACGGGGGGTGATCAAGATGATCCCAACCTAGCCTCTCTTTTTTTTCTTCAATGATGTTTGCACGATGTGGCCTTGCATTGTCGTCGTGGAACAAAACGTCGTGGCCTTGCATTGTCGTCGATGATGTTTTTTCGCTATCAATGGTCGTTTTTCGTTCAATGCTTGTGCCAATTTACCTAATTGGCGTCTGTAGCGATCAGCCGTAACCGTTTCATTCGGTTTTAGCAGCTCATGATACTCCACCCCCTTCTGGTCCCACCATATGCACAGCATAAGCTTCTGGCAATGAATATCACGTTTTGATTGTGAAGTTGATGGTTAGCCGGGATCAACATACGATGCTTTACGTTTGGGGTTATCGTAATACACCCATTTTTCATCGCCAGTAACAATTCGACTCAAAAAACTATGTTTTTTGTGCTCTGCAAGATGTTTTCTGCATGCATCGATTCGTGCTTTGAGTTGATTTTCATTCAATTGATGTGGGACCCATTTTCCAAGCTTTCTAATCTTTCCCATTGCATGTAAACGTTTACCAATTGTTGTTTCGTGAACTCCCAACTCCAAAGCAAGTTCTTTTTGCGTTCGACACGAATTTTCATCCAATAATGCTTGCAATTCCGCATCTTCAAATTTTTTTGGCTGACCTGGCCTTTCTTTGTCTTTCAAGTCAAAATCACCATTTCGGAAGCGTACAAACCACTTCTGACATGTTCTTATCTCTGGACCATACTCAGGATAAACTTCAGAAAGAAATTCATGAGCTTGTGTTGCGTTCCGCTTTGAATTAAACAACAAAAGCAAAGCTTCCCGCAAATGTTGTTTTGAAGGCACAAAATTCGACATTTTCAACGTAATAAAAACTTGTGTAAATTAACTCGTGTATACTTTGACAGATGGAATTTAATAGATTTTTTGACGCTCTTTAACATGCAATAGCTGTTACTGTCAAAATATACGATGGTTGAATAGATATGAAGTTAGTAACAAATGCGTACGTTTTAATTCTGGGTACTAATATGTTCACACACTCTGTATTCGAGAAAAATTATTACTTCAAACTAATTATAAAGATTCAATACTTTAATTTATTTGTCATTTTGTTTTTGACTTTAGCTGTAAGCACTACACGCCATCTAGAAGCTTTTTGTACAACAACTTCTTTTGGCAGATATGATATTTTTAGACAAATTAAAGAAAATATAGAAGAAGTGGATTCTATATTTAGTAAAATAGAATTGCGCGACTCTGTAATTATATAAGCTGTTTTGTTTACTAATATGTTTGGTTTCTGATTTTTTTCTCACTGCAGATTCATTATCGAATAGCAAAAAATGAAAAATGAAAAAAAAAAAATGAAATGTTTTTATTTTATGAAGATTTCAATGATCTAGATCCCGAGAAAAATTAAGTGTGAATTTGTTTAACATAAGTCAAGGTGAATGCAATTTTTTCTATGTAAATGTCCCATAAACACGAATATAATGAAAACTTAACTTTCTGACGATCAAATTGAAACAAGGTTACAATGTAATTTATTTTGCCATTTGCTTTGAAGAAGACATGTCACGAAGTACCTGATTTTTTGTCCATTTTTTTTATTTTTTGAACAAAGATAACAAAAACACCATTAAAAATTACAAATAATTTTTAATAAACAAAGAAAAATGATTGAAAATGCTCCAAACTAGGCTCCAAATATAAATAATACGCATATTCATATATGAATTTTTTTTCTTTTATTAAACTCAATTATTAAAATAATTATTATGATAAAAATGTGGAGGAGAATTTCGTTCGTTTCGAGATAGATAGATTTCATTTTGTACAATATTTTCTTTGAATTGTGGAACAATAATAATTTTTATTGACAAACCATTTTAAAATATGAAAAAAAAAACATCGGAGCTCACCAATAATGAAAGCAATTTTAATGAAAAAAAATTGAAAAAAAAAAAATGAAAAAAATATTCAGCCCAACAGAGAATTGAATATTTGACTTCTCGCACTCAAAGCCAGAATCATACCACTAAGTCATTGTACACAGTGTGCATCACATTTCAAGTTGAAATTTTCGACTTAAAATTTTTGTTGATAAAGTCTTGATTCAGATTTAATATCGAGTTTTGCATATTTTCTTTGTTTTTATGATATGTCAATCAAACATTCGCAATAATAAAAACATTCCAGTGTAAAAACTGTGAATAGTTTTTTTTTCAAATGAAAAACCCAAAAACGAATTATTTTGTCTGATTTGATTATTACTTAATTTTGATCATAAGATGCTCATGAACTGAACTAAAGTAAGAAAGCATTCAAAACAAACTGGATTCAAAACAATTCGTTTTTAGATTTTCGTTAAAAGATTCACATTTGACAGTTTTATATTCAATTTTCAGTTTTAAGTTTGGAAAATGTTTTCTGATCTTTTTCAATTTCAAGGTTTGAAACTTGAACTGTGACATTGTACATGGTTCAGTGGGAAGCTTCTGGCTTTGAGTGCGAGAGGTCAAATGTTCAATTCTCTGTTGAGCTCAAATTTTTTTTTTTTTTCATTTTCGATTTTCACTTCTCCGCATATACAATACTGTGTGCATCAAAGTATTGCAATTAGTGATTTGTTGTAAAAAATGAGAGAGAAGAAAAAAAATTTGAGATATTTGCCTTTTTTTATATGGTCAAATATTTACAAATGTCAAAAATATTATGATTTCGATGTGAGCAAAATGTGAATTTTCTAAAAATAAATAAAGAAAGAAGAAAAAAAATTATGCCAAATGCGAGAATCGAACATTTAGATATCTTCAGTGTAAATAATTATAAAATTGGCTGTCTAATGTCCCAAAAAGACTCTGCTCACACAAAACATATTTGGCAACATTGCAATATATTATAGGCAATCTGTTAAATTACCACAACTACTAATGCAAATTTGGCAATTTTGGTAATATTGCAGAGCTATCTGAATGTTTGATAAGTACAATTCATACAAAAATTGCCCATTGCATTAGTAGTTGCGGTAATTTGACAGATTGCCTATAATATATTGCAATGTTGCCAAATATGTTTTGTGTGAGTGAATTGAGCAATTGACATTTATGTTTTTTCACATTTTTTATTTTTCGTTTCTTTTCTTTTTCTCATCTTTTTTTTCAACTTTTTTTGTTTAATTTTTATTAAATTTATTGCACTTTTTTTCTATTCTATTTGCTCACATAATATCAATTATTTATTTAAAAACATTTCAATATTTCATTGTTCAATATTTTTTTAATTTTTATGTCAGAAAGTTAAGTTTTTACCATAATTTCTTTTCATACTATCACTTCATAAACATGACTGAAGCTAGAATGTAAGCGTTAGTTAGCGAAAAAAAAGAAATTTCCCAATAAATAAAAAAATGATTTATCAAGTTTATGGTTGGGTCGCACCATATATTAAACATTTCGTAAGTACTATTTCACGAAATAAATTATTGAGAATTATTTTTTTATACTTTTTGGATAAAAAAAACTATTAATTTTATCATATTTTTAAATGTGACTTAAAATTCATATTTTTTTCATTTAATTGTTAGTAGTTATTAATTTGATTTTTTTGTTTTATATATTTATGTACAGAAGTGTCGCCATCTTATGGATAATTTCAGGTTTGCAAATGTCAAGTCAGGTGTACTAAAAGGGCCCAATTTTTCTTCAGTCATCACAGAGGCTCTTTGTTTTTTTGCCAGCTTTAAATTCATAGAAAAACTTTGTTTATGTTATGAACTTTGTTTGAGCGTCGAGGATAAATAATCAAGCATTTAATGTAATCAAAATGTAACATAATCATTAGATTAAAATTTTACACGAATCACAGTAAGAAATTATAGATATAAAAAGAATTAAATTGAATGAAAAGAAAAATCGAATGACAATGAAACACTGAAAATTGTTCATTTTTGTATAAAACACCAAAAATTGTGGTTTTTTCGAAAATTGGTCAAAAATTGTTAAAATTGTTGTTTTAACAATTTTTACAGGCTCTACTCATCTGTAACTGTATTTATGTGAAATTTACGTTGCTAACACTTGGTGAAATGTATCACCAAAGCTGTGATTATGTAAATTGACAATTATCTGTTGCTTTCTTTAGCAAAATTAAAATGATAAATTTTGCATACATTACATACATTAATCATAGTTTATAGACCAAATGGTATACCGAATTTTTCAGTGTGTTTAGTGTTTTATATAATCAGCCAGTGAACATTACATTCGAAAGCGTATGTGAGAGGCTTGCAGGGCACAACTGCACCACAATCTAACGTTCGGCCCAAAATTGGCTACACCTTTTTGCGGATTGAAGTATGAACGACAATCCAAGCGCTAAGGCGATTAATTGAAGTGATGTGCGTTAATCAATTGCTTCGTTATGCACAACACTGGACCAACAATTTTTAAAGTGCTTATCCGAAACACTCCGTGTGGTTCAAATATCGACTATGTATTCAATTCTTCTATCAATGAGTGCGTTCAATGAGAAAAGATACTGAATACCAGTAGAATCGAACCCACGTCCCCATGCTTGCAAGCCTGGCGCGCTAACCAATAGTCTACAGCTGGGTCTAAATGTTGCTATAATATAAAAACAAAAAACAAAATTTATCATTCGAAAATTGTCTTGACTATTTTATTTACAGTTTATTTCTCTGCTTATTCACAGGGTGTGCCAGTGAAATTGTCTTTTTTATATTTAATTAAAAAACGTAGATTTTTTTAACATAATCGAAAACAAATTTTATTGAGTGTTAGATAAGAGTCCAAAATGTTTGTTTCATGTTTTGGTTTTAATTCTTCCTCCATTTTGTCGGACCACCATACGCAAACGTCTCGAAAACGAATTACACGGGGCACGCACCATTTCGATGGGAATATCGTTCCAAATTTAGACGAATTTTTTCTTGAATGCATCCAAAGTTGTTATTTTCCTAAACTTCAGATCATTGAGCTTCAATTCCATGTAACATAATAATTCCCCACACAAAATAATTCAATGGATTGAGGTCTGGCGACTATGGCGGCCATTCGTCTTTCTTAATAAAATCCGGCACATTTTCACTTAACCACTGTTGAACTGTGTTTGCTCGATGTGCCGGCGCTCCATCTTACTAAAACACCCATGATTCATTACGAAACACTTTTTTCGAGTGTGGCAATAATTTTTTGCGCTGTATTTCCTCTTGGTACACAACTGTATTAATTTTCACGCCTTTTTCAACGAAAACAAGAGGAAATTTGAGATCGGCCGTAACGGCGCCTCAAACCATGACACTTGACACATTTTGAAATCGTTCAACGGTTAAATCATCTTTGATGTTCGATGTTGCGTGCACACTCAAAACGTCATTGGCAAAATATTGAGAATGTGGTAGTGAAAATACAATTTACCGCCATTGTAGATTGTTTGTAGTGGTAATTCGCTTGTATAGTATTCTATTTTGTTGCTGTCAAAATTATTTGACAGGCGCAACTGGATACATTGTAGAATACTATACAAGCGAATTACCACTACAAACAATCAACAGTGGCGGTAAATTTTATTTTCACCGCCACATTCTCAATATTTCGCCACTGACGTTTTAAGTGTGTGCCGACGCAACAGCTCTTTGCTTTTTTGCTTTCTATCTTCCATATTTTTCTTTGTCAAACCGTGTTTTACGATGTTTTTTGAATGGTGTTATTCCCAAATCATCTTTTAAGAATCGTGGCATTGAAGTATGGCTGATATTGTGCTCACGAGCTAAGACTCTAGCGCGTACGTTTTTGATCAGATCTTTCGTTCGTACAGATCTTTTTTTGTCGGTTTTCGCTGTACATCGGATGTACTACATCCACTGTTCCACGTTTTTTGTATCGTTGTATGGCGCGTTGGATAAATTTCATGTTGATACCATGAACCTGGAGCTTCCAAAAAATATCAACTTATCGCACTAGGGGGTAGACACCGGTCAAAAATAAACAATCCATCACAAAATTAAGAATCTAATGAATCGCACAAATCACATGTAATCTCACTATAAAATAAAAAATTCAATGTGAAATTTGAATCTTACAAATCTTGTGAATCTTACGAATCACATGAACACAGGCGTACGCTTTTATGCGAGAAGATAACAAAAGATAATCAAAAACAATAATCGAACATCTCTGTGTGAGTATTTTGTATATACAACAATTCACTCTTCACTGTAAAATGTACTATATATACTTGTATTTGTAGTTTACGTAACGGTCCTATTTGGCGCTCATACACTAGTCAATCTAGTATACGTTGTCTCTGTGTAAAGGCTTGCAAATCATGAATTCGTACGAATCTGCGAATCATTGCGAATCCGAGAATCTATAAGAATCATGCAAATCAATCTTCAAAACGTGAATTGATTCTCGTGTGTCTACCCCCTAGTTATCGCAAACCTTTTTTATGCAATTTCAGAACGAGTTGACGCTTTGCATCCATTGCTGTTGCAAAGTAAACAAGAACTGCGTAATAAAATGCATCATCACAATGGATTGCCAAAACATGAATAAACATAACGGTACACAAAAGGGTGATTGGAAAGTGATTGTATTTGTGTCTACGTTGTTGCAAAAAAAAGAGGACACTTTCACTGGCACACCCTGTAGTATCACTACATGTCTCATTTTGATGCATACAATACCATGTTATATATGGTCGCCAATCCAAAGTATGAAAAAGAAAATTAATCTAAAATCCTCTTTGTTGAGGGGAAATCCATTCATATAATTAATATATTTGTTTAACTTTGGGTACAAGGCCGAAAAACATACAATAAAGATAATATGTGAATTGTTTTTATTTTAGCATTTTTAATAGAAAACATAAAAAGAATAGTAAAAATACTATATAAATATATAATATAGTCGAATATAATTGTTTCATTGAAGGAATTAGCATCAAAAGCACAAATAGAAAATGTAATTAAATTGTTTAGAAAAGGGTGAAATTTGTATTTCATCTGCCTTTATATCATGCAGTTTTGAGACTTCCTCAATCGATTTGATGTTAATCTTAATTCGGATGAATTAAAAAAATGAGCGATAAGAAAAGCTAGAAAATATTGATTGTTATGAATTCTACCATTTACAGATTGCCAACATGATTATTGTTTAGATCGGGCAACGTATATTCTTCCCGCTTAAAAGGCGCACATGTGTGTTTTGTTTCCATATTCCATGAAAAATTACAGACAAGTCTGTGAAAAAAAAATATTGAAAAAGCAATCCATTGACAGGTAATAAAGACCGTCAGAGATATAGGCAGAATCAAAACCAATTTATACACAAAATCGACAAAAATGGTGATATGTGCAGGGAAGATGTATGTTGAAAAATATTTCACATTTGAATAAATTAATTGAATTGAAGCAATTTTTCGTAAGAGGCATTGTCAGTATGTTACTGTCTGTAAACGGTGCATACCATACACACACATAAACGTGAACTCCATGAATATATGAGCAATACACAACATTGTCAATGGCTAGTATTTCTAGTTAGATGTTGTATACGCTGAACGACAACAAGATATTCCCTTTTTTTATCGTCAGCATTCTCACCACTTTTTCACACCATTGTGTAATGTGTGCGCTGGGCTGAATATTAGCAGCAAGTTACTCTTCTCCTTTTTTTTTGCACATTTGCGTTGGCAATGTTGCACATAAATGTGTCATTCAAAAACACCGACTACAATGCCGTTGCATCGCTACGATACCATGAAATTCTCGATGTGAAAAGAATCGAATTGAAAATGGTTTTTCGTGAGATAGGGTTGAGTGAATGGGTATGGAATTGTGAAAAAAATAAATATTCACTGCGACAATAACAATCAAATGAATGAAAAAAAAACGAGAATCTATAGAATTGTCTAACTATAGATAGACAGACTCATGTATATATAAAACGAGAGAAATATAGAGAGTAGGCAAGATAGAGAGATTTTCATAGAAAATGAATGAAAATGAGAGACCATTATGATTCTTTTGCATGAGATTTAACGTTTTGGAACAATGTATGCTAAACAATCCGATCATTTTGACAGATCAACTGCGAAGCAATAGGAAAAAGAAGTATTTTATTTTTCAAAACAAAATTTTATATTTAGAAAAAATATTTGCGTGTGAGAGTAAAAGAGAGAGAGAGAAGAAGAGAGAGAGAGGAAGGGAGAAAGAGAAAGATAGAGAGAGAGGGAATGATATAGAGTGTGAGAATAAGAGAGTGCACGAAAAATGGCTGTAGTATCAGCTATTATTGGCTTCTGTATTTTAGTTAGAATAGGAAGTGTCATTCAACTACAATTGCATTCAATTTATTCGTGTCGCGAAAATTTACTACCTGTACAATCGTAAACAACGATAATAATATTTATGGCTTGAGCGAAACAAATCTGTTTAACTCACACAACGAAACGACAGATACATTCTATTCAGAAGTCCATGTGCACACATTCGCACGCACATTCATTCATTCATTCATTCAGAACGGTGCGGATTCAATCAATTCTATCCTGTTTTCAAAAAAAAAATATCTCTAGGCGTATGTGTATTTTATTCCTTTTGTCTTGTCCACCGCACAATTCAGTACAGACAGAATGGTAAAACAGACAATAGCTGCGCCATGTACGGCTTTCCAGCTTAAAATGATACAAGCAACGAAAACAACAACCAAAAAGATAAATCTAGCCGAATCGAAGATTTTGCTTCATCTATCAAAAGTTCAAGCTAGATGGCGACGATGGCAAATTTCCAAATTATCTCTGATTGGAAATACTCTTGTATTTCCATCTGATTTTTTTTTTTTAGAATTGTATGCTCATTCAGAAACGACTTTAATTCTCTACTTTTTCTCTAGCATGAAACACTGTTAATATTACCAAAAATAATGAATAACTATATAGTTAGCGATAAAATCACCGCAAGCAACATTTAATAAAACAACACATTGCCAAGATCATGAATAAAACAAAAATTACGTTTTCAATATAATTTCGTGTATGATAACTATGGCGTCAATCAAATAACATTTCGAGCGCAACTGATAAAACAAAACAAAACAAACAATTATTTCAAATGATGCTTAATATATGAAAAGTTATTTTTATTAAAAAAAAAGAAGAATGAAGATATTTTAGACCAGGAGCTGTTGAACAAGAGAGTCACTTTTTGGTTTGCATGGCAGATAATACTAATATATATGTATTTTGAAGTGAATAATCGAAATAAAAATGTAGCCATTGTTCAGCTCCAGCAAAATTTAACATCTGAATTTTTCTACACATTTGTAGAGTTATCTTTTCTACACAAAACAGCACAAAATGTGTAGAAAAATGGCACGAATGTGTGCCATTTCTCAATATGTTTTCTCTATATATTTTTTACTAAGTCAAATTTGACCGTGATCCAATGTGGAAAATATGGCTGGCCGGCTGCCAAAAAAAATTTGTACATCGCATTAAATTCAGTGAATGAAGCAATCAAATGTTATAGTGAATTCTTAAGTACAGTTTCATTCATATCATACAATAAGTACGGTGAACGCACCCTAACCAATATGTTTGACGTAATTATAACATTTGATTGCTTCACTTTTTGAATTTTTTGCATCAATATAGCGGCTGTACACAGCACAGCTGTGCTGTAGCTATTGCTCAGCTCCAGCAAAATTCGAAGTCTGTAGAGTAAAAATGCACACTGAGTTCGGAAACATTCTAATTAAATAAGTAGAAGCGAAAGTTGCTGTTTTTGAAAGTGTTCGAATAAAATATATTAAAACGCTTTCATGGGAATAGTTGTCAAAACAACATAATTTTCAATAAGAAACAGTAATGAAACTGCATCGATAATGTAATGTAAAAATGATTCAGTTTAGCATAGGAAAAAAAGGGATTCGTGTCAATATGAATTATATTTAAATATAGATGGCCACGACTTATTCTCATCTATTGAACATATCGAAATATGAGAATAAAATATGTTAGGCAACCCATTTTAATATTCTCGCGCTACTGAAAGCATTAACTTTTACACATTTTTAACCGCGTGACGTAAATTTGTGTGTATTTAAGCGCATCACCAACGCACAGATTGATTATTTCATGGACGAATATATAAATCACACAAAATCACCGGACATTTTTTTTTTTTTTCAATATTTATACGATGGAACCGAACGTTTGTTGGTCACAATCCGTTTCGGCAGCTATCATTCAATTTACGAATATAAAATGTTGTATTGAACAGCTTTTGTTTTCATCTTTCATTCTTGACGTGAACAGTAAATGCCTATGTTTCATTTATTCTTGTTCCATTTTATTGCAAATGACCCAATTTACACAAATTACATGTTTGCTTTTGTGTTTTGTGATGTGAGAATATGAAATAAAAATGAAAATATTGTAAGAGTGGTTTTGGTATCGTCGTTTCTGAATGCTGCGATGATATTGTCCTTTCACCTTTATCGTAACTTATTTTCGGTGTGCATTTTAATAAAAGTACGTTAATTTAAATGTTTTTTTTTTTTGTTTTTTTTTATTTCAGACATTTTTTTCACTTCAATTTTATTATTGACAAATTGGAAAACTGACACTAGATATTTCAAAGATAAACGTATTTGTTTATTGGTGCTTATTAAAATGTTTATTGATGATATTTGCCACGACAATAATTGAACAAATGGCTGAAATTGTGAGTGTCTCATTGATTTCATTGAATGAAATTGAAATGGATGTGAATAAGGTTTTTATATGTCCATCTATCATATATATTATGGACAATGATGATGATCTTGATATGGTTGCACTGAAAATTATGACCATTCAAAAATGTCGCAATCAATAAAACGTCGATAGCTTCGCTTTTATTGTCGATTACATTTGAATTCAGTTCCTTAATCTTTTCTGGCAATGAAGCGGCAAATACAATAATGGGAAGTACTTTTGATGTGTTCGATTCTTTTTTTTTGTTCTTCATCCTGCTCTGTAGACCGACAACCCATAATGCCGTTAATACGATAGCGATTAAAAATGAAAAATGAAGACAATTATGTTGTATATGGGGATGAAATGAGTAAATCACTCAAAATTGTTGAAATTTTAGCAATCGTTATTCCCCACATTGCCGTTGATAATGCACTTTTGTCTGCCATCAAAAACTAGGATCCGGATTGAATTCCCAATATTTCATTAAACATATCAACTGCTTTTTTTGTGCTATCTTCACTTGTGCTTAGGAAATTCCTTTAAAATAATTTCATTTGTTTTTTTTTCTTTCTCCATCATTCGACGGTCTTTTTGTGCGCCGCTTTGTTTTTATCTTTATTAAGATAAAGGAAAAAATATATATAAAAAGTAAATGAGGCGGCAGGAAGAAAAAAAATGTAAAAAGTAAATATCATTAGCGAACAAAAGTTGATATTAAATCATATAAAAATTTTCTGTACTGTTGCTTTCTTGCTTGCGCGCACGACATTTGACTTATTTATGAAGGCATTTCGGTTATCTGTGTCTTTCCGTGCTTTGTTGATTTTTGTCATTTTGTCCGCAGCAAATATATGTCCACAAGCTAGAGAGAGAAAGTGAGATGAATAGAGGAAAAAAGAGCCCAGTGATATAACAAACAAAAACTTCTTATTAATCTCCATCGCATCGCCTTGGTTTGTGCATTTCTTGTTGTTGGCAGAAGTAATAGTAGTCGTGGTAAAGCAGTTCTAAACGAAATGCTTCATAGATTTTGATTTCATTTTTTTTTTTTTTTTGACTTCGTATTCGCTCGGTGCTGTTTTCTTCATTTCCTCCTTTTGTTTTACTGTGTGATTGTGATGTATAAACATTACATATAGCTTTATCTATGATATTTGAGTGGTACATTTTTGCTTGTTTTTGTTATTACTTATATTTTCCTTTGTGAATGAATCTTCAAAAAAAAGCAGAGCAGTTGTTTGTTTTTTTTTTCATCTGAAAATGTTTCATTTTTATTTATAGTCGTTCAAAAAAAAAAAAAAAAATTTGGTCCTTTTCATCGCTGTTAATATACGTTTGTGTATTTTGGAGGGTGTATAGTACTATATCAAATGGGAATCATTTTAGGAAAAAAGACGGCACATTTTAAAGCATTTCAAGCCATAAATGACTAACAATGTACAAGCTATATTCTGTCGGTCATCCACAGAACAAGTTAACGGTAAATTCAACTTGATGAAATTTCCCACATAATAAATGGAGAAAAAAAAAAAAAAAAAAAAAAAAATACATAAAAATAAAGCGAAAAAAACAACATCAACTGCAAACGGATGTTAAACATATGATAAATTACAACTGTTATACTTGTGATTTTATTCGCAAATCTTGTCATCGTTCTCTCGACACAAATCAAACAAAAATTTTAGGCATAATCATTGTGCGATGATACAATGACAACATTAGCCCATGTCTCGACTGCATATTATCTGTAAGTAAAATCTCAAGCAACTTAGAATTATATTTGGTAGAAAATTCAAATATACAATATGTGCTATCTATTAACATTATGAAGCGTTTTGATATCACTTTTTGCACTATCTAGCGACCGAACGATGTATACATATATTCTCTGTACACCGTTTCCCCTTCAAATTTTCTCCTTTTAAAGTTATTACAATTAAGATTAATAATGAGTCAATAGATGACACCACATCTGTCAATTGACTAGCACATTGTATATTCGGAAAAATTTTATTTTCCAAGTTAAAAAACAAGTTCCTGGCCTCATTTTTCTATAGTTTTAAAACTCAATAATAGGAACATAATCAAATTTATTATGTATACATACGTTTTTTATATATACATATAGCAATGAAGGCAAATTTTATGTTTAATTAAAATGCGAAAGAGTCGTTTCTTAATTAAATTGATTTACAATATTACTTTTGATCGATTTTCTACCAATTCAATAATAAGGTTTCATTAGATTTTACACAGACTCAACATGTCCTTGTACAGTTATTTTGAAATTTAGTCGGTTGTTAAACCATCAAACTGAATAAAACTCTTGACATGAATGAGACGATGAAAAAACATATGATAAATTATGGCAAATAAAATGACATCATTTCTGTGCCGAAAATTATGTGCGTAACAGTAAGTGGATGATAAAAACGGTAAATAATTTCTCGACATAAGCATATATGTGAGTAGAATCTTAAGAAAAACACTTTATTTACCTACATATTCTTTTATCTGGTTGCACCGCAGCGCATCGATGAGGTATATTTTCAATGCTTTCTTTCAACGCTTTCAAATTCGGATTCTACGGATGTATTAACGTATATATGTATATATAGGCGCACGTAATACACTTATTTATGTTCATTGAATTGTGACTGATTCGCTTATCTCTAAATTAAATTGATTCACAATGAAAACCCTTTCTTTGACACACCAAAAAATAATCCACACACTAAAATGTTTGCATGTGAATTCAATACCATCGTTTATATTATGTGGCAAAAATTATCAGCAAATTTTCATTTAAAATGCACCATTTAATTTTCGCAAATTAATAGGAAGATATGAATGGTTTAAAATGCATTTTTATTTTGATTTTTATTTTTATTTTCATTTCCATTCCGCCAAAACAATATAAATATTCACATGCTTAAATCGTGCATTAAGCATTTACTTACACAATCGTATACATATAATGGGCTATTGACATGTTTTTGCCGCTATCGAAATTTATCTTAATTTATGACAAATAACTTTTATACGACTAAATAATTGAAACATTCTTAACTGAACGATATGCAGATATGAATTCTATGAATTCATTGTAAATGTTTGATTTTTTTGATAATTTGTGAGAAAGGATCAATTAATTATTAAAAATTAAACTCATAAATAATGTATTAATCGCTTGTTTTAATTTCATTGGATTCAGTGAATTTCCTTGCCATCAAATAAAATTCAAATGCCATTTGATAAGCTAAATCAATATTCTAACATACACCACAACTAACATTTACTATTTTGTTGAAATCACAAAATCAATATACTAACTGAAAGTAGTCGGCAAACAGTTTTGCATGATTGACTCATATTACGGGTATATCATTTAATATCAATGGTTCAAAGACCTAAACTGAATTCATCGTTCAAAATGTTCAATTTATAAGGTGTTTGAAATTTAATTGCATATATAAGCCTGGTCTATCATTGTTTAACAGTATCTGTTGAAATTGTAGTGATGCCTATATATAAATTTGTGGATTTGAGATTCTCCGTAGTTTTTAACCCAAATTGTGGTCACTAGTTGTATAAGATCAACATCATATTCCGTTCTTATTCTCGTTCAATCTTCATAATCTACATTAAAATGCATAGGTACATACAAATTGTACAATACAACGAATGCATCAAGACATGGAATAGTAGTCAATTTGATTGCTATTGTTTTGCGACGATCACATTTAATATGCACTTATGCACAAGTTAGGATATAAAAATATACATTTCACAAGCCATTGAATTTGAAATGGGAGAGAGAGGGAGGAGGGGGTCTGTTGAGAGAGAGTCAAGCCAAATTTGATGTGTTTCATATAAGTGGCACTCATGTTGACTCATTTTACCGTTTCCAATGGGAAACACGTCAGTTTGTTTGCTATAGTTTCAATCAATTCAATTTTAGATGTTGCTTTAATTAATAAACACCACTGATCTTTTGGAAAAGATTATCAAGAAGATGCAACCAGAATTTCATGCTTATCACCTTCATTCAACTGATTCATCGATAGCACCAAGTATAACAGTATTATCACTGTTGTCTGGACAAATGCAAACCATTTTTTTCTTTTTTTTTTTTAATTTGATTCTGCATACTGAAGATATCTGCATACTCATATACTGTGATCGCATATAATCTGTAAATTCAGCGAATTTGGTTGAAACGCGATTAAAATGAGATAAAACCCAAAAACAACAAAATTAAACATTGTTTGAATTAATTGAATAATTAATTTGAACGAATTAACCAAAGCGAATTGATTGCATTAAATCACAATTGCGGTGTAAAATGTTGTATTTAAATTGAATGTATGACAATAATATCCTTTTCAAAAAAATAACAATTACGAAACGCAAGAGCATTGCGATTTTGCATCAATGATTTAGATAAGCACTTTTCCAACAAAAAAAAAAAAAAAGAAAGAAAAATAATCTGAATTACCAAAGTGAATAAACTCGAAGTGAAACGACAATCAAGAAAAATTTGACAATATTTCCAATATTGTCGGTCATTAATTAGTGATATCATAGAGAATCGATTTAATGTTTAAAAATAGTGCATCACATATCGTATCATCTTTGTTATGTGCAAATCTAAATGAAACTTGACAGTCGAGCAAAATGTGATTTCAACAGTGACGATGACAATGACGATGAGGACAATGGAAATAGCATCGGCAATGGCAACAATCAAACAATACATTTGGATATGTTATTTTACCGTTATACTCTTGCTGAGTTTGCAGCACCGTGTGATGCATACAAAATGTTTGTATCATAATCAATTCTTAACTTGCCATTCGCATCGTCATACATGAGAAATGTAAACTAATGGAAAAGGACAAATTTGTCTTCTCCGTATTTTTGTTTGTGTTTGTTTGTTTTTTTTTACTTTTTGTCTGTTGCTGTCCATGTAATGTAATACACAATGTTTTTTATTTATTTAATTCGAATGGGAATGGAATTTTTATGGGGTCAGCGATAAAGATCAAAAGTGGCCATAGAGAAATGCTATAAACGATAAAATAACCACGATTCATATCGATTTCAACAACAAGTTTCCTATTTGCAATTTGTCGAATGGACAATTCTGTTGGGTGTTTAGTATGTGTCTTTCATGCATTAGCTATCTTCCGGTTGTTTGTTTTGTGTTCACAGTCACCGTCATATTGCCGATTACATGTTATTCATTTTTGTTATTGTTGTTGTTTTTGGCATTCGCTCAAATTATTACTATGCGATTGATGCGAGATGTTTGCAATACATTTTTTTTCAAAATTCACGACAATTTGCAGTTATTTTAGTCATCAATTTATGTTTACAAAAATTGCCATTTTGTTCTCCAATATTTTTTTTCGTCATATATTTATGACATTGAAATGGAAAGCACAGCACATTTTTACATCATTAATATTGACAGTGGCGCACCGTATGTGAGACCATCATCGCCAGTAATTGTAATCGCTGATTCTGAATCTCATTTTTATTTTTTATTTTTTTTTTTTCATATTAAAGTTTATTTCGTCATATTTCATTTAAATGCCCAATCAAATTATCGCTTATGTTTTTCACATCTTCTTTATGCGTTTAGTATTAGGATATCATTCATTGTCAATAAAACTGCATAGTATTAAGTGCAAGGTAATAGAATGACCTCGACATTGCCACTTATTTCGAAGACACTTTGCTTATGGGAAATTAGTTAGAGTCACATTTGACCCTTTTTAAAATTTAACTTTGACATTTTCACATATTATTTGTACATGAGCGAATTATCTTTATATTTATCAATTAATGCATACACTAAGCTTATATTGGTTTTTAATGAATTGTGTGAACATGATTGGAATCCACCAAATTTTCATGCATAACAGAACCAAAAAATTTTCTTCTTTTTGTTTTTTTTTTTTTGGTTTCATATGGAGAGTATAAAGCATTTTATCTATTCAAATATATTCATTGATATTCTTCAAATGAAGAATTCTCTTTTATACTCTATTCTCAGGAATGTGATTTGGCACTTTTGCCACAAAATCTTCTTCTTATTTATGAACGAATTTATTGTAATATTATAGCCTGACAACAAAATGAACGAAGAAAACAACCAAATTCAATTAACGGTTACTCATTATTTGTACCAAATGATTAATGCAATTCTGTACATGGTATGAATCAATAATTCTGTACAAAATGAAATGGTCATTTATTACGGAAACATAAAAACCCAAATGATTTGTACTCTGAAATGTGTAAAAATAAAAAAAATCGTCACATTTCTGATAATTAATTGAAAAGTAATGAATTTGATTGCATTGAGAGAACACATTTTCAATGTAAAATAAACAGAACGCGTAAAAACATTTTATTTCAAGTGTGGTTTTCAAGTTTAAACTGATTTTAGTACAACTAGTTTAATAGTTAGTAAGCAAATAAATGAGAAGTGTTTATAATTGAGAAACGTGTACGGGCCACCGCAATGAAGAAAATTTATGTAAATGTTCTTCGTAATTGAAAATCGTAAGCAAACATCTCATTTGTGAATATAGCACATATTGCCAAAGAACGCGAGTGAGCGAACCAACCAACCAGACAGACATTCATAATATAGCATTTTATAACGAAGCAATTTGCATAATAATTTTATATTGAAGTGTGCAAATTTGCTGAATAAAAACTGATTTGATTGTAATCCTTTATAGACGCATACAAAATCAAACTGATTCCGACTGAATTGTCAATTCGAATTGAACAGTTTTAGAGAAATAGGCTATTATTGTATATGGTTGCAAGAATTGTTTTATCATGGTTTTTCTTCTACACCATCATATAAATATCTGAAACAAAATAATACGGTTCCAAAATTAACACAAAATTACTTCCTTACTGAGACGATTATGAATTTTTGAAAGGAAAAAGCCATTTAAATGCTTAATACTTATTTTCAATGGAATAAATACATTTGTAAAGACGTCAGTTTTGTTGGTGCGGTATCATCGTTTGATGCCATACCACAACTTGATTCATCCAATTTAATCGGTTCAGATGAGCATATATTGAAAACACATTTATGATAATAATCCAAAGAGATAATGGAATCTTTGACTAATCATGCACCAATAAAATGGCATTATTATTATCGTTTTTTTTTTCTTTTTTTTTAACCAGAACAAGAATGGGATTTTCCACTCGAAATTGAATTTTAATATTGAACACAATGTGGATAAATTCAACAATCAGAGCAATTATTGTTTGTGATAAATAAAAGAAGTGATTGACTTTTCCGAGAAAATATAGTGAGAAAATACACAGAAATAGAATGCAACGAATGCGGCATCACAACATGGCTCGAAATTTCATTTCCAAATATTCGAAAATTTTATTTACATAAATTGCATATTGAATGTTCAAGTGATTAAAGAATGATTAAACAGGAGAGAAAAAAAATACATAATATTCCAATAACAAAAACATACCGCTTCATAATGCAAACATTACCACATAATTGATGCATGCTGAACCGCCGCACGCACGCCTCATTCATCGTTCTGACACACTTTCTGGCAAACAATTTTTCGGTTTGGAATTTTCAACATTTTAGCACCAAAAATTATGCGATACAGATATGCGTGTATCTTTGTGTGTTTGCGTGTGATTTTTGTGCAGCTGTTAATCACCAAATCGGAATTATCCAAAAAAAGTACTACTACTGTGATCAAATTTTCCACTTCTCTAGTTATATATTATGTACTTTGTTGTACAATTATTGAATTTCAAAACCTGACACAATCAATATTCGCATAATAATAATAATAATACAAAAGCAATAAGACACCTAAAATGATAGCCAAGATGCAAATTCACAAATTGGTTAAATGGTAAAAATCACGAAATTTTGTATCGACAAACAACAATAAATAACAGGATAAACCGTTAAGCGGGCAGTTACAGTTGCCAAAATTATCTTCCTTTTTATCTGTTTCAATTGCGTTGTTTTTTTTTTTTTTTTTTTGCTCTTCTGTTTGTTTTATTTTTTTCTCTTGCTGATTTTCTCTCGATGCATCATTGTGAATGGTTCGCTAGAAAGTATTCAATTGACTTATCGGTATTATTTGTTTTTATGGTGGCTTTTAGGCTCAAAGCAGTGCCATTCCAAACCTATTCCAAACTGCGTACAAAACCAATTCGTTGTGGTTAACTAATGCGCATATAAGTGACATTCAGTTTACGTCATATATACATAGATGCGGAACAAAATGATATTGTATTCATGCATGCAATTTAATTTCTCATTCTATCTCCTTCCACCCTCTTTCTCTCTCTCTCTCTCTCTCTCTCTCTCTTCTCTCTCTCCCTCTCTCTCTCTCTCTATCCCTCTCTCTCACACTCACTAAGTCCAACTGCGTTTTTCTCACTCCGCTTATTATCTTATATTCATTCTATATGATATTCTCATTCGAAAAATATAAAATAATAACAATAAATAAATTGGAACTGGTTTAGTAGACTTTCCAATACCTTTAGAACAAGCCTCTATTCATCCGTACAATGATACTCTCTTTTCAGTATGTAGAATGAATGGATAACGGTGCCAGTAAATATAATTTATTTTGGATACTTTCCTTCGAAAGAATTGATTAAAATCGGTTAAAATCATATTTTGTTTCTGGTTTTCACATTGTTTTCCCTTCGGACCTTTTACATACCGATTTTAAATTAGCGATAATTGCGTTTTCAAACCCCATATTGCCAATTCATGCCGCTACTTTTGGCCGACGAGGGGAATTGACTTTTGGTACGCCAAAAAAAAAAAAAAATGTATGTTTAAATTGAGTCGCGACAGAATGTAATTACCAAAGCGAAAGATTCAGCTGATTAGCGAAAACAACCATTTATTTTCGTCATTTTGGCTCAATTGCTTGTTGTACTGACCTTAAAAATGAAAGTTCTGCACATCAAGACTGACCTAATAACGATAAAAAGAAAAACAAAAAAAAAAAAAACGCTGTGTCATCGTTCGACAATGCGAATGTGTATTGATCGATGATGACGATGACAGCATGTGAATCGATCAAGAACATAACCGTTCATATTTGGGCACGATATGGAGTTTAATCACTTTATGATTTAGTTGGTTTATTTATTTATAAAAGAATATGAATCAATGGTGGTTTTTTTTTTATTTTTTGAATATTGAGTGAGTACGAAAAGAATATTGAGCAGAAATGCAATTGTGAGCCCACACAATGAATCTAAAATCTGGTTACCACTTGAAAATAAATATATTTGCTTATTTAAGAGTTAAATTGAATGTGCGCACACGTGCGTACCACAATACACGCACCGATCTCAAAATTCCATTTACGGAATCGGATACAATCACTCTCGTTCGCCCCCTAATTCGATCATTTATCTTGTGAATTGTGAATATGTACAATAATAATACAAATATCTATAATAACAATATATTTATTTTATATAATCCATAAATTTCATTGAATGATGCCCACTAAGGCACTGTACAGACTGCAGAGGTATGAAATTTTAAAAAAAAAAAGAAAAAAGAAAGAAGAAAATAATCAATAGGCACCGAATTTTAAGCACACACTTGTGAAATATATGCATGCCTAAATGCCACCACAATAATTCGGCAATTTATACGTTATTATTGTAGAGTAATGGCGTAATGCTTCTGCACGTTAACACTATTTCAATTGGATAAATTCGTTGAAAATTATTCATATTAATGTTTAAACGCTCGTTCATAAGTGGTTGCTATTTGTACACACATATGAGCTCACATAAAATCTCATTCTATTTCTAATATGGTAACATTTGTTCCATCAGCATCAGCATCAAGTGTATGAATAAAGGCGCATCAGTTTCAATAACTCTACATTTGAATGTTTGGAATTTTACAATCATGTAGGTGCCTTCGAAATAGAACACCAACAACAACAACAAAATCATTCTACCTGCAACGTGCAAATGAAAAAATGACAAATTCATTTCCGAGATGTGTGAAATTCATTGTATCTCTTTTGTTTCGAATAATACAAGACAAGTGGAACGATGATTTAAAGTAATTCGTTCATTTGCAATTATTTTAACTGAAAATGTTACCCAAAAAAAAAAAAAAATTGAAGAGTTATTCACATAAAATGGGCTTGATGTCACCAAATTTAATTCAATGGCGGCAGGTTTTCACACAGTTGTTTTTTTCATTTGAATGAAGCATGATCTTTAATTTTCGTCCGATATTTATTTTCTTTTCACTCAATTGTCCAATCTTGCTATCGTACTTCATTTACGTCATTACATTCCAAAGTGTGTAAATTTCTTTCTTTTTGTTTTTCAATACTACATGGACACCAAACCGTACTAAATATGGATTGGGTCTCTGTGTGCATTCCACATCGTATACTGATATCAAGTCTGATGATTGCCAAATACTATAGTAATTGTTCACAATTTGCAAGCAAGCAAAAACTTTCTCTGACTTACAGTTTTTTGCATAAAAGGAATATAAAGAATTGGGCTTGTTTGTATCGTAATCGCCTTAATTCATTCGTACATACATCAAGAACTTATTGTATTTAAAGAGGGGAAAAAACGGAGTTAATAGGCCATCGCGTATAAAATGCGAACGAAATGTACGTGCTATTTACATTTTGTGTAAATCTGTTTAAATTTTTATCGTATTGACTTCATTCAATGGCAATTTTTGTTGTTGTTTCTTTAATTTATAGCTGCTACTGCATAAAGTACCTTGTTTTAACCATTTTTTTTTTAATATTTGCGATATTTCTCTTATTCTCCTTCTGTACATCACCCCCTCTCTATTACTTTCTCTCTCTCTCTCTCTTCTTCTATTCTTTCTCTCTCTCTTTATTCAACGGAAAACACTGTGAATTGATAGCAAACACATGCAACACGTCGAATTTATCGTTAGTTTATTTCACATGATTCTTTGTGTTTTGATGTCGTCTTTGTTGTACGAACAAACTATTTTGTATGCTAAACACATCCTCATATATGGTAATTATGACTCTGGGTTAGTAACGTTATAACAATAATGTATAAGCATCTCTAGATGCTGTTTTAATTTTTTACTACATTTTTTATATATATTTTATTCATATGAAATTTAAATGTATTTCTTCGCTTAAAATATCAAAATTCTTCGAAATGAAAAAAACTTTGGAATTGCATTAGCAAGAACTTTTCGCAACTGTGTATATTACTAAAAGATTCTATTGATATGATGGAATTTAGGAGAAAATGTTTGCATTTATGTATTTGCGTAATTAATACACCACTTGCTCTTCCTTTCTATGGGAGGCAAATATAGCGTTCTTTGACAAATTGAAAAAAAAAAAAAAAATAATAATAATAATAATATACATATTAAAACAATAAGTCAATTGTTTTCATTATATTGGCAATCGTTCATATTCAAATAATATAAAAAAAAGTACAAAATATGAAAACAAAAACGTAAGTGCAAATAAAATTGCAGCAAAACAAGAAATAATTGAATTTACTTACATGCACGCATGTCTTTGCATTCGATACCATATTCGCATATTTTAGAGTTTGACCTAGATATTTGTTTATTTATTTCGTTGCCTCCGCTTGCTTCTAGATTGTTATCGATGAATTTGCAATAATATTATTGCCAAAACAAGGACAGTGCACACCTACAAATGAGAGAAAGGAAAGCATCTCTTTCTTTCTTTCTTTCTCTCTTTTCTCTCTCTCTCTCTCTCTCTCTCTCTTCCTCTTACTTTGCTGTAGTAGAAAATGGAATGAAACTGCTTTCTCGAATTGTTGTGAACACTTGTGATGTTCAATAAAGGCATTTTATTCTGAACAACAATTCGCAATAAAGTTACAGCAAAAAGTGAGGAAGTAATAAAAGTTTTATTCTTCGATTTAACGTGTGACTGCATTGGAATGGCAACAGTGATGATGATTTTGTATTCAAAACGGAAAAAGATATTTAAAGAGAGAGAGAGAGAGAGAGAGAGAGAGAGAGAGAGCAGGGAGAGAGAGAGAGAGAGAGAGAGAGAGAGAGAGAGAGAAAGAGAAAGAAAAAAACAACAACGATGTTTTGCTGATGAAGTGCTCAAGTCGACGTCATTTCGTATGAAAATTGATAAAAAAAAGAAACGATTTAATTTAAAAGTGCTATCAATGTTTGACTATTTCATGTTCATATTCAATGTTCTTGTGCATGTGTATGTGAATGTTTATATTTTAGAAATATTGTTATATTTATTGGATTCTCCTTCTGAGAATTTCCTTATCGAAAAGAAATAATTTTATACCGAATAAATGGCATAAATGGCCTAATTTATAGTATATATATATATATATATTGCAAGGGGATTTCTTCATTTATGTAATGAATAAGTCTTAGCGAAACGTGCAGATGGTAAACAATGTACATAAATAAATAAATAAATAGCTTCCGTTCACATATTATAATAATTGCCAACAAGAGGAGTATAATCACATAATCCGTTCACAGCTTAAATGCATTGGCAAACAATGTGTAAGGCGAAAATGCTTCTTTACCAATCGCATTATGAATTTCCGTTTCGTCGTTATATTCTGAAAGCCCTTAAGTGATCTGAAGCGTTTATTTGGACGTATTCATATCAATATTATGTGGGTATTACGTGAAGTGTGTAAAATGAGTAAACGCCAAACGGATGTCGAAGTGTGTACGTGTATAGCGAATGTGAAAAGTGCATTTGAACTTCTTCATCCTCATTCAGATTATAGTTCAACACCTTTATGTGCGTCTCATTTGGCATTGCGAATGTGACAATTTCCTACAAGCAAAAATGTATGAATGATTTCCCCAGACTGAGAGACCAGACACTGTGAGGCGAAAAGCGTTTTCAACCAGTCAACTAAAACGACAATACACATATGTACACACGATATGTGAATATGTAAATATTCACAGTATGACCGTATTTCAATGGATTTCTATTTCTATTGCTTTTGCTATTGCAATTTGTGCTTATGAGTGTCAACAAAAGGAATGAGATAAGCGGGACACCATGCCTATTTGGGTTTTATATGAGCGTTCACACGTTTAGATATCCATTGAATATTTCGTGCTGATAGAATTTTGGTTTGAAATAATCGTATCGAAACTTAAACTCTTACTGCTACCACCAACAAAGTCACACGGCATTTGCCCAACACCTAATATTGTGTGTTCGTCACATGCCCTGTATGCAATATCCATTGAAGCAAATGCTCAAAAATGTAAGATACAAATAATCACAAGTCAAACATGAAATAAATTTTTGTTTTGCATTAAGTAATTCTTGCATGTTTTTGAATTTCATTAGAAATGGTCCTCAATCGGTTTTGAGTTTTGAGTTTTTGTTTTGAACATTCATTTTCAAAATGTTCAGAGCTTTTCCATTTCATGATGCTTTTTGCATTCAATTGCATATACGATTCTTATATCATTATTTACGATATCTTATATTATCCGCAAATGTATCAGTACCAAGATATGATCAGTACACTACACAAGCGATAGAAACTGAAACGGATGGTAGCAACAAAAATAATTGCATGAATCCGTTTGCTAAACACCATTATTTTATGGAACAACAAAAATGGCAAACTTCGCTTTACAATCGGACCAAAACTATTCGACATCATTTAGTGAAATTCAAACGAAAGAGACTGATTGACGAAAGAACAGAGACGAAAGAATTGCACAAGTTAAGTTAAGTTAAGTTAACGTAAGTATCAAGCTTCGATAGCAACAAGAAAATCCAAATATGATCCTAGCTCCCACGTCGCACTATCCATCTCACTCTCTCTCACTCTTTCTCTCTCTCTCTTCCTCTCTCTCTCTCTCTTCAATTGCTGTTGCATACCAATTTTACGATTTGTATTATGGGGAAATGCACACAAAATTTGCGGTAAAGTAAAATTATCCCATCGGTCTTCACACAACCAGGATATTCATTGACAATAGCGCTTTAAGCAATTCGATTTTCACATATTTTCATACATATACATGAAGCGAAACGGATCACAACGTAGTATATTTCTTGTCCTCATTCATAGACACAGATATAAACGTAAATGCATGTATAGAAATAGACACACACGTGCGCGCACGCACAAGCACGCCACATATCTGCATATTCATATGAAATGGACAAGACTTTAGATCGGTCACAAAGCATTGCTTAATACTGGTGGAAAATGTTGAATATTTTGTATATAATTTTAAACAGTGGCACTAAAGCATGTTTAATTCATGTAATTCAAATAAAATTCAAGTGATATTTTCGAGGCACATGAACAGCCGTGCAAACAATTTAAAGTTCCCAACAACATCAACAACATCCTAGTACTCAAAAATGACCAAAACAAACCACTTGGAATTTTATGTAGCAACACTTACATCAACATTTCCCCGATGTTAATATTGTAGGGAAAGCGAGGTTCTGTATTTCGATTTTGTTCATTTAAGACAACTTCCAATATTATTTCATCAATGCGAGGGACATTTGCGAATATATACACATGCATATGCAAGACATAAAGCGTTGTTCCATTTTGTTGCATTGTGTGGTTCCGTTGCGTTGTGTTGTATTTAGCTTAATACAAGGCACACAATTGTATGTTACATTTTATGCAAGTCCAACGATATTGTCATGCCATTCCACAAAGTTAAATAACACCGACCAAAGTAATCATAATAGAAGGATAGCCCCATTAAATAGAGTAAACCATTGATTATTCTTGATGATGATATATATATATATATATAAAAGTTTTGTGCTCATTACATCATACTAAATTGAATGTTTTTGCCACCAAATGAGAAAAAGAAGCTCGCTCAGTATGGAATAAATGTAAAACTGATGATTTACCCTTTGTCATTTATTAATTCGAATTTTTTCGCGTGGAACGTGTAATTGCAAATGAACTTTCAAAACTCCGTGGATCCTTATCATATAGGGTTGAATTGCTGTGTGAAATGAAATTATGCATAAATGATATGAAAAAAGTTTCCATCCAACCAAATTAATAATTTGACTGAAAAAACGGAAAATAATGTTCAACAGACAATTATAAATTAAAACCTTTCCGCTGTTAATGCATCTGATAAAACGTAAGAAATGTTTTATTATTATTATTATTATTACTGCACCAAACAGCGTTTCTTCGCCAAAGGTGGCTTATTTAAATTATTTTAAAAGATTTGCAATTAATTAACATAAAATAGTTGATTCAATAATTGTATCGAATCAACAATCCGTTGCCAATCCTAATGATTTCGGAGCAAGTCTCTGTGATTGCTGAACTAAAAAATGAATCAAAATGAAACAAACAATTGTTGGTTAATCCATTGGTTTTTTAAACAATTCAATCAATCTTTTCTTAACTACTTCTGAGCTGATATTAAAGTCTATTACAAACTCATTCAAAAATTTTTCATTATAATATTTGTTGAATGTTTCAATTAAAATATTCAAAGGCATATTCTTTTGATAGCAATGATTAACAACATGAATTCTCAAAAATTCAATATTTCTGACAGAATGATATGGATTTCTAAATTGTATCTTTTCCAAAAGAGACTCCGAACATATTTCACCCTTGATCAGCTTCAAGATGAATATTATTTGAGCAACACTTCTGCGATTTTTCAGAGTAATCATTTGTAACAGCAAAAATTGCTTCTGAACAGATTCAATTCGTTTTTCCTGTCCCAAGTTGTGGGTATTCCAAACATTAGAACCATATTCTGAAATAGGAATAACGAAACTAAAAAATAATATTTTAATAATATATGGGTCATTGAAATCTCTAGCAAAACGCTTGATCCAAGCCAGTCTTGATCTAGCTTTTGCTATCATGGATTCAATATGAGCTTTGAAATTAAGTTTCTCATCCAAAATCACACCAAGATCCTTAATTTGATCAACTCTTTCAATTTTTGAATCACCAATGGTATAATCGAAATCAATCACGTTATCAAAGCGATGAAAAATTATGATTTGCGTTTTTCTAACATTTAACCTTAATTGATTCAAATTAAAATAGTCAACTACATTGTCCAAACTTTTTTGAAGAGTTAAACAATCATCACTGGAAGCTGTGTTACGGGAAAGTCTAACATCATCAGCAAACGAAAGGATTTTTATGTATCAAAAGGTCAACATTCACAGAGTCAAATGCTTTCGCAACATCAATATAAATTGCATCTGTTTGATTATGTGACCTTAACTCATTTAACGTTTAAGAATTAAACTCAACCAGATTTGTAATAGTTGATCTTCCCTTAACAAAACCATGTTGACTCGTATCGACTATGTTCTTAATATAAAAATTTAAGTGTTTCGCAATAATTGAATCCAACATTTTTTGAATCACATTTTGTAAAGTGATACCTCGTAATTTTCAATATTATTCTTCGAACCATTTTCAAATATCGGTTTGACGAAAGGAGATTTCCACAAACTAGGAACATGAGCAAATTTGAGTGATTTATTCAATAAAATAGAAATTGGTCTACTCAAGGTACCCATACATTTTTAATGAACAAATTAGACAACCGATCAGGACTAGATATCAAATTATTTGGTATTTCAAGTATCTTCTGAATAATATTATTTTCATCAATAATTATTGATTATAATCAGTTTGGGAATATTTGGACGTAAATTCTCAACAGCCTCAAAACTTCCTATATCACATATATCAGATAAGCTAAAATTGTGTCGAGTATATGCACAAGCGAAAAATTCAGCAAAAAGATTTGCAATTTCCCTATCTTTGCACGACTTCTGATTATTATAATGCATCTCATTCGGTAGGTCATTGGTAGTTTTTTTCATCGCATTAACATACTTGAAAAATTCCATCGGATCATCGACAATCAATTTCTCCATTTTCATCTTATAGTTATTATAAGCTATACGAGAATATCTATTATATTGTGTGCGAGCAATTTTAAAATAATTGTCATCTTCCAATGAATGATGCCTTTTTTTACGCAATTTATTCAATTTATTTTTTAAATTAATCATAGTTGAATCAAACCACTTTGGGTGTGTAGAAACCATTCTTTTCTTCAATTTATCACAGAGCTCTCATTCGCCTGAAAACCATAGAAACTGCTGAATATAGTTGCTATTTCTCAGGCCCTATGAGTGTTGCGCTCATGCGTATGGCAACAAATACATAAGCGCGAGCAGAACTGTACATATTACATGCGCCCGCTCTACAATGTTGTATGCTCTTCGTTCATTCAGTCGTGTGCTCAGGCAGTGAATATATAAGGCGCATGTAATATGTACAGTTCTGCTCGCGCTTATGTATTTGATGCCATACGCATGAGCGCAACACTCATAGGGCCCGAGAAATAGCAACTATATTTAGCAGGTCCTATGGTTTTCAGGCGAATGAGAGCTCTGATTTATCATGAGAATCTATTGCATTATTGACACGAGAATAGAAATTGTTTAAATTTTCATCAAGTGAGTAATCAGAAAAAAACAAATCCCAATCAATATTGTTGAAACAATCATTTATGACATCATAATCAGGATTTCTAAAATCAAGATAAAAACAATGATTGAAATTATTAATATCACTTTGATGATAAATGACAATCTCAATGGACTTATGATGAACCTCAGACTTTACCAAGAAAATCACTATTTATGCAATACAAGAAGTCTGGGTCATTTTTCCACATCAAATCCAACATTTTACCATTATCATTTGAAAAACTATTTATTTGTGATAATCCAAACTCACAAAAATCGGACAAATTGAAATCACCTGATACAATAATTGAATCTTTGTGAACTGATTTCGATAATAAGAAAATCATTGCATTAATTATATTCTCAAAAACTTTGAATGGCGAATTTGGTCTAATATACAATTCAACCAAATCAAACTTTCGGAATTTAATGTTAATACTAACACAAATAATTTCTGCACCATATAATTCACCATCAAATACCAACTGACCATTTAAAGATTTGTGAGTGGCAATCAAAACACCACCACCATTTGTCTTCTCAATAGTTTGATCCCTTTCAGTAAGATCCGATCGATCACAACGAAATACATTAAAATTGATTATTGATGGTGCATAACATATGAACTTATTAATCAATAAATTCGAAAAAAATTCAGGTATCTTAGTATTTAATCCGTTGATATTGCACGAATAAATGGAGCTTCTTGTATCAACAACATTATTATGAATATTCAATAACGAGGAATGGGTTGGTACATTTGAAAAGGCATAACATTTTGATGGAATTGAGCCGGATTCAAACATTGAGGATACTGCATAGGATTCATGATACCATTTTGACGAGATAATTGATGCCAACTTGATTGCTGATGTCTAGGGGAATATGACTCAAAATTACCTTTCACATATATGCAAATTTTGAAGAAAATGAAAAAATTTGAACTATTATGTATATTTATCGCGAGTTGAACCAAATGTGCAGTTTTGTGTTAACATAAATGCAAGTATAACAAGTGTGTCAAACTGCATTATCATCTAAATACATAAAATGTTAAAATGAATTGTAGAAATATTTGAAATGTATAATTTGAAAAAAAATTAAATTATTAAAATATTACTTGATACTCCACACTTCGATATAGTACTCAACTGTTAAGTATTTGGGAATTTAAAATAATCAGCTTGACTAAAGTCCTAAGTGAAGTATTAGAACATAATTGAATTGAATCAATACTAGAATGAATACCTAGATGAATACATAATCACAAGAGTGATCGACCAAGCTTGTAACTATTTTTTTCACATTTTGCTTTAATAAATTTTTTAAATATATTTAATTAATATCGTAATTTATTTGAAATGAACGTGAACTTTGGTTTCAATTTTAACATAGAGTTGAATGTAAAATATAGAGTTGAATAAAATCACATATACCGTCGATAATACAGCGAGTCAAATCCAATAAAATCGTTTACTTTTCCAACTTGCACGTATTTGCCGGAAAAAGATAAAATTATACATATTTATTGAAATTTGGTCACACTTAAATGGTAAACTGGAATTAAAAGTAACGGAGTTTGTACAAGTTTAGCACAAATATACAAAATATGTAAGATTTTGGTATTCTAGGTTCTATTCTTGCAAGTTTTTTAAAATTAAATCAAGTTTGCACAAGTAGCCGAAAGCCATATCCTCCTAGGCTGATGTTGATCTTGATCTCGATGTAATTTACGGCTATTGAAATTCTGATTTCCGTATTTAAATCCTCTATGATAATAATTATTAAAGTAGTTTCGCCTTTGGCCAGAAGCTCTTTGAGAATTAAAATGGTTATTATTGCTGTTGTTATTATTTTTGTTGTTGTTAATAATGTGACCATTATTGTTGTTGTTGTTTCTATTATTCTTGTTGTTGATTTCTTTGCGATTATTTTGATTATTGATTTTACCTGAAGAAACCACCGCTTTTTGTTTTTGTTAATCAATAAAAGCACTAATGACATGTTCTGGTTTCCAAAAAGTACCGTTCAAAATTCTATCACAATTGTTCTCTGCGTGACATTGCTTCAACGGAGAATGTGTCAGATAACAATCCAGCTTTCTCAACGATAAGCGAAATGATGTCAAACGGTTTAGCCTTTACCTTAAATTTGGCGGGAATTAGTTAAAAAATCCCATTAGTCGGAGATGGTACAACTTTTGGATGAATCAGCAGTGTTCGCAATCGGTGCCTGACCTGAACCCCGACCGACTCCGAACCCCGAAAAACCCGACTTTTTCGGGGTTCGGTTTCAGTCTCCATTTTTTCGGTCAAGATATTTTTTTTTTTTGATGCCCCGACTACTGAAAAACCCGAAAAACCCGAATAAAGTGAAAAATTCTGTTTTTCTCAACTTTGTATGAAGAACGTATGAAATGAATAGACAGAACGGTGTTCAAAGCAAAAGGAAAACAATGGGTTTGTTTTCATTTTTTTCATTGAGTTTTCAATGATTTTTTTTGCAAAAGAAACAATAGAAATTTCGGAGATTCGGTTTCGGGTATCTAAGCTCCGACCCGACCGACTAGTCCCGAACCGACCCGACCAGAGAATTTTCGGGTCGGGTCGGATTCGGGTGGACTAAAATATTTTCGGTCGGGTTCGGGTAAATTTAAAAAATTTCGGTCGGGGTTCGGGTCAGTATTTCGCCCCGATTGCAAACACTGCTATCTATTCTGTTCAAAATATTCGTAACCAAAATTTCTTGGCTTTGATTATTATTTTTAGTTTCATTCTGAATAGTCCCTGTTGAAGTGTTTGGATTAGTCAACATTTCAGTTGTAAGGTTTGCATTCACTGTCAGCTGTGTTTGGAGTTGAATTATTCTCTTTTTCAATTGATCAATTTCAACCTCAACATTTGTTGGTTGCAAGTAAATGTGCTGTCAATTCAATTCAATTCAATTCAACTAAAAACACAAACAAAGATCGTTAAAAGATAGAATGAATATGCAAATTTATTAAAAAAATTATTTCTTAACAGTTATGATTCATTCATTATCTATGATTTGTATCTTTTTTTTTTTTAAATTTAAACATAGCGTAATTGATTATTATTTTTATCGATAATTATCATAAAATTATGCAGACGGAAGGTGATACGTATCTATAAACTGCAACATATGAATGTATTAAGCATTTACATTTACGATAAATCGTTTGATTTAATGAAATGTAACAGAAAATGTACAGCATTTTGAATTGTGTCATATATGCAAAATGTTCATTCAAGGTTACCATTTGATTATTACGTTCATATGAGAAATCAAATGCGAACAAAATTGCCAACACATTTACCAATTTTATTCATTATCTATATGTATAGACAATGCATAGATGAGCACGTTTCTATTTTTTCAAAGTCTAAGATGTTATGGCAAACTCTTACCTATATTAAAAAGAGATTTGCAAAACACACAAACACAAAGCCATGCTTGATTTGACTACGATATTAATTAGCAATCACGATCATTGCATTATTATGTTTATGTATTAACGAACTTATATAAACTTGTATATATAGCTTACTTTGCTACGTTGTTTTTGTCACGTTTGTTTTTGGTGCTTTTTTTTTTGTTTTACTCTTAACTAACTCTTAACTGTTTGGTATAAACAGACAACGAGACAAAGCACATTTTAATTATGCATCGATTACGTTGACTTTAATTTGTAGTTAGCATTCATCTGCATCATTCAAGGGAATTGTTTACGAAATAAAATGCAAATGCAAAAAAAAAAAAAAAATGCAAATATAAAAAAGAATCCTTACAGCATGTGGGGATATAAAAATAGATTTGGTTGTGTGTGTGTTAATAACAACTTGCATAAAATATAAATAATAGTGCGAAAATATATTCGTGTTATTAAAGAGCTGTGCCATAGCAACGGGCATGAAATTGTTTATTGAAAATGTATATATAACTAATGCATAATAAGCATGGAAGAATTCAATGACCTAACGAATTGAAATGAAAAAAAAAACCGCGTAAATTGTTAACCATCTGTTCTACCTCTTCGTTTCTCTTTTCATTCATTGGAATGAAATTTCATTGTCGAAAGCGTGTGCAATTTTATATCGATTTTCAAATCTCATGCAGAGAAAATGACAATTTTTTTTCTCTTCATTTCTTTTCTTCTCTTCATTTGTATGTAGTTTCTTATGAATTTTGTGCGGTACTCTCAATTGATAATTCAATATCGCGTCCAAAACCAAATTATCACATGAGCTAATGCAAAATGTCTTGTTACTCTACAATAATAAATGAAGCCATTTCTAAAGTGCCTGTACACTGCTGCACTCATAAACGAAGCGTTAACCAAAATAGCTCTCATCTTCAGCCGCCTTAGAATGTTGGTTTCTTTATGGAAAATCGATGTTCATCATTAATAAAATGAAATAAAGCTAAGTAAAAAAGAAAAAATATATAGACAAACGCAAATATTGAAAGAAAAAAAAGGAGCGCTCGCTATTCAATAGCTTGTTGTTGATATATTTTTCTTCTTCTTTCGTTCGATTCTTTCAACGAGGGTTTGGGCTGGCATTTTTAGTTCATAAGCGAGCAACATTCATTGTCGTACATATTAAATTTCGATAAATTACATTAACAATTTTACCAGATTTGGATTTTTTTTTCATTTTTTTGTATCTATTGTATCCTTCTTTCTTTTCTAAGTTCAGACACGATGCTTACTCCATTTTTTATTCATATATGAAATGGTATTTGGTCTGGCGTATTATGTCAAATCATAGCGACTCACCGAACATCTATCTGAGATATGCGCCAAATGGTAATGCAAAAGGAAGAAAAAAATCGAAACAACGTGAAATGAAAAGGAATCAAAACAAAAACATTCCACATTTTTACTGTAAGATTGACAAATGGAAGGGAAAATGAGAAAACATAAAAATTTGCATAAAAACCAAATTTGCCATTTTCTATTTTATCAATTTAATAATCTTCGGCTGACACTGATTGATGAACCATTTTCTGTGATCTATTCGTCATTATATCACACAAGTGCTACCATTTTTGTAACTCAGTTCTGGATATGTTAATATTTCATTTGTTTGATTCTATTAGCAGATTTTGTTGTTTTGCTGCTCGTCTTGGGACACTATATCAATAGGCATAAAAAAACTGATTAAAACAGCATGATTTCGTGAACGTTGACTTTTTTATTAACAATACATCACCGTTACATTGATCATATTATCAAGCGTTCAAAATGTTTAAAATGTGCTTTTCGAATGTATATAATAGATTTCACTAGAATCAGTTGAATTTTTAAGCTCCACGTATATGAAAATTTTCTTTCTCATCATTACTAAAGCTTTTTTTTCATTTTTCCAACGAACTTAAACATTTTTATGAGTTGCATTAGTAAAAAACGATTTGTTTTTTTCTTATTTTTCCAATCAAAATACATTCACGCATAAACAAACAGGAAAACAAACAAACAAATAATTCTGCAATAACGATCCCAAGGTGTTGGCTACAGGTAGGTGTGAAAACACATACATACACACACACAAATAATGTCTAACTTCAAATTGTAATTGATAATATGCCAACTTCAATCATATTGACATATATTGTTTCATGCTTGCAGAAACACTCATTTAGATGATTTGATTTGATTGA
The DNA here is from genome assembly GCA_029041755.1 of Resseliella maxima. Lineage (NCBI taxonomy): Eukaryota > Metazoa > Arthropoda > Insecta > Diptera > Cecidomyiidae > Resseliella > Resseliella maxima. Next base: position 506,523 of record JAQOWM010000826.1, on the reverse strand, counting down.
AGATCCCTATGCTGAATGATGAATGAAAAAAATGTCATGATGACACATGTTTGTATTGCATGCGTATTATTTCGGCTAATGGTCATATTCTCACTCAACGAAAACAACCAAATTCGCAAAATCGCAGTAAGATTGTAAGATTGTATATACTTACATAAAAGAAAAAATTCACGCAAAAAAGAAGAAAAAAAAAGATAAATTACAAAACGAATGAGGCAAAGCGGATACCAAAACAAAATAAACGGTTTTTAAAAAAAAAAATCCACATCACTTTTTTTTGCAAAGCCATTAACCTCAATTTTTCTTATTCTTGCTTTTTTCAACACTTTATTGACTCAATAATTTGAGCGAACGAAAAATTCTTATGAAAGCAGTTACCTGAGAGCTTCTTTCTCTCTCTCTCGTAATATAAATAAAAAATTCTTATCAAATACGAAGTCGCGTTTAAGTCATTTTGCGGTATCAATTGCTTGTGCAAATGTTAAATGAATTCGTGCTAAAAATATCATTACGAAATGAATTGGCAGAGTTCAATAAACGGTTTAACATCCAATGTGCTTTAGTCATAAATCGTTGGGAATTTGGCTAGAAATAAAGTGAGCTATAATATTACTCCTTTGACAGTCTTAAGCGATTTGACTGTTATTTTTTTTCTCTTTTTTCCTTTTTTCTCTTTTACTCTGTCTCTGTCTCATACATTTTGCAATTCGTATAGTTTGAACCACAGTAAAGACCATTTTTAGACAAATTGACGACCACATTCAAGACATTTGCCATCTGTGTTTAGAATATTAATTAAGTCTACAAGCTTCCAATTATTATATTAATGCATTTGTTCTATTCGCCTGTCGTAATATTGGAATTATTGTTGCTATTTATTATTCACCATTTTGAGCATGAGAGCCAATGGACTTGAACCAAAATATTCTATTGCTAATTTATATTTTTGGCGAAAGCACCATCAAAATATTACGTTATCTCACCATATACCGTTCACTGGCGATTCTTATTCAATTACTACCGGTTGTCGATATATGTGATTTTGATTCAAAAATAATTACTGATTCTGACATAATTCCGAGCCGATTCCATCTCAACTGGAACGTGAGTTAATAAAAAATTTTGGTTTTTGTATTATGAAATTTAGTTATATCATGAAATTCGTTAGTTTGTTTTATTTAACATACGGTAGTTTTCGTTAGTATTGTTCAATTATGGAATTGTCTGCCTCCTACATGTTATAAAATTTTGTATTGATTAATGGCATGACTCAATGATTTTTTTCAAAAGCTATTCATTGAAATTTCACTCCGCATAAATTATTAAAAAAACATTTAAATAAGGACATTAACATTTGAAAAAACAACAACTAAATCAATATTTATATTTTACCGAAAAATAATATTAATTGAAGGACCGAACCGAACCAAATCAATTAGTATATATAGATTTTATCCAAATGAAATTGTCAATTGACATTTTGCCACCACCACTGAATATATTTGTACAAAAGCATTATTGAATGTTTAGTGAATCGGCTTAATAGCTTTTATGTTATCAATTATTAATAGAAATAGTGAATGGATCCGCAAAATGTAATATATAAAATATTAAGTGGTGCCACCAATCAATATGCCTTACGAATGTGGTTTCTGTGTGTTTGTGGTTGAAAATTGGCATGATTGTATCCTAATATGGTATTTCTTCGCTTGGTCCAAGAGTCCGAAAATCATTAGTTTTTGAGATGATTCCAATCAAATGAATTTACCGACAAAAGCAAAGATAGAATTGACAATATCCAAACATAAGGTAAACCAAGCCAACTCAAGCCAAAATGAATATTTCAATGCAAGTCCGAAACGGAAAACGCGCAAAAACCACAAACATGGAAATAATTGTTGATAATAATAGTAAATTTATTGTCATTGATGAATATCGCAAGGAATTTCAATAAGCAACGCATCACACTAATCATTCTGAGGCAGACTTTCTATTTACCAATTGCAAGTATAGAACATTAATATAAAATGTTCTATGATGGATCGAGAGATATTGCGATATTTGTAGTACAAAACAAAGAGAACATTGGAAGAACCAAGAAGTGCCAGAATGGGAACGAAATGTGTATGCATTTGCATGGTATTGATGCATGCATTAAAATGCATTGTGCGTATATAAATGTTATAAAGACCAAGTGGAATGCCAAACAATGGAAAGCACTTGCTGTGCTTTGCATAAAGTGCAGTGTGTCGCGTTTTTTTCTTCTTTTTCATTTTTTTTTTTTTTTTCGTTTTTGTGTATCAGCATTTGGGCTATTTTTACAACCAACATCACATTATTTAAGTCGAACATATTCGATATTCATGTGGAAGTCATGTCATCGAAAGTTGCTTGAGTAAACATAAATGGGAACATGGCTGAAGTCACGGATCAGAGAAATAATAAATAAACAAAAAGAAAACGGGAGATGAATCGTTTTTTTCTTCTTCTTCTTCGTGTTTGCTAAGATGTAGACGTTATTTTTGTTTTTAGTTTTTTTAAACCTGATATTCTCCATTTGAAGAGCAAGACGCATTGAAATACTTAAATATAAACGTCGAATGAAGAGTAAATCATTGCAATTTAGTAACAATAACATAGAGAAAATTCGACGAAGGTAAAGATGAGATGCAAGCTGCTAATTTCGTTATTATGGATGTGTTCATCAACAATTTAGTTGCATTTGTTGTTTTTGATTATTGTAGGTACATATGCATAGATAAATACAAGCTAGCCCAGGAGCAGTGAGCTGCATCAGCAGCCAAATGTTTTGTACAGATTCATTTCGATGTACAAGAACACTAAAGTCATAGCTTAACCAATTCTGTACAGTGTACAGTCACAATCATAGTCAATTAAATGGATGGGTAAATACAAAAGTAACGAATAAAGTGCAAGGTGAACAAATACAAATACAAATACAAATACAAAAAAAAAAAAAAAAAAAAAAAAAAAATATGAGAAACCCATCGCTATAAATGAACCGACAGAACAACGAACGAGCAGAAACATCAATGGAAAATAAAGAAGAGCAAACGAAATAAAAAGTAAATACCACAAATTATAATCTATTTTCTTCGCCGGTATACAACAAGTGCACAGATAGAACTAGCGATTTTGCGGATTCTTATGGCATATGATGTTTGAGTGCTGGCGAAACTTGCACAATGTATATTTGTGTGAGTGTGTGTGTGTGTGTGCATCTGTGTGTTGTTAGTTTTCGTTTTTATTTTATATATAAGGCTGACACATGCACTTGCCTCAGTACACATCGACAACAAAACCACTTTGCGATAGCTTGGCATGCATAATAAGTGTGGGCAATGCACTTAGAATGACCTTGAATCATATCAAAGAATAGCGCTGCAATATTCACGAGCACATAGCGTAGACATACACCGTATTGTGCCCATCTTCTTTGAGATGATGACAAGAAATAGGGAAGGAGAGAGAGAGAGAGAGAGAGAGAGAGAGAGAGAGGAAGAGAGAGAAAGAGAGAAAGAGAGAGAGAGAGCGGCGTATTGCGAAATAGACGGCGGCAATGACTGCGAATTTTTGTAAATAAAATTACAGATCACAACAAAGCCTAAACTGGCCAAAGAAATGTAAAATAAGCATATATATGTACTATGTACAATGTAAATTGCAAATGAAGCTGCAGGTAATAAATATATGAATAATGCTTACTATGAAATTATATTCGATATCCTCGGACACGTTTTTTAAAATCTATCGAGCAATTTTATCAAAGAAAATACAAGAGAGTCATTAAAGAGTTTACTCTCACTGTTTATTGGTGGTGAGGACAATATTTCTTAATATGTTTGTATGCTAGTAACGCCAAGAAATAATAAGTCATTTTATGGCTTTGATTACCATAGCCATGGCACAAATTCTTCTTCTTTTTCTCTTCGTTTCCTCTTCATTTTGAGAACTAGCAAATTAAAACATGCCGGAGACAGAAAAGGGGGAAAGCAAACCAAATTGAATCAGGTAAAATGTATGCTACGCAAATTGATAGGCAATGACGGATTTGCTTGCTATCGACTGATAAGAAAAAAACTGTTCAGACCGAATAGAATTAAAATTGGTTTCGGTGGAATCGATGGTACTTTGTGAGGCAATAGTGTCCTTCAAAGTATTTTTTTTTTTTATTTCGTTTCTCGTTTCTTCTTCTGAGCTAATGCCGCTTTCACGTCACATCACTTTGTCAACAGTGAAGAAGAAATAAACTAAATGTATCACAGTCTCATAATATAAGCCAGAGGTTGATACGTGCAAGGCTTGAGAAAAAAAATTATATATATATACATGCATACACACACACATACACACGAACACAAAATATCTATAAATTGTGAAATGTGTATAACACTGATTGCTTAGTACATGCGATGCAAAAACACATGCACAGAATACAACTGAAATTTAAACACTAGGAAAACCTTGTAGGGTGTTCGAGGTATATTCAAAGCTCAATAGAATGGTGTGCGCATCATAGAATACTAAATTGTTATTCATATCAGGTTTTACAGATGCAATTCAATTCCTATTCAATAATATGAATTCACTTGATTACATATTGCCACAATGAAACACTCATTCGGCTTTTCATACATACAATCATCAGGTTGTAGAGAATATATATGAATTTTGTTCATGACAAGAGAACGATCTTGATAGGCAAAGAGTTAACCAGGGACACAGTGAGACAAAAACACAAACAAAATGAATGAGAAAGAGAAAGAGAAAGATAGAGGGAGAGGGAGAGGGAGAGGGAGAGGGAGAGGGAGAGGGAGAGGGAGAGGGAGAGGGAGAGGGAGAGGGAGAGGGAGAGGGAGAGGGAGAGGGAGAGGGAGAGGGAGAGGGAGAGGGAGAGGGAGAGGGAGAGGGAGAGGGAGAGGGAGAGGGCGAAAGAGTGAATACCAAGCACGTTGTGCAGATTTGATTTTACCACTTCACTTACATTTGTCTAAAGAATGTACCAGTCATTTTCATGAGCAATAAACACTTACAGACTTAAAACGGCAAATGCATAGGAAAATACATTATCATTACCATTACGACATTTTTTCCCCTTTTTTGATGCTCAACTATTGACAATATTCATCGTGATGTTTGCATATACTATAGCTGATTTACTGGCATCACGTTCATTGATCTGATTCATATTTTCAATGGCAACTGACGACAGTCTAGAACTGTCTAAAAAAATGACAGAAGTAAACCAACGACAAAGATGAAAAAAGAAAAAAAAATCGTATCAAATAAGTTCAGTGCATCAATTTCACTATTAATTTTGTATTCAAGTATGAAATGAATTAAGTCAATAGGTGAATTTATATTGAAAGTCTAGCAAAGAGAATGAAATAAGTTGAATAGAAGAAAGCAAGTAATTGAAGATATGAATGTGGACCGTGAAACAACGAAAAGTACAGCGAACAATGCCAATGCATATTTTAACAGTTGTACTGGATGAGCGATAAAACAAAGAAAAAAAGGGATGTCATGTTATGCGTTTTACATATTGAAATGAGTTGCAGTTCGCCATTTGAGGAATGAAACAATCTTTTTCCATTCACTTTTTTTTTATATATATTTCTCATTCATACAGATGGTTATATATAAATTGGCAACAGGCGATGCATTACAAACGTGGAACTTTGCAAAAAAAAAATTTCTCCATCGATAACGACTTTATTTGAGAATACGACATGTCTGGTGCAATAGTGAACAATGTCCGCTTCATCCTCACGTCATGAGATACTACAAATTATGACACAATATAACCCTACTATATATTGTTATCCAGTGGGAATTGGAAAACGTTTGAATTGTGACCCGATTCGAAAAATGGGATATGAATGAAATGTTGCTATACGATGGTAGAACACTGATTAATCATCCATAACAAATTTATGCAAAGCAGTTTTTGTTCTAAAATAAAAATTTGATATTTTTTTTATCTGTGCGTGTTGCCACACAGCCGTTCACTGTTCCATAGAATAAGGATTTGCACAGCCAAATGTATTGTAATTTCATTATTCATTTTCTTATAGAATAACATTTATCTTCATGCTTTTGCAAAGGATTACTGAAACTGACCAGTTTAATAATAAGCACATTGCATAAGTTATGGCGACAAATATGTTGAAACGATAATTTTTTAGTATTTGGTGTATTTGAATAACTGTAGGCGCATAGCTGTATGTATTTGTATTCTATACGATTTTTCAGTACGAATTTCCAAAATTATTTAAAACTGTTTTTCATGTTGTTGTTATTCATTTTTAAATGATTTGGGACACAATTTTTCATATTTTATTCACTCATATATATTGTAATTTTTACTATGTCTAAAACTATTTCAAATGCAGCATTTCTATCATACACAAAGTTTATGTCATACGCTGTATGATTTATGGATGATGTTAAGAACTTTGCTATATTATCCCACATTAGTGTACAATGTCTCGTCACATATTAAGATTCAATTTGGATGTGGCTTTATCGTAATGTCCCTCATCACAATTAATAACAACCACAAACTTACCAATATGTTTTATTATAAAATACCAAACAATTCCAGTTTACTAAATCAAAACATTTACCAATTGGAATAAAATATGTAACCAAAGGGAGTTATCAGTTTCTCTTTGTAGTCAAATATTTTTGAATAAAAAAGCAAACGGAATTTGTGCTTTAATGAATGAAACAACTGTTTCAAAAAATTGCTTTTTTTCATTTCTCGATGAGTTGGTTGTAGACTATACAATAGTATGCGAGGTCATCAGTATGACAGTTATCTCAGTGAAATGGCGATTGGTGGTTATTAGTTTTAGATCAGTATAATGTCGAATATTCTATTAGATTTAATTAAATTGCAAAAAAATGATAAAATGCAATACTTAATATATGAAAGTTAGCAACACTGTTTAATGAACTGAATTGCAAGACATAGTAAATGGTATTGATATTTTATCAGTCCTTAGTCTCGATACGAATCCATAAAATTTGCCGAATTTGTTTAAACATGTTATAAAAAAATATTGTTGTTTATTTCATAGGAATAATGATAAACCAGTAATAATAATTGTAATCATTCTGCGAATGTGGTTTTTTTTATCTCTCTTTAATTAGACATTGAATTTTTTATTTGAATGAGCAAAAGCAAAAATTTCTTTTTAAAAAATTATGCCATATTTGAATAATAAACCCAAACTTTTATAATTTATCTAATCTGAGTTTATAGTCGGATGTTATTTGTCGTTAACAATTTGCGCTTATTTTTATTTCTGAACTTGATAAATGAAATTCGTTGGCATCTCATTTAAATTGAGAAACCTTTTGTATATATATTTAAAAAATATGGGTTATGTTAACTGTCATTACTACATGTATCGTTTATTTAAACTGCAGTATTTTTTTTATTTTTAAATAATTATTTGATTTAATTTTTACATAAATTTAGCGTTTTTGCAAAAATAAAATACTAATTCATAGGGAATCATTGAAGTTTATTCATTTAAAGTGATTTTGATTTCAATTATTTGTGATTTTCCAAGAAGTATTATTTTTTGTTGTTGTTAATATGTCACTATCGAATTTGCATTGCTGTGTTACTAGTATGTGCCAAGGTTTGACCTATTGTGGCCTTTATCTGAAGTGCAAATTTTGCAAAAATCAAATATTTATTCAATGCATGAGACAAAGAGAAGAGAAAGTTAAAAAACTACTAGAATATTTTGAATTAGCGAGAAGATATGAAGATGGAACATGGAGAATTGTGAAACCAGATAATGATAATGATGAGAATCTGAAATTTTTCAATTACATTTTCAATGAAAATTCGCCATTTGCCGTGTCATGTGAAGTTTGTAATTTCAATATAAATAAAAAAGGAAAACTTGATGCAGAATTGAATACGGAGCAATTCCATGATACGTGTAGTGAAATAAATGATGACGACTCAATGAATGTTGCTGGTAAAAACAGCACTAATAATGATCCGACTGAAAGTCATGCTGAGTTTAGTCAAAATAGTGACATTGGAGATTCAATGTTATTCAAAAATATTTCATCTCGACTAAAGGTTTTGAAGAACTTAAATGAAGTACCTAAGCCATTCAATGGAGTTTACATGATTCATATTTCAAGGTTTGTTTATGGTACCAAGCCTGATGATGTAAAGAAAATTATCATTGAAAAGACCAAATTACTTGATAACGCATTTTCCATTGAGATATTAAATTTCCACAAGCGAAGTAGAAACGCAGGCAAGTTTGTTTCATGTAAAGTTTTGACATTAACAGAGGAATGTTCAAGGATAATTTGTAATCCTGAAATTTGGGGTCCTGAGTTCTCTGTGAAACCTTTTATAATAAAAGATAAAAAAACGGTGAATATGAACAAATCTCAATTGAGTAACAAAAACAATAAAACAAATGCTAAACAGAATAATTCTCGCAGAAATAATCCGTCTGATTGTCAAAATAAGAATGAAAAAACCGAACGAAATGTTGGAAAATATAATAATAAACCCGAACAGAATCACTTTGTTAATTCTCGTCGGAAATTTCATAACAATGTTCGAAATAACAATCGTTCTAACAATAATGGTGTGAATAATGTTCATATACAGCAAAAAAAAATAAATTTTGAAAAAAACAATAATAGCCGGAATAGTCGTGGTCATATTATTTCGAATCATAATCGTAACTATTTTGCTGATTCACGCCAGAAATTTCATAACTATGTTCGAAATGATCATCGTTCAAATTATGTAAATATTAAAAATCAGCAACGACGACAGCTGCAACAACAACAACAACAATCATCACAGCAGTACCAACATCCTCATCATTTGCAACAACCACGTTATAATCAATATCAGCAACTTCCTTTTTGGAATCAAATGTATCCGGTTCCTTTCATGAATCCAATTCAGTATCCTCAATATATGAATCCGGCTCAATTTCATCAAAATTTTGTTCCCTTTCAAATGAACCAACCCATTTTCCGTTATTGAATATTCATAACAATGTTGTTGACACAAAGAGCTACATTTATTCGTGCAATATCAACGGATTAAAGACTAAAATACCTGAATTTTTTTCAAATTTATTGATTAATGAGTTCAAAGTTTATATGTTATGTGAAACACATTTGGATTGCACCATCAATAACAATGAAATTTTTCCAAATAATTTTGATGTGTTTCGTTGTGATCGATCGGATCATACTGAAAGGGATCAGACTATTAAGAAGACAAATGGTGGCGGTGTTTTGATTGCCACTCACAAATCTTTAAATGGTCAGTTAATATTTGATGGGGAATTATATGGTGCAGAAATTATTTGTATTAGTATTAACATTAAACTACGAAAGTTTTATTTGGTTGAATTGTATATTAGACCAAATTCGCCATTCAAAGTTTTTGAGAATATTATTAATGCAATGAATTTCTTATTATCGAAATCAATTCACAAAGATTCAATTATTGTATCGGGTGATTTCAATTTGCCTGATTTGTTGTGGATTTCGAATGACATTGATAATCCAAACATTTCCTACCCTATTAATGCGTGTTCAAGGAAGGAACTGTTTATTTTGGATTCCTTTCATGAGTTTGGGTTATCACAAATAAATAGTTTTTCAAATGATAATGGTAAAATGTTGGATTTGATCTGGACAAATGACCCAGACTTGTTATATTGCCTAAATAGTGATATTTTCTTGGTGAAATCTGAGATCCATCACAAATCCATTGAGATTGTCATTTATGGAAGCCAGAATGATTTCAATAATTTCAATCATTGTTTTTTTCTTGATTTTAGAAATGCTGATTATGATATCATAAATGATTGTTTCAACAATATTAATTGGGATTTGTTATTATCTGATAACTCACTTGATATTAATTTGAACAATTTTTATTCTTGTGTCAATAACGCAATTGACTCTCATATTAAGTTAAAGAAAAGAATTGTTTCTACTCATCCTAAGTGGTTTGATTCAATTATGATTAATTTAAAGAATAAATTGAATAAATTGCGTAAAAAAAGGCATAATTCATTGGAAGATGACAATTGTTTTAAAATTGCTCGTACGGAATATAATAGATATTCTCGAATTGCTTATAATAACTATAAGCTGAAAATGGAGAGATTGATTGTTGATGATCCAATGGAATTTTTCAAGTATGTTAATGCAATTAGGAAGACTGCCAATGACTTTCCGAATGAAATGCATTACAATGATCGAAAATCTTGCAAAGATACAGAAATTGCAAATCTTTTTGGTGAATTTTTCGCTTCTGCATATACTCGACACAATTTAAGTTTATCAGATATATGTAACTTCGGAAGTTTTGAAGCTATTGTGAATTTATGTCAAAATATTCCCAAATTGATTATTGATGAAGCAGATATTATTCAAAAAATTCTTGAAATTCCAAACAATTTGATTTCTGGTCCTGATCGGTTACCTAATTTGTTTATTAAAAAATGTATTGGTACCTTGAGCAAACCAATTTCTATTTTGTTAGACAAATCACTCAAGTCTGGTTATGTTCCTAATTTATGGAAATCATCTTTCGTTAAACCGATATTTAAGAGTGGTTCAAGGAATGATATTGAAAATTACAGGGGTGTTGCTTTACAAAATGTGATTCCAAAGATTTTGGATTCAATTATTGCGAAACACTTGAATTTTCATATTAAGAATATGGTTGATGCGAGTCAACATGGTTTTGTAAAGGGAAGATCAACCATTACGAATTTGGTTGAATTTACTTCTCAGACGTTAAATGAACTAAAGCCACATAATCAAACAGATGCAATTTACATTGATGTTGCTAAAGCATTTGATTCTGTAAATATTGAACTTTTGATACATAAATTAAATATCATGGGATTGAATTCGCAACTTTTAAATTGGATCAATTCTTATATGAATGGTAGAAAACAAATTATCAAAGTAAATGATTGTGAATCAGATCCTATTGAGGTTTTTTCGGGTACGGGTCAAGGTTATCCCATTGCTGCAACTTTGTTTATTTTGTTTATCATTGATTTACCAAAATTCAGTGGTAACTCATCAATTCTTTCATTTGCAGATGATGTTAGACTTTCCCACAATATTGCTTCAATTGATGATTGTTTAACTCTCCAAAAGAGTTTGAACAATGTAGTTAATTATTTTAATTTGAATCAGTTGAAATTGAATATTAAAAAAACGAAATTGATGATTTTTCAACGCTTTGGTAATGCGATTGAATTTAATTATTCGATTGGCGATTCAAATATTGAAAGAGTTGATCAGATTAAGGATCTTGGTGTGGTTTTGGACGAGAAACTTAATTTCAAAGCTCATATTGAATCAATGATAGCAAAAGCAAGATCAAGACTGGCCTGGATCAAACGTTTTGCGAGAGATTTTAATGACCCATATACAATTAAAATTTTATTTTTTAGTTTCGTTATTCCTATTTTAGAATATGGTTCTCAGGTTTGGAACACTCACAACTTGGGACAAGCAAGACGAATTGAGTCTGTTCAGAAGCAATTTTTGCTGTATGCTTTAAGAAGATTCAAATGGAATAATGGATTTCACCTCCCAAAGTATGAACATAGACTGCTGCTGTTACGAATGATTTCTTTAGAGAATCGCAGGAATATTGCTCAAATAATGTTCATCCTGAAGCTGATCAAGGGTGAAATTTGTTCGGATGTTCTTTTGGAAAAAATTCAATTCAGAATTCCATATCATTCTGTCAGAAATATTGAATTTTTAAGAATTCAATCTGTTAATCATGGCTATCAAAAACATATGCCTTTGAATATTTTAATTGAAACTTTCAACAAGTACTATAATGATAAAATGTTGAATGAATTTGTAATAGACTTTAATGTCAGTTCGGAAGTAGTTAAGAAAAGATTGAATGAATTATTTATGAAACCAATAGATTAACCATTAATTGTTTGTTCCATTTCGATTCATTTTTGTAGTTCAGCAATCACAGAGACTTGCTCCGAAATCATTAGGATTGGCAATAGATTGTTGATTCGATACAATTATTGAATCAACTATTTTATGTAAATCAATTGTAAATATTTTTTAAAAAATAATTTAAATAAACCACCTTTGGCGAAGAAACGCTGTTTGGTGCAGTAATAATAATAATAATAATAAATTTTAAAATTAATAATAAACCATTTTCGAAAAAATATTCGGACCAATCTGCGATACATTTTGAATCTGGAATTGACATTACGTTATATATCATGGTATATTCAATATAGTAAATAACGCTATTGATACTCATATTATGAGTATTGCTATTGAGCATTCGGAATTACTTGGATTTTCTCTTCTGTATAAGATTATATTATTACCGAATCCCCTAGAAACGGTCGTAGTGAAACATTTTCCGTCAACTAATTGCCATTAAAATCAATTTCATTTTTTTCGTTTATTTTGCGAACAGAATTTCATTTCGCAATCTACTATATGTGCATTGAATGGAAGTTTTCTTATCAGATCGCAAATGAATGTCCATGATATGGACAGTGGCATTCATTGTATTGGTATTTGTGACACATGATACTTCTTTATTTCCTATTGGTGTTTTTTATCAAATCGACTCACGTTCGCCTTGTTAGTTGATTATTCTTGAAAAATTTCGACTTTGTTTGATTGGATTCGATTTTGCGCATACAAAACTCAATACAACACAGACAATAAGCACAACGAATTGATAGTTTATGTTTTTTACGAACATGAGAAAATGAATACACCAGGTATTTTTATTATCAAAATAAACATCGATTTCTTTTATTCTTATTCACTGTGTTCCAATGAAATTTTTCGGCTCGATTTTTTCTTTTTATGTTGCTTTAGACTTTAATGTCAACAAAATTGAAGAAGAAATGATTCACAAGAAAAAGAAGTAAAGAGAAATATATAGAGATTGAGAGAGATAGAGATGGAAAGAGAGAGAGAGAGAGAGAAAAAAAGATGAAATAAAAACACCAAAGCATGTTGAAACTTAATATAGAGGATTGTACATTTTTTATGGGCTGCATTTGCTCTTCTTTGATTTGGCAATTTGTTCGCATTCTGTTCTCAGTGTTACGTTAGTGCGGTCAGACAGAGTCATAAATACACTGGCCATAGTTTTCTATAGCAAAATTGTTTCTGTATTGTCAGTGAAGGCTTAAGTTTGCAATGGAATTATGAATGGGACAAGAGTCAGCATATATTACATATGCTCTCCACACGTTCATTTTATGCTGAAAATGTACTTGTTGTCGTATTGTATGTGCCCTTTCTCTCTCTCTCTCTCTCTATCTCTCTCTTTCTCTCTCTCTCTCGCTGTGTGTGTGTGTGTATGTGTGTCTTGTCTTCGTTCTCTCTGTGTGTTCGTCGATGTGTTTCTGTATGAACGCAGCAATAGCATTTCTTTTGCCATCTAATTTCACCCACTCATGGCATTTAGGCGAAGTAACAAATGAATGTGTGTGCTTCAAAATTAAACTCATTATTATAAAGTTTTCCGGCTTTTCGAAACTTCATTTGGGATTGGTGCTAGAATCAGTTTTTGGCACACAAGTTTTTATTTGTAAAAGTAAGGAAAAAGCGATGCCTTCTGCGTTCAAAAACGTACGAATAGTTTGGCAAAAAAAACATAGCTATTCAAATAACGAGAGTTGTGTGTAAAGAAAAACACTTTACTTTTTAATTTTGCGTTGTTTTTTGCAATCGATTTGTGCTATTTTGTCTTTTCTTTGCGCTGTTGCCACTTCCATTTTCCATTTTCCATTTGCTCAATTCTACCATTAAACAAGTAATAGTGCTGATTACTTGAATGTCGCGAGTGCGGACAACACGTTTTTTCCATCAGGCTTTTGCTCTTTCGCCAGATTTAGTTCGTCTCGTTGAGTTTTTAGTTAGACTGTTTTTTTTGTCGCTATCCAGTCACTGTCATTACTAATGCTGTATCTGTAGTTGAACCTATTTCGAAACAAATTTACAATTTAAGTGTCTGGATGTTATTGCTTTGAAGAACTCGTTTCGTATCCACCAACATTGGGTTTTGGTTTACATGCTTTCTGCCTCTTTGTTTGTTTGTCCTTTCAATTAATTTGTATTTGCACTTTCTTTTCATTTCGCAAAAGATATTTAATTAAATTTGACTTTTTTAAAAGCGTTCTTTTTTCCTGTGATTCTTTTAAATCAAATCTAACCACAAAATAACTATCACAATGAACTTATTTGTTTTCAATTTTACCTTTTGCATTAGATTTGCATCAACCAAATGTGTGCGTGTATGGTGTTCAACGCGCATTGTAAAGATAATGAAAGACTTTCAATGGTTTGGATTTATTCCAGATTAAATTGAATTGCGCCCATTCTGTATTTATTTCACATTACAATTGAATCATAAAGTGTAAACACATTTTCCTTGCCATCGCGTATGTTATAGTTTTTTATATTTTGTTGAAATAAATCTGGTATTATTTGGCATGTTTGCGTTAAAAGCCTGATGAAAAAAAAACAAAAATTACTGAAAGCTGGTGGAAATTTATTGAACTTCCATTTTTTGTAAAGCTTTTTTCGTTTATTTTCTATTCTCATTGTTATAGAACTATTTCGTATGCTGACCTGCCCATAAACTAATATTTAAAAGTAATTTCAAACTTTACCAAAATTGTCTGCTTTTTTTTATAAACAACCTACGAAACATTATCAGTTAAACGACAAATGATTAAGGTAAATTAAGCAATTGATATTTAAAGATGCGTTTACCCAGTGTAATAACATTTGAGACCAATGAATTGCGTCGTAAAGAATACATGATATGATTACTTTTTCCCATTATTTTTATTCTTAAGCTGTTTCGTTCCCAATTTCTCTTCTTTTCCTTGTCTTCATTGCACAAAAATGGGCAAAGTGCTGCATATTTGCTGTTCTTGAAGTAACGAAAAAAGGAGATAAAAACAAAAACAAGTCTAATAAGGGTAAGACAAACATTTGTTTTTTTCTTTGCTTATTTTGTAAAAGACATTGTTTTGGTCACAAAGCACATATTAGGGACTGACAATGAATGCCATATTTATTTGCACACCAAATAATTGATAAGTGTGAGTTTTATGAAGTGTTTACACCAGACCAGGGGTTGTTTTCTTAAACAATTTCGCGATAATTTTTATTCTGTGCATTGTGACCTCCCAGAGAGAATCATCTAAACGAAAAGTACATACAATTTCGAATCGTTACGATTATTATTTTGTGCGGCAATTTCTTTCATAGAATATGTTTTTGTTGCACAACTTTCTTCGGCACTGAAACTGGGTTAATGCCTTCCATTAAATATATTCAAATTTGCATTTTCCTAATTAAATTACATGAGCAAGAAAAAAAATATTAGTATTTTATTGTTTTATTTTGTGTTTTGAATAAAATTACCAGTCAATCCGTTGGGACGTATTTTTGCTATCCTTTTTATTTCGGTTTCGCTATTTTTCCATTGCTTCATTGTAAAAGCAACATTTCGCATTATAAATATATAATTGGCGTAGTGATGGCGTCACTGGTTCCATTTGGTTGAATTTTTCCGGTAACTCGTGCTGGTTTTTTTCTTCTTCCATACTACGTTCGTTTACGTTGAAAAATAAAATTATGTTTTTTGCGCGTGTTTTTTTTTCTTTGGTCAACATAATTTTAATTGGAACTTGACGAAAATTAACACTTTTTCGAATACTTGTGCAATGCGTGTATAGCATATCAACACAGTTGCATGTTCATTGGCAAATTTTGGCAGAGAAGCAATCAACTGAATGAAAATTTAATTTACAAACCATTAGGCGATTGGATAATACTTTCGAAATACTTTCAGCCAGGCATCGGGACAAAAGAGTGATAATGAATAAGCTAATTGTATAACGTAAAAGCAATTACATGTTAATGATTAAATCATTACAAAGAAAATGAAAAAGAGAGAAAGAGAATAAGAGACTGGGACAACAACGAGAACAACCAAAACACACAATCGATTATTCCATCATAAATTTTATTTACGGTCTTATTGTTCACATACAGATTTATTTTCTTATTATTATAAGAATAATAATGTATTACTTTGTTGAATTTTCAAAAGTTGTACCCATTTGGCCTTTGACCACTGGTTAATCTTGGCAATGGATTCGAAAAAGGTAGATCAAGCGGCGCACTTTCATTTCACAGAGTGGCTCATCCAGCTTCCACCGGCTGGAAGTAGAGAGTATTATTCGCATATTCATATTCAATGCTCGTAAATAATATTGATTTGACTTTTTTGATTGAGTATATTCTTTCATTTTTTTTTGTTTTTTTTTTTTTTTTTTTTGTTTTTAAATGCGAGTAATTTATGCAATATGTCTCAATCTTGGCATGCATATTCATAGCTCTATTTTTTTTCCTTTATTTTATTTAATCCCATTTAAATCTTAAATATTGTTTCTTTTTATGTATAAATATATTCATGTATCATTTGTTATTGTAATTTTTACTGTAATGCATCAATGATCATTGATTGGCTAAATTATATTCAGTTATACCCACAATATATGACAATAATGATACGAACTTAATAATAATATTTCAACTATGTTTTTTTTATGTTAGTTAATACCAGCAATCGAATTTTTCCATTTTCATTACACCTTCATTAATTATTCAGATTAACTTCGCTAACAGTTGTGTTCTTATCCAAAAAAACATGACCAGATTTTTCAACTGATTATTGATTTGAAAATTCAAGAAAAAAAAAAAATCTAAATCAACTCAAAGGGCCTTAAAATATCTTTGGTTGGTCACTACAGCACGGAACTTAAAGAAATGAATAGATAAAACTTTTATTTTAATTGAAAAAGATTTTCAAAGCGATATCCACATGCAGTAAATAATGAACGATCACTGTCCATAAAGTGCAATATTGTGGAAAAATATTATATTCAGCAAACAGTTGTCGCTGTTATTGATTTATTACTTCGTTCCCAGTGGAAAATCAGTAAACAATTTTAAATAAAATATTTATAGTGCAATTGGACAGCTTTCAAGCTCAACGCATTGAAAACAAAAAGTCTATTTTCTTAAAAACAAAAATTAACTTGCACTTAGCATGTTTTGCACTGTTTGTCTTGATAATTGGGTAGTAAAATCTATGTGAGGTCATAATTGAACATTAAAACATTTATCATGCAATTTATGATAATATTCGCATTAAATCTAAGTGGAGATTATTAAATGTCTTTATCAATAAACAGAAATCAAACAATTGAAGAAAAAATCGTTTTGGTATTGATAGATATAATAAGCAATGGGTTCATCTGTTTTTTTTCATTTTCTCTTCTCTTTGGTAGATCAATGATTGATAAGTTACATAATTATGCATTTAACGGCAATTATTAGCCGCATTGCAAATATATTCGAATGCCAATTTGCTTAAAGTAGCCAATAATGGAAATCCGGTATTATGTAATCATACCAATAACATTTGTCCAAATGTAAAACCGAATTTCATGAAACAATCTAAATTGAATGCCAATTGTGTGCTCTCGAGCTTTCTATAGCTTTTTATAAGCGATTTTATTTTAAAATGATTTGAATAGCAATATATAACCATTGAATTTCACAATTATACACGATTTAAGTTCATTATTCATGTGGATTATTATTCTAGAATTTTCAGCTCAGTTTCAAGAATAATGCGTAACAATATCATATAAATATAATATAATATTCAAATAGTTTTAGTTTGGATTTAATTTGCTTTTTATTAAATTTTCCTCAATATTTTGTTCATTTGATGCTGTCATTTTTGTCTGTCATCATTTAATTTTGTTTTATATTGATTTTGCGTAATTGCATGCAATTGATTGATACTCTTTTTTGTTCTTTTTCATTTTTTTTTCTTTTTGTTTAGTTTCATCATATGAATGCCATGAAATATTATTAAAAAGAATTCTTTCTGCTTTAATTTTTCACTTTTATAAAAAATAAAAGTATTCTGTGTAATTTAATTTTATCTCATCTCAAAGTTGTATATATTCTGTTCTGAAAATTGTTTTTTTTTTTGTTTTTGTTTTTGGTTGACTCTCTGTGTATGTTGTTGTTTTGTTTTGTTTTGCTTAATTTTTCTTTTGTTCTTTTAATATATTGATTTTAACTATTGAACAACTCCAAGTGTGTGCCTGATAATATATACTATAGTCAAAAATGGAAAATTTCCGTATTTATTCTTGCGGAATTTAATAATACATACTCTCTTAATATGACGATATTTCATGAGTTTGTTTTTCATTTAAAAAAATGTTAATGTTGGAAGCAATAGCAAGGAAACGCAAAAACGGATGCACATCAATTTTTTTT
Organism: Resseliella maxima; assembly: GCA_029041755.1. Classification (NCBI taxonomy): domain Eukaryota; kingdom Metazoa; phylum Arthropoda; class Insecta; order Diptera; family Cecidomyiidae; genus Resseliella; species Resseliella maxima. The sequence goes on along the minus strand of JAQOWM010000826.1, from coordinate 488,073 downwards.
TGTTTTTGTTCTTTTTTTTTCTTCTCTTTTTTTTTGTTTCGTAGCATTTTCATGGGCGTCAAGTTGTGTTTTCTTTTCTCCTCCGTTCTATTCTTTTCATGTGTATTGTAATGTATATATTCGAATAATTTTAAATATGTGTTTATTTATATATCTTTTGTTCTATCATCTAAATATATGCTTATGATTAATAATAATTTTGCTTGGTATCTCTTTTTTTTCTTTTTCTCAAGGTTTTCAATACATGTTCACATTTGCTGCATTGGAGAGTCGATGCAAATGAATGTCATGTGATGAATGTCCCCTGTTGAAAAATTATATCTTATTTTGCAATCATCAGTTTATACATTTCATTTGCATTAAGATGTTTCGTTCCAATGTTCATTACCACTTAGAATGACCGGTAATCACGTAATTATTCCATTATAATTTGACTCTTCTATTCAATTTCAAATAATTTGTGTATTTCATTTTAAATGTTTTTACTTAAAATTTATCATTTCTTTTTATTTTGTGTGAGTGTGCGACTTACTATTATTTTTATCGAATGCATTGGATAATTTGTTTGAGTCGGAATTCGCTATGAGTTTGATTTATCATTAGTTGCACGTATGTAAAACAAATATTTCATATTATTTTTATTGCCTATAATTAATATCCTCATATAATATGCGTTTTTTGTTGTTGTCTTTGTTGTTATAGTGGCTATTATTTTTTAAAGTAGCGTTACTTGGGATGAATGTGTAAATAATAATTAATATTCAAATAAATTCAATTTGTCAGTCTAAAGTGTATGTGTGTGTATGTGTGTGTGTGTTGACACGTAAGACAAAGAAAGAGAAAATCGAAAATATGCTCTCGTTTCAAATATGCAAATTACACTTGCGTACCTGCGTACCTGCGTACCTGAATGTGGAAATATATAAATCCGACCAAAGAAGAAAAAAACTGAATGATAACAATCGCTTAATTTGATTTATGGCTAAAGTGTTTGCGTGAAGATCAATTTTTCGATCAATATTATTATAGAAACACACGTATTGCAAGAGAAAAATACAGGCCAACCGAATTGAATATGCAATATGTGTGGGGAAAATAATGTACACTCCAAAAAAAGGTGATGATGGCATTGAGTGCGCATTGTAGATACCGTGGCGGTGTTTGATTCGTTTCTTTTGTGTGTATTTGTTGTTATTCTTTTTTTTTGTTCGTTGTACAGATTCTTTAGCACGGATCGTCTTTCATTTTCCTGTGCGATATCGTTTTTCTGTGAATTACGTCCGTTTCTGCTGCAAAATTTTCTAATTTTACTATGCATACTTCACACACATTGAAATATTTCCAAATTGATATTTACGCTTGCTTATTCACACTACACTCAGGACAAGTTTTTCAAATCAGTGAAGCAAAGTGCACACGGTTGTTTCATCGGTATCTCATTTTGAACGCGCCACTACGCATAGAGCAATTTGCTTCGCTGCTTTGAAGTCTTTGTAATTTTTAAATAATTTTTTTCTGTTTTTTTTTTTTTGGTTTCATTTTTAATTATAAAGCTCATTTATATATTTAGAAAGGAAAAAGAAAATAACAACAATGAAATACCTACAAATAATCTCTCCAAACATTTTTATGCAAGAACAACAATACAAACTGCTTTGGAAACACCAACTGAATGTTCGAAGATTTATATATTTGGCAGCTATTGCAATATACCTGTTTTCAATTTTTTTCTGTTCATCTTTAATTACCTAAGTTTCGCTGTGACGAACTTATTACTCTTAATTTATATAATTTCATTTGCATAGCCAACCATCGGTTTGTTTTCACTTTTTCTCTCTCTCTTTGCATTGACAAATAAGAGAAATTCCAAAAAAAAAAGAATTGATCTCCATATATTTTCAAACTAAACCAAACTAAAGAAATGAAAGTCATTTTGAGTATTCTTTTAAAACAAATTATCATGATGTTCTCTCTCTCTCTATCAAAGATACATGAAACTAAAAACATAATTCTTATAAGAAATTTTTGAGTTTCATCTTCAGTTTATTTTTCCATTTTATATCTCCGACGGAAAATTTCAATTGATGTGGAAAATCGTCAGCAACTTAAGAAGAAGACTGACTGGTCTCAGAGACAAATTTTGCTTAAATGGTTTATCAATGCTTCAATAGAAGCCGTTGAAATAGCATCAAAACCAGCGATATTATGACATTTGATGCTGTTGCCATCGCAGCAATCGTTCGATTTGGAAGTGATGCTGAGCTCGAAGTAACTGTAAATAGGAAAAAAAATAAATTTTTAAAATAGAATTATAAAGTTAAACAACAACAAAGAACATGTGCAACTGAATTTTCTTTTTTGTCCATCTGAAATGTCCATGTCAAAGTACCATCAATCTGTCTGCATGGGTGCGAAAAATTAAAAACAAATCAAATGGTTCTATTCATACATCATTTTATGTGGTTTTCAAAATAGCATGCATGTGCCCTTCTCTGAATTGTATACTTTATAATTTGAATAATAAATATGTGTGGAAAATGTAATGGAATATCTATCAACGTAGACATCACCTAACAATCATATAATAGAAATAAAAAAACCAACGTGATAAATTCATATGAATGTTATGTGGTCTTTTTTTTTTAAATGAAAAGGTCACCAGTGCTTGTGACTGTAATATAGAGCGACAAAAAAAAAAATAGCAACAAAAAAGAGAAGGAGCGCATTGAACAAACACAAAAAGACTCAAAGGTTTTAAAAAAGTGTTTAAGTTTGACACATGTCAAGCTTCTTTATTGAAATTTATTACATGTTAAGGTGGATCAAGTGAGAGCGAGCACAGACTATATTTTCCGATTGCAATTTAGTGGAACAGATTTTTTTTATCTACATTTACATGCAAATGTAATGAAAAAACATTCGATCCTATTGTAACTATTCTCAGAGGAGTCTTAAAATTTTATTTCCCATTAGTGATTGTTTCGTTTCATCTAATAACTTAAATTTCCCTCGATCTAGCGTATCTTATAAAATGTTCAGCCAACTAATTTTATTCATTCGATTTGCATGTTTTTTTTCCTTATACACAAGCGTAGGCGCACAAAATTCGATCCAAAACCAATTTTTCAATACCAAACAATCAAAGTTAAATTGCAGTCAAACCAAAGAAATAAAAATGAATTCATGAAACTTCTCAACTTATCAGGTAGTATAAGAGTCAATATCCATAAAATCGATGTATGTAAATGTGTGTGTGTATTTTGCTTCTACATTTCGTGTTTTTTATGACCGCTCTGGAAATTTATCGAAATCGATTTGCATAGATACATGTTTGATGCGAATGGCAACATCAGTTATTACACCCTTTACTACAAACATCATGCGTTCGGATTTCTTTCTCAATTTTTATTCTTCTTTTCAATTCGTATAGTGAATATTGGTTTTATATTGCTTTTATCACGCTTTTTTGGTCTTTATGATTTTTCAATATAACATTTTCTGATGCGCAACGACAGTTGTCGACTTTTATTTAAGATATCATTTCGGTTTACCTGGATGTGACTGGAAGTTTGTGCCTTCAATTGGGATTTTGATATACACATTCATTGAATTGAAAAAGAAACCATCAAGCTCGGAGCATTTTTTGAATGGGATAGGCCAATGAAACAAGGTTCAATTTGTCCAGTACTCAATTCGGACTTGGTCGGTCGGTCGATTTTCGAATGAATTGAATCGGCTCATTTATTTTTGTTCACTTCAATAAATTTTATTTTGAATTTGACAGATGTTTTTGGTTTCCTTAAACCGACACACACACACCTGTGGGAAGTGTGGCATTGGTTTTTAGTTAATAATTTTTAAAAATCATTGAGTGGCAAAATTGATCAACTCTAAACGTATGAGTAAAAAAAAATCCCAACAAAAGGTGCATTCTCGGTGAATAATATTAAATTTCATCAATGAAAGCAAATGATGACGAAAAACATAAGAATGGAAAAATGCTTGATAAATTGCCAATCATTATTCAATTTCATGACAAAATGAATCACTTGAGATATTTCCCTTGAATGGCTACTAGAATAAAAATAACGTATATATATATATTTCCATTTGAAAATGTTTTTATGTTTGAAAAATGATTGGTACACAAAGAAGCAGAAATGCAATAATAGGGAAGTTGCACGGAGCATAAAAAAAGTTCCTCGGAAAATGGAACACGTTTATTACGTGATAATTGCTTTTTCATGTGCAAGATTCTCCCAACAAAATGATGAAAAATGTGCATCGAGCCATAGCACTTCAAAGCAACGATAGAATTGAAGTACAGCTATAATTAAACGCAATAGCATCCCACTTACTTACGTAGTATGGGTTGATGTAATGAATAAAAATACTCGTATATTTAATTACTAGTTATGCGTACAATTTTCACTTAAAATCTGTCGAATCCGATTGCACAAACGCAACACAGACACATGAAATGTATGGAATAGAGATAGAAAGAGCAAGAGCAACAGAGAGAGAGAGAGAGAGAGATACTTGATTTCAATTAGCTAATTTTAGATACTTGGCATGAACATTGATACCGACTGCTTTTTTTCAGTGTCACACTTCACAGATGTTAAACCCCCAACACACACACACACACACACACACACACACACACAATAGAAATCGTGGCGAAGGAAAATCCAACAACAACCTTTAAATTCCTGCTAAAATTGTTTGTTTTGAAACAAAACACGACACAATCTGTATACCGCAACACGTACCCACATCTACAATGACATCAAAATTAGTGTGGAAATGCTTTGCATTGCATGAAAAGCGTATACATAACTTTAACAATGCATGAGTGTGTCGAGCGTTTATTTCGATAGACTATTAACAATAATACTGGTGCGCTTGGCAAATGTCTGTGTGGGGGCACAATCGTCAATTAAAATTATGAATATTTCATTAAATTCCATAAACTGGTGTCGAATGATTCTAATTTTAATGATTTCTTCCCATTAAGTTTTTCAATTGAAATCGTACTGAAATCATTTCATTGGCTATTGTTCTGTTACATTGAAAATGTAAAATGAAGCACCAGATTCTTTTAAAACACATTCGAATTTAATGTACTTAATCATTTTTCTGCAAAGTGATAATTTCAAAACAAATTTTCACGAGTCAATCTCATTTATATAGAACGCTTAAAATCATTTTAACTTACTCGATAAATATTTCCATTGTATCAGAATAATTGTCGCGTTATTGAACTAATGCAATAATGCATTTTATATTAAAATCACGATTTTTCTATTTTGCTTTGATTTGAAATATTGCTAATTTTATACATATTTATTTTCAGTTGCTTCTAGTTCTTCATTTGAAATAAAGAGAAATCCAGAGAAATTCTTCTAATTTTTTACTCCTAATTGTATTTTTGTTTTTTTTTTTTTTTGTTTTTGAAATCAAGTCAACCATGGATACCAACATTCTAACAATAATAGAATTTTTTTTTAAGTGATACGTTTCATCGAAGCATGTGTTGGACTACTTTGCCTAATACCTTATTCTAAAAGCGAACATTAAGCCAAATTTAAAGCATTAAAGAAGAAGAATTTTACGCATTTATTCCACTTCTTTGCTATTGAATTTTTAATAAAAAAAAAAAAAAACGAAGCGAAACCCACACACACACACACACACACAAATACCCAAAGTGAAAAGCCACGAGAATGAGCGCGTTCACCTGGTCCAATCAGGCTCGTTTGTTGAAAGTTTTTGGTGGTACGATTTCATTTGTTTTGAACGTGAACGAAATATGAAAATCAAAAGAGCTCAATTACCTATATAACATTTCATACTTGAAACTGAGAAAATTTATTGGCCCTGTTCGGGTGAACAGATAAAAGTTTTACAAGCACTTGAGCAATTCATCGTTGCTGAAAATGTGAATCTCGTTGATGAAACTGAAAAGTCATTCGAAAAACATTGTGCAAAAACCATTGATTGAAGGTTTTTCAACAACAGATGTATTTTATTTATTTTTCACATTATTGCTGTTCCAAACGATGTATAAAATTAATATATTTCCATCTGTGAGTGTGAAACAATGCTCAAGGAAAATTACTACGGTATTAGTTCGAAAATGCTTGTGAGACAAACGAATTTAAACTAATCGAAACTAAATTCAAAATCTCGAATTTGTTGTTCACATTCACAAACACACACATACACCACGAATCATATCGAAAATTCACGTTGACAAATGTACAAAATACAATTATTATGTTCAAGTTTCGAAACATATTCACACGGAATTGGTAACATTTTGCCGAAAATATTCCACGCAAAAAATTACCGAACTTTTAAATGGTATGGAATGCATTTCGCATTTCAATTATAAATCTAATTTTCGAATTGGTATGGTGACATAACATCATATTATTGTATTTGGAAATAATATTTCTATTAATAATAAATTGTTTTGGTGTTTTGACTCACCAATCACTCTATAAACTGATTTCCATCTTTTGGATTCCATCCACAGATCACACAGTCTGTAGTCAAATGTTATTTAGTACTGAATTATTTTCTCACCAAACAGCGTACAAGAATTCAAAATTCTCATGCAGATATAACATATTGAGCCTCTGTTTATCAATATAATGTGTCATATTTGTATTTGAGAAATAGCCAACAACGAAACAAAATAAAATTATTCAAAGTGATCATCTGGTCGTGTGTAGAATATTTATGTCGAAACACATGAAAATATTGCATGCCGTGCAAAATGAATGTGATTTTCTCACATTGTGGAGCTCCTGGCTCTCTCTCTCTCTCTCTCTCTCTCTCTCTCTCTCTTTCTGTATGTGACCATATATTATATATATGTTGTTGTTTATTCGAAGTGTCAACCAAATATTTATTTGTATACAGACATCCTTCTCGTGCAATGGTTGATCCGGATGTTGTTAGTTTTGCGTATTTAGCAGTTCTATAGATAAATGTATGTACATGACGCAACGTTATGCTAAATGTTTATGGCATGAAAATGATTCCTGGAGCCGTTTCCTTGTTAGCTATCAAAAATCCGCATAAAAACAAAAAAGCCCAGATAGAACGACGAATTCGAAGTAGCAGAGAGAAAAAAGAAAAAACAAAAATAAAAAATATACAGGCAGAGTAACCGACCAAATAACAAACACAATACACAATATACCAAAAACCTAACGCAGTGGCTCATGAAACTACCGAAAGAAAAGTATGAAAATACGTAAAATTCAGAAAACCGATATAGTTTCAAAATTCACGAGCATTTATTTGTTGTATATTTTGCTATTTTGTGCTTTTTTTTCTCTATTCTATCTGTTTTTGTTATCTGTCTGGCTTTTCGTTTTGGTAACACACGTTACAATTGGTGTTGTTCGTCTCTGGTCTGATGCTAACAACTTACAACTATGAATATTAAATGGATTTTGAGATAATATTATGGGGCAAAATACATAACATAATTGTAGTTTTGGTAAAATAGATGCAAGCGGCAACGTGATAGAAACGAGAGAGCGAACTACTTCTTCTACTCATCTCCGTTGAAAAAAAATGTAAGAAAAATAGCATCAGTCAGCAGTTGGATAAAGCCGAAAAGAATGTGATTGTCTAGCGATGAATTTGTGCAAATATTTGCCACTGCTGCTGTATATGTATCTAAATTCCTCCGAGAGTTTGATGGCAAAATCGTATTATGTGCAAACAACAGTAAACAAATACGTTATTCCGGCAGTACATGGTTTAGTGTGAATGGATCTATATACACCTCTCTCTCTCTCTCTCTCTCTCTCTCTCTCTCTCTCTCTCTCTCTCTTCTTTCATTCACAATAATATTAAATTTTTTTTTTCCTTCTTTTAATCATACGGCTGTTTGTTGTGTCGTCGGTGTGAGATATTTTCGAACAAATGCATAAAACGAAGTGATACAGAGAAAAAAGGCAATACAGACCTCTAAAAATATACGAAGATGGAAATATTATGTGCGCACGGTGTGCAGTTGTTTCTATTATCCAATAAAAATAATAGCGGCTTTTGGGAGCATTTTCCCGTTATAGTGAGGCCAAAGTAAAAGCGCACAATGACGATGCTCTTGTCATCAACCGTGCACAAAGATCATTGGATGCGTTTGTCAATGTTACACACATACACACACACATTCACGAAGTGTTGTGATTTTGCATGTGAGTAAAACTCGATGTCACATATTCTCGTTTTGTTGTTGCTTGCCTTTTTCTCACATTCGTATGCGGTGGCCATCAATTTAAATGCACACGTACGAAAGTGTGGCTCAGTTGAGATCTCCTACACATTTCATACAAAATAAACACAAACGATACAAATATTGCAAATCAACCCATCATGTTGTGTCGCATAATTTTGAGGTTTCAGTGGCTGGTTGCTTTTTGTTACGGTGATTTATTTCTTCTGTTTCGTTTTCACCGCTACCATATCCATTTGTACTTGTGAGTTTGGTGGTGTCAAGTGTAAAAAAATGAATAAATAAAGTCAAATATATTGTGCGGCGGTTTCATTTTGATCGTTTGCAAAAATAAAGCATTCAACTTAATATCCTGATTTTTGTTACCATGATCGTTGTCTATCATGCAGGTCATCGTATGCCAATTCTTTCTGCCATTTTCTTTCCATGTGCATCTCAGTATATTGACAATGACATGCCCCATGCATGAAATATAATAAATTAAATTTCTTCTTTCTTTCATCGATGTAAAATATAAAATCTACAGCTCAATTTTCTCTATGATTTTTGGATAACATTTTGAATAGAAATGATAAAGATTTTATTTAATATTAGTTGCCAAATTTGTGCACAATATTTTTCAAACATCTATGACAATATTTGCGTTTGGGGTTAACACTCAGCTGTACAGAATTCTGGCATGGAATGGACATGAGATTCTAATGCACATAGTCTAGTTATCAAGTGAATATTTTAATTTAATAGATAACATATAGTCTTACCTTTCTGTGGTACTGGATCAGGTGTTGCACCCAATTGGATTTCATTACTATCGAAATACAAATTTGGGATTTCTGCTATGCATTTTAATGCAAGTACTCGATTTGAATTTGTTGACGATGATACACCATTAAAATGTATATTCTGCAGAAGCAACTTAAGATTGATGCGCGTTATTATCAAACCTTCGGCTGTTGTTATATACTTTTGTTCGGCTGAATATAGCTGTAAATGAAGAAAAAAGGACAATTTTTAATTCATAATTTATAATTTATAATTTCGATTTTTGTTTTCATTACTCAACATTTGAAGTAATTCTGATTAAAATTAATATCTATGCATGAGATTGCGAGTAGAGTATGTTTCACTGACTTTGTATTGGATAAAGTAGAATATGTTCACAAGCTCTCAACAAATATTGAAATATTTTTTTTTATTTTAATGAATATAAAAATATTGTCAAAGGCAAAGTTAGAGAGTATTACAAGAACAACAATTTTTAAAATTGAAGAGACTTATTCGTTTTACTTGTTAATAAAGTGTAATTCAAAAATAGGTACAAGTGAAACATACTTTAATTTACTGCTATATGAGTCGAGTAAAACATAATCCACTCTCAATCTCACTGATAAATATGTGGTACATACACTATGACACTGGATCCCAAACTTTTTTACCATAAAAATGAATAGGGAAAAGGTTTACATAATTTCTATAATGCAAAGATGTGTTCATGTTAATATTTGTAAATATCAAATCAATGTAAATACAACTATTTTAAATTGTGTTTTTTCCCATTCGAAACTTAATTTAAGCGCATTCAATTCAATCAGAAAGATAATGCCAGTGCATATCCTATGTAATTAATGAAAGTATAATTTTCAATGGAATTAGTTGAAGTGTTAAATGTCGTGTTCATTTGTGCATTGAACCAGTGTAAATACGTTTTGACAATGGAAATTTAAATTAATAGATTTCATAAATTACGTTTTCAGGCAAAATTCAATTTTAACATTCATTTTTTGTCCCACACATGATGATCAGTTTCATTTTACTTTTAAATACAAAATCATGATAAAATTACTACCGAATAAAATATTTATTTGTTTAAGGATTAAAATTGTGTTGTTCTCTATAAGTTTGCGTAAAAATGATGTTTTATATTAGTTTTGGCAGTCAATATAAAGTTGTTCAATTAAAAATAATATTGGTAGTGTGTAAAAGTTCTCGCTGTTTTTTTGTAAAAAATATTTTATTTCTTTATTTAATGACATTTATTGATGAATTATTTCAAGTTTAATTTTAACGTTAGTTTGTTAGCGTTAGTTTGCCTATTACCGCTAGAGGGCTGGATTTTTTTTTCGCAGACATTTTTATATTGATCACTATACGATATTCGTGCCCTTTGATATCAAAATCAATTAATACATTATTCAAAGTATTGTCCATCGCTAGCCACTACTTTTTCCCACCTTTCAGGCAATTTATGGATTCCTTCCCAAAAAAACTTCTCATCTTTCGAGGCCAAGAACTTGTCGAGCCAATTTTTAATTCCCTCAATTGAAGTGAAGCGTATTCCAGAAAGGACATTCTGCATCGATAGAAACAAGTGGTAGTCAGTAGGGGCCAGGTCTGAGTTATAAGGTGGGTGAAGCAGTTTTTCCCAAAAACCAAAGTCTCGTGTCTGGTCACATATTCTGGGCGTTTTTGTTTGATTGCTGAGTTCAATTTGATGAGTTGTAGTCGTTAGAGATCCCCAGTGACTGTTTCATTCGGTTTTAGCAGCTCATAATACAACACACCCTTCTGATCCCACCAAATACAGAGCATTACCTTCATTCCATGGATATTTGGCTTTGGTGTTGATTTTGCTGGTTGACAGGGGTTGACATATGACTTTTTTCGCTTGGGGTTATCGTAGTGGATCCACTTTTCATCACCAGTAACAATTCGATGCAAAAATGACTACTTTTCAATTCGTGTGGTACCCAATTTTCTTGCTTTTGAATGTATCCGGCGGCTTTTAAACACCTGAAAATGGTTGATCGATCAACTCCCAATGATAATGCGAGCTCACCTTGGGTTTGACATGGATCTTCATCGAGCAATGTCTCTAATTCTTCATCTTCAAACTTTTCTGGCCTTCCCGAACGTTCTTTGTCTTCCAAATCAAAATCATCAACAAATTTCGCTTCATCTACAATACATATTACAAGTGGAACCATCTGTTGTCGAGCAGCGAGAACTTTTACACACTATCAATAATAATATGTGAATAATATGATCAAGAAAAAAATATGTGAGCACCATGGGATCGCAATTATATCAGGTAGTTGGTCATGCTCATGTTCAGTTTTTATCCTTCTCTCTCTCTATCTCTCGCGTCAATTGAACAACTACCAAAGTCAATGACCAATACCATTAAATTTATAATTGGCATTTGTAATAGTTTTGATTAAAATCCATTGTCACAAAGACGGTGACGGCGAAATGTGCTAAGAATGGCCACGAACATCGCAAATGAGAAGCTTCGATTTAAAAGGATAGTAGAAATGGTTGTACGATAAACGCTGTCACATCAATACACACTGCCATGGCAAAGCACTAGATGAAAAAAAAAAAAATCCGTCACCATCCGAGAAGTTGTAGTGCGATGCAGACAAGCGTAGATGAGTAAAAATAGTGGTTAAAAACTTTCTCAACATAATTGTATTTCGGACATGATCTATTTGATGAGCCCGCACGTACTTGAATACACACTTATGCTCCGGTGCATCGGTCAATGTGCTAAATGCGCTATTCCATTCAATATAAAAGCGCTTTGTAATACCACTGCGACTACAACAAGCAAAACTAAAGTTTATACGGAATATTTAATGAAAAAAAAAAAAGAAAAAACGAAGGAATGAAACAGAGCGAAAAAGATGGAACTGGGAGACAGAGAGAAAAGAGGGGAAAAAATGCGCAAAAGTCATTTTAATTAATAAAATTGAATTAAAAATTTATGTGTGCTCTACACTTTTGGACTTATAAATTTCGAGTTAACTAGACAAAAATGAACAGGCGACAGCATTGAGAAACTTCTTCACATCGATGAACAAATTACAGTGCGAATGCATGCAAAAATAAATATGAAAACTATTGTATACAAGCGTTTCTCACTGAAATGAATTATTAATTGAATTTGAGCCATTTTTGTGTTGTATTTTGTTAAGTGAAATGCGGAAATGAAATGAGGCCAACATCCAAGCAAACGGTGTGAATGTACTATAAGGCATTCATCCTCACAACGAATGACATATGACTGAAATGCGATCAACATAATAGGCAGTTCGGTCATTTGTGCATTTGCTCCTGTTTCCCGTTTAATCTTCATCTATTTGTGTGTTTAGCGCATGTTTTTTTTAAATTTTTTTTTTGTCTTTTCTTTTTTCAAGTAAAAACCGACGGCCTCGAACGATGAAAAATCCTTCAGTACATTGTTTGGATTACAAAAATAAAAATCGTTTAATTTGTTGAACTATTTGGCACACGATTTTTTTTTTGTGATTTTTTGTTGTTTTCACAGCGATTTTCATTAGTTTATTTTTTTCTTCGCATTTTCTGGTGCTCTTTTTTGCTTTATACATTATTTAAAATATATTGTATAATAAACACCATTTTCCAAATTAAATTTTCACATTTTAATTTAATTAGCTCTATTATGCTTGACACACAATGCAATGCATATTCATGCTACAGTCTTGATTTCACAGTTGAAGCGGCCGAGATTTCTAGTGTGTGAGTAAGTATGTGTGTTTGTGTGTCTGAGAGAGCGAGAGAGAGTATGTGTGTGACATAATATTTCATTGTAAACGTTTTGTGCGTTTATTTTTCTTCTCATTGTTCTGCTTGGGTTACATTTCGTCGCCGCCGTCATGACCACTTTTTTGGCACTTAAACAATATAACATATCCGTTTTGGCGTGTGCAAAACTAACATAAACGCACGACGGCAAACAACTTTCAGCATATCCTTTCCATTAGGACATTTTTTTTCTCTGAATGTATGCTTCTCCACTTCTGCAACTTTGTCCGATGTCAAGAGTCCGAACATGAGATAGATACACGATATAGATGGAGTAAAAGAAGAAAGAGAGATGGAGAGAGAGAGAGGGAGAGAGGGAAAGAGGGAGAGAGAGAAAGAAAGAAAGGGAAAATCGGGTTGGAGGTTGTTGAGTGGTGTGCTTTTTGTGGATTCGTTGAATTACTGCACAGAAATATTAAATCTTTAGTTTTACTAGGTAGTATTATGTATATAGTCAACACTGAATCTTACCACGGTAAACAATGTCTGTAATAATCTCTTGTTTAAGCGGATATTGCACACCAGTCCGTGCGACTATTGGCCGCTTTTACTTATTGTTTTTGGTCGTTGCATCTTTTTCCGTACGTTACGTAGCGAATGTGTGCCTAGTAAGAATTAAGATATGAGCAACGCGTTTGCCACTTTTATATGACATTTTTTTCATTCTCTCTCTCTCTCTCTCTCTCTCTTTCTCTCTCTCATTCTCTCTTCCTCTTCCTATTTCTCTTTTTGTACTTTCTGTGTGTTCATTATTCCGGTTTATCGCATCCGCTTTGTACCACATGCACTCCATGTTTTCTATGAAATTCTTTGACGCTTTATGAGCTGATGGACCTTGTTCGTGTCTATGTATTGTTTTCGATATCATTTTGCCTGTGGATCAAGTTGGAGCCATTATGTTTTAAATACGAACATACTTTTTTTTAATCATGAACTTTATTCACCATTCTATTAATGGGTTGCTGTAACTGAATAACGAAACTTTTCTATTTCAATTATAGACAATTAAAAACTCTTCTCAGACAGAAAACTCACATTTTTATTCATAAGCATAAACTATTTAATTCATGATATTATAGAAAAAAAATGTCAATCAGATGCTAACATTCCTCACACAACCACACACATTATGGTTGTAACACTTTCATAAATTAATCATATATAATAATCACTTCGGATCACAAAAAAAAAACCATTCAAAGAACCCAACTTCTATTTAGTTCATCATAATTTTGTAACATTTCAATCGACTAAATAAAAAAGAAGAAAGAAATGTTACGAAAATTTCGATCAACAGTTTCAGAATATATTTATGTTAGTGCAATTTCACATTGTTTAAACATTTAAATTAATACACCAAGTACATAGTAAATTGCTAACTAAAAAAAGACAAAATAATAAAACTTTTATAGTTGTATTATTAGGCATTCAAAATGCATATACGCCATACTTGATAATATATCACATGAAATTTGTTCAAAATAACAGAAAATGTTCTATTGTTAGAAACTTACAAATAGAACAATTTGTTGTGTTTCGAATAGAATTCATGTAAAAATTCAATTTTATAATTTTTGGTTTTTAATTCATTTTATATAGTTTTAAATGCGCTTGTATGAATAGCAATATTCTAAATGACTTGCGAATATGAAATTTCATCAATAGATGAATGAATGAATGACTGAATTAACCAAACACAGGAATATTTAATTTATAAGTAAAATTGTAGCTTCAAATATGAACGAATGAAATGTTGTTTTAAACTATTCGAAATTTTAGCTAAATAATTAATAAAACCAAATATAATCATGGTATAAACACTACAGTACAATTAATTGTATAATGAGTTATAGTGAACACATAGGTAATCAAAATAATATTGAGAATAGTAGAGAGTTTTAGTTTCATAAAATACTAATCAAATTTACCATGTACAAATTTTACTATTAAATTTTAAATTATAAGCTTCTTTTTGCTCTATTTTGTTTTGCTAGTTAGCTCGAAAGTTATGAATCACTACCCTCCATTTGTCTTGAATTTTCGTAGTTTCCGAAATGATTCTCTCTCAGATTTCATAATTGACTTTGCTTTATTTTATTATTAATATTACTGTAGGAGGCATTCACTTGATTAGAAAGCCCATATTTATTTTCAACATAGAAGATTTTCTTTTGGTTAATCAATTCTTTAATTTCCGTAGTTCACCAAGTGGTTATATTTTTATCGAATAAATGGTTTTGACGTTTTCATACTATCATGTTTATATCACATTTGAACAGACTAAAATTCCCTAAAACTGTTCATTTATTAAAGAGAGCACTTTGGAATGGAGAAGATTTATGATTATAATTCAATAAAAATGTCTTTTTATTAGCGAATGAATACTTTTACACGGAGTTCCTCTAAATGATTTATTGTTTAACATAATAGAATAATCTATAAAATTTATTCAAAAATATTTATTAGAAATTTCAATATTTTTGTGTAGAAAGTCACAATTACATGTTCTCCTCTCTCGTTTACAAGCTTTTCATTCATAGAATTGCCCGCAGATACACTACAGCACAAACAAAGTTCAAAACCACGAAAGAAAATGTTTAGATGCTGTCTGCTCTACAAATTTTATTATTTTGTCATTACTATTGGGCTCATACAATGCATTTTTATTTTCAAATTTTGGCTCTAAATGCATAAAATGCAATAATTGTTCATTTTTTTACATCTTCATTTAATTTGTTCTTCTGTTATATAAAACTAAGAGCCATCCCAATGGTCTACAAATAATGAATGAAATGCATGGATAACAAAAAGGAAATATTGTATTGTACATCTCGATCATTTGGCCGTTCCGCTTTGATAAAATTAGAGTTTGTTTGGGATGGTAATAAAAAACATTTTTAATGTATACAACCATTCAATTATTTTGTTCCATTTATTTCTCTCTCTCTCTCTCTCTCTCTCTCTCTCTCTCTCTCCTCTCCCTCTCTTTCATGGTATGAAATGCCTAGCCAAGCGAAGGCTATTTGTTTCGATTTTATAAATTTTCAAAACAATTCACTGCCATTGCTGTACTTGCGAATGACTATTTCATAATAAAATTGTTTATTTAAAAATGTATATCCTCGACGGAACTTGAAATATTTTGTAATAGTTTTGTTTTTTAGCCGGAAAATCCTTCCGATATTCGGTTCAATGCATTAAACACATGACTGGCAAAACAATTGGAATCACATTGGATGCGAAAGTGTCAATAGTTCAACTTCAACAATGGAGGAATTTATCATTTCTTCTTTTTTTTTTCTTTCTATGTACTACCTTCGCTTTTCTCCTTATTTTCCTCATTCATCTATTATTTTCAAATATATAATGATTGTACATTGTAGAATTTTACATAAAACGAAACACAGTAGTCATGAAAGATGCAATCGAACACGAATTTCACGCAAATTAAAATCGAATGCTTGAATTGTTCGCGACTTCATTTTGCTGCTGTTTGAATGCTTGTTTTATGTTCAGTTCCCTGGTCGTCATCGTCATCGTCATTTCTATGTCATGATTTGCAAAACTCATCTTCGCATTCGACGATGTCGTTGTCATCGTTTTTACTTCGTTAGTTTATTCTTTGGCGAATTCAAAAGCATTTTTTTTTTTTTCAGAAATCAAACTTGTCTCATTGAGTGTCGTTTTTGTACGATTTCTTGTTCATTTCATCAAAAGAGACAATTTCCAATTCATATAAATCCATTAAAAATATTTTCGATCATAAATTAAGATGCCATCATCGTTTACGCCATGAGCATTTTCTGATGAAAAATCAAATGAAACAAAGTTCGCACGAATATAGTATCGTTTCATCCATTTAAATGAGATAAATCAAGGAATTTTCCGCTGTCAATCAATGGTTTTGCTATACGCATTTTAAGCAGTCAAAGCTCAATGAGTGTTTATTACCATAGGTCATCTCAGTTTTAATGTGCACGATTTTGCTGTTTGCAATCCAGTGCGAGCTGCGTTTGCCATGAGGCGCCTCGTTTGAGACAATGTGCCGCACATAAAAGAGCCTGAAACATGTGTGAATTTTTCTAGGTGTATCGTGGCACAAATACAACATATCCATATAGGAAGACCGAAATAAATTACAAGATTCGAGAGAGTAATGCGTGTTTTGGTTAATAAATTCTATTAGCCATGTCCCACAGGTCAAAATGTTACATAAATAAAAGCATTTATTTGGATGGATGGATGGATGGATGGATGGATGGATGGATGAAAGTATGTGCATGAGATCGTATATGTGTGAGTGTGTGTGTAAAATACTCAAAAAATGCGAAATAGCAGCAGAATGCAAAGAGCTTCGCGATACACATGATATTTGTTTTAGCTTCATAATGTTGATATGGAGTGTATTGTTAGCGATTACTGGTCCCTACCGGCAAATAAAAGTTCAGTTTTATTATTATTGTCTGAGCTTGCAGCACAAGCTATAAAGTATATTTATTGGAATCGTTTATGATGCTGCCACAATTTCACAACAAATTTTTCGCATATTTATGGAAAACGGAGGAGTTTATGTGTGTCACTTGTAACTGAAAGTTACAACCATAATGAAGGAGCAATGCGATGGTCACGCCAGCAATATTCAACAAAGATGACGACGACGACGATGTCGACGTCGACACATCATTGCACAACAAGTACAACACAATTCAGTTGAACAAATCGTTGTCGCATCTGTGTCCATCGTTTTAATTTTACTGCCTTGCACTCATGCTTTTATTCGTAACAAATTGTTCAACATTCTGTCGATTAGCAAAAAGAAACCGAAACCAAAAATGAAATAAAAAAAAACAACAAAATCATACAAAAAATTGTATGTATATATATATATATAAACAACATTGTTGAAAGCCATAACAAATGTAGGTAATATATAAAATATAATAGCTATTTTGTGCTGAGTCTGAGTTAATTTTGTTGAGCAAAAGAGATCAGAGTTTTTGAATTCGCGCAAAAAAAACATTTTGGACATGATAAACGAAAAAAAACACTCACACTTCGTCTGGCTGAGGAAAAACAGTGATGGAAAAGCAAATACCCGGTTTATATGGCGATTGGCATTTGACAGCTAAGGTGGATAACAAGATAGATATATTAATTTTACTGTGACTGTTTGTCCACGGTACCATTCACAATTTGTCACCAAATATAAGAGAAACGAAGAGCAGCGGACAGTTGTGTTTGTGTATGTGATAAAAATTTTTGAAAGCGTAAAATACACAAAAAATCTCCTGCTTAGAATAGCTACATCAAGTGACCACGACACCTAAGCAACAAGATAACAAACACAAGTACACGTATCGAGGAAAAAAATTGCCGACCAACATGTCGATTTGGGTTGAGGTAAATTGCTGCAAAGCATAGGCATCATCTCTGGATTCACGCTCAACACAAACTGTCATGTACTTGTACTTTTCATTTAAGCCTGTTTACCAACATCATCATTTTTATAATCTTATCCATTTTTATCTTCTGTTGATTCATGATTACATTTTTTTTCTTTCCATATTTTTCCGCCGTTTTACTCCCTTTCATTTGTTTTGAGCATTTGAAGAGAAAAAAATTGCAATACAAACGTAAAATGACAAAAGACTAAAAGACGAAGAACGATAATCGGTAAAAGAAATAAAAATATCATTCTTCTGATTGATTCGATGATGATAAAGGACCTGTTTGGATCAAACTGTGAAGAAGTGAACAGAGAAGTGCATGTTTGGCCAATGTGGTAATCAAACCACTTCAAACACTACCCTAGATATACAATTCACTTGACGTTTATTTATCTACCTATCTGTAGAGATATTAAAAGTAAAAAAAAGAAAGCACACCTTGATTCGGCGTCACATGTAAGTCTTTTGATATGAACTCGAAATATCAATATATTTTACGTTGTGTCAATAGAGCTTTTTTGCTCTGAACAACATTTTTTCCCCTCAATCTCGATCGTCTTTTGCATGTTTGATTCCTTCGTCAATACATCTTTCTTTTTCTCATTCGTTCGAGCACATTTTATCATTGGCAGTACAAATATTCATGAATTATAAATGTTCGAATTGTAAAATGAACATGCACTCACTGAACATACATTTGGATTTACCGATATTTTAATTTATTGTTTATTGTTTATTTCATTTTGATACTTATTTGCGTCAATATTTCATTCGATTTAGTACATTTTTTGAATAAATATTGAAAATTGTCTTTTTCCCAGGTTCAATTTGTTTTAGCAATTTGCTAAAATTAAAAATTTCATTCTTTATTCAGAGTTTGACAATCTGACAAAATTCAAGTACCAAATGAACGGCTGTTGCTCTTTTTTATAAATTGTACAAAAAAAATTAGAAGAGCCACAATTCTCGAATGCGAGCTCTGACTGAAAATTCTTTTTTAAAAGAAGAAGAAGAAAATGACCAACAAAAAGAAAACAAGAAATAACAAACAACAGCATAAAAAGCTTTCCGAGAAATACAAAAAGTTCTATAGCCAAATACTGGACGTAACAATCTATATATGTATATATATATTTATATAATAACTGGTTCACCAGACCAGTAAATACTTTTGATCCATTCTGAGTCGAAACAACAAAAGGAAAATACCGAGAATTATCAAACAAACAAATGCATTGCTTTGGCCACCATTGTGTGATGGCAGAAGAGGATAATCTCGGAAAATACAATAAAGTTTTGATTTTTAGCAAACAAAACACATTGAGAATGAGAACGAAGATGAAATCTCCCAATGGAAAGCATATCTCGATTTGTACAAAAGTGAAGAAAAGTGTAAAAATGAGTGTGTGTGTGAGAGAGAGAAGGAGAAGGGTGTCTTTGAAGATAGAGAGAGAGAGAGAAAAAATTGTTGGAATCCACTGATAATCACATTGATGCCACGGCAACAACACTTCGATTCAATTCGGCGCGCGTATTATCCATCATATTTTCTTACTTCATCGTTTTCTTCATGTTTCAATGCATTCGGTCATTATGAAATTCGTATTTTTTTGCTCTTGGAAATCATGAACAATTTTTTGTAAACAATACCAATTCGAGCGATGAGTATGTGAATGTGAATGGACAACGAAATCATTGAATTCGACTAGCCAGTAAACCAGTAAACCGAAATAAACATGAATAGAATCTTTTTTCTAATAATTTTCTCTTTTATATCTTTATCACATTCATTCATGTTTTAAATTCAATATAAATGCTATATCTATGTGCTGTGTGTGTATGTGTATGTGTTGGTTTTGTCTGTGTGTAAAATGCTTGAGAAATAAATCTGCGAGACAGAAAAGTGTTTAACGCGCATTGGCAGGATCGTGAATATATACTCGATGAAAATATTTGTGCATCAGTGCACAGTTATGCGCCGGATACAAGGAATGTTCATTGTGCCATGACCAACGTTGAGCTGCACAATTGAAAATACGTTTACAAGTTTAGTTGCTCTTACTGGCGGTTGCATGGCTTGCCCAGATTCACTATCAATTTTCAATGGGTGAAAAATTATAGACGGTAATAGAAACAGTGATGTTATCACACTTTGGCAATGACAACGACAATGGTTTCTCTAGCTCGTACCATCATCTACTAAATGAAATCAGATCTCGCTGATTCGTGGTGGTTCTTTCCACATTCCATGATTCATGGACCATGAATTATTCGATCTGATTTTTCATTGTGGAATTGTGGCGTGACATTCCATAGCATTAATAACAAAAACAACCATCTGTATTAAACGTTAATTGTCAATGATATATCTCTAGTACCAGACGTATTCAATGGCACTATTTATGGTGTTCGCTTCAAGGATAATTGTTTTCTTTGAAAAATAGAGTAATCGAACAAGTGACTATAAAAAATGATGAATTTTATTTACTAACAAAATCACACAGAGAGAAAATGAAAGGAAAGGGGGAGAGAGATGTTTTTCTTTGATTGGAGAAAAAATGAGCAAGCTTTTTTCATATTCGTATTTTAGACAGTATTATTTCTGTCGATTATTTTAACCAACAACAACCACAACAGATTTCGTCAGGCTAGAAAAATTCTCTTGAAAGAGAGAACAACGAGACACATTCAACAAATCACTTCATGTACCCTTTACACTGTACACGCATTAGTTTTAAGTTGTTTGGTCATTTTTAGTAACATTAATCATCTGTTTGATTAAAGTACGCTTTTGTATAAGATCATATATTTTATTTTGTTCAAAAACACTGAGCTAATAAGAGTATGATTCAAATATTGTTGAATGAATCAAAAAATTTGTTGCTTTCGCGTTTATCAATATAATTTCCAAAGAGGAAAATTTGAAATAATTTCATTAAATTGGCTAATCAAAGTGTATTCAACAGTGCATTGGATTCAAAACCGCAGGAAGTAATTTCTGTACATATAAAATCACTCGTTTGACAAATACAGCATAAGATGGTAAATTATCCAATTTTTGTTCATAAAATAAATACTAAATATATATTCGCCTTAAATTGGCTTCCAGCTAGTGCAAACATGATTCTTCTGTATGACTAGTTAATTCTTGATATTTTTTTTTTTACTTTAAGATTCAAAATGGCGTATTTGTGCCAAATGTGATTGGAAAATAATCAGTTTTATTAAATCTACATCTTTGCTCCCAATTTCTTTCATTTCATTTTGATTCCTGTAAATGAAATTTACAGGCGACATTATGGCTTCAACACATAATAATTGTTGACAATAAAATCTTTTTCAATAAATGAGATAAAATTAAAGCTTATTATTTTATTTCACTCCATTTCAATTTATATATGTAATATAATCTTATTATTCAGTGTATTCAACATACAAAAAACACCAAAAAATACATTGAATAATAACATTTTTACCCGGAACTTTTCTGGATAACACTTTTACTCTCAACTGTTCATATGTACAGTGCCCGAAATAAGGTTAGGGATACTCACAATTTCTCAAAAAAATATCATAAAAACAAAAGATTTTTTTTTCTCTTTACCATAAATTATTCAATAATAATATTCACGTTTACCATAAAAAAATATTTTCGAAATAATTTATATTTTTGGATTTTTTCAAGTTTTTCTTATTTTTAGCACGTTTCACGTGAGAAATAAGGTTAAGGCCAATTGGCGTTTTTGGTACTAAAATCACATTTTGAGAAAAAGTCTTATTCAATATTTGGTGTGATTCCCTTTGGCATCATATAATGCGAGAATTCGGCGAGGTAGACTGTCATAAAGTGATATGATTTTGGCCTGGGGGATGTTTTGCCAGGCGGCCACGATGGCTTCAGTCAATTCGCCTTTGTTGTTGTATTGCCGGCCATTTTTGTAAACTTCACCAGCCAAAATACCTCAAACATTTTCAATTATGTTCACATCTGATGATTTTGTTGGCCAATTGTTGAAAAGATGTATTCTGTGTTCCTGGAAAAAGGTTAAAGTTGACCTGGCTACATGAATTGGCGCATTGTCTTACTGGAATTTCCAGATTAAACTTTTTCTCATCAGAAAATATGATTTTTTGCCATTGATTCTCCCAATGTCGATGATCGGCCCGAAACGTAATTTTGGCCATAATTTTTGCAATTTTTGAGGAAATTTTTCACATCATTTTTGCTCCGACCAATTTCCTTTGCGATCTGACGATTGTCATATTATTGTAATCTTTTAATGTTGAAATTTTAGCTTTTTCGCCCTCTGTTAATGGTTTGCCGGCACCCATTGTTGTTTGATCGAATTTCAGATGATAAATGCGTCATAAATATTGTGAAATAGCATCAGAAGTGTCATTAAAGTGCATAATGGTAAAATATGACAAGCACAAATCACTACAATGTAAACAACATTGATTTTGATACCAAAAACGCCAAGTGTCCTTAACCTTATTAATAGGAAAAACTTGAAAAAGTCCAAAAATATAAATTATTTTGAAAATATTTTTTTATAATAAACGTGAATATAATTATTGAATAAATTTATGGTAAAGAGAAAAAAAAAATCTTTTGTTTTTATGATGTTTTTTTTGGAAATTGTGAGTGGCCTTAACCCTATTTCGGGCACTGTACATGTACATGTTCGCGGTTTAATATTGAAAATCAGAAAACGAAGGTAGACACAAAAATTACATTCACCGAGTGAGTGAGTGTATTCAATAATCATTTTGCTTATGCATGTACTTGAAATCAGATTAATGTTATTTGTTGCTATTGGCTTGGGAAATATGTGTATTTTCTTCATTTTTCGTCAATTTTTGGTTGCGTCAAAACGGGCGCACGCAATGATGCTTTCGCTTACGTTTATATTTACATAATTTTGTGCATATTTAAGCAGAAGCATTGTGCGGTGTAATTCGTTGAGAATTGAAATAAGAGAATAAGCAAATTTTTTTTCCTTTCTAGATGATGAATTGGGAAATTGAGAGTGCGGCAAACAGCATTGCCAAAAAGAAAAACGCTGCAAATTGATTATTATCACGTTCGATTACTGCCATTTGCGCCGACAAAACACAATAAATCAATGGGAAAAAATTATTTCTAATATGTAAGCTATTTTCCCTATGTAAGGTATTTCCAATTTATTGAAATCGACTGAGCGAATCAAAAAGACATGAGACTCGCAAGTCTGAGAATATATTTCTAATACATATGAGAGTTATTGCCTTCGTCAAATACTGAAAATTTAATAAGCAAATACATTTTGTATTTTAAATGATTGAACGAAAACGATTTAGTTTCAACCAATAAACATAAATTTACTTCTTCATTCATGTTACATGAAGTTTCTTATTTTCATTCCATAAAATTGTTTCATTTTCATTTATAGTAACACAAAAAGTTATCACAATTCTCATTCTTACGATTGATTTTCATGTCATTTCTACAACGTAATTAATTTCACAAAAGGAACCATAAAAAATCGTATCTCATGAAAACTGAAAAGTTAAATTTCATGAAAACGGATAAATTGCATTCAACAAATGTATAGTGGACAAAGTTTTGGATGTGAAGATGAACAAACGGCCATGTTAGTATGACAAGGAATATGCAATAACAAGAATGAGCGAATGTCATTCAATACAGCTTAAATTGAGGATTTGCTTGTCACAAATTTACCCACCGTCCTTTCCAATGTGGTGTACGTGTGTCGTTGTTATTTTGCAATTTTGAGCAAGCGCCATTTCCCAGGTGCATTAAGTGTTGTTTGGATGTTTTAACAAGATTTTTGATGGCCCGGATTAAAGTTTTCTTCATAGTCTCAATGCATGCAATGCATTTTACTCTCTATTACTAGTGTCACATGATCTTAATATGAAATCAAACAACTCTTTCTACACTCTTAGAAAGTTTGTCATTGTACAGCGCGCATCAAAACATATAAACGATTCACCATATCATGTGAAAGAAATTGCTTGTATTCATGCGCATAGATTGAACGCTCTTTCGATTAAATTGAATAAGCAAAAGTTGCAAAGATATTATTACGTTATCAAGTGCCCAACAATTTTATCACTGATAACTTTGCAAATTTCCAAGCAAAATGCTAGATAGACTAATATTTTGCATCAATTTCAGTATGAAATAAATTTTTGGAAACCCAAAATATTGGCGGAAAAATGAGTCATATTTACTGCTGTGACTTCCAAAATTACCTTTAGTAAGCCTTGTCAATTCACAGAAATTGGCCCCCAGCCCATCGAAACTTTTCCCATTCATTTTGTAATAGGAATTGTTGCCGTATGCTATACATTTTTTTTGCTTCTCTCTCATTCGCCCTCACTCATATTCATCGATACGCAATATTCACCATAATTCTATGTTCAATGTTTAACGTTCATTCAAGTGATATAAATCAGTAGCCGCATAATATTATGGTAACATACGTATATCGATATATTGAAAATGAGCAAAAATGTAAAAAGTCGACAACACGGAAGTAAATACGTACTATGTTCACGGATCGAATGAAAATGAGCTAAGTCTAGCCAAACCAAACCAAACCAAACCAAACCAAACCAAACCAAATATAGCTAATGCTAAGTATGCATGGTTCAGTCAGTCATAATCAACTCAAATCGAAATATGTGGAAACTGTTTGCAGACGAAATGAAATGGCAACGGAAACGGCAACGACAACGGCAACAGCAATGGCAAAGGGTGTGATGGTGAATGAAGAGCTTGGATCATAAAACAAAATGGAAAATGGCCCATATATGAACACTTGAGTCGGCAAGTAACATATTTTTTGACTATTGAAAAAATGTGAGCATGAAGGGACCAAAAATGGCTACAAAAATGGGCGCATAAAATCAAATCGAAACGAATCGAATGAAGAAAAAATAAAATGTGTTTTTTACCAAATCGATGCATAAACGAGACGTGGAATCAAATTATGCGGTGAAATCAAAACGATCACTGTTATATTTGATATATGCTTTATTTAATAAAATAAAGTGAAGCTTTTCGACAATCGTTTTGATTTGAATGAAATTGGCAATTGTGCAAACGCATTCGCCACCGTTGATTTTTTAACAACGATTCATATCGTAAAGAATAACAATATTTTTTCTCTCTTCAACGACACACAGATGAAACGAATAATAACAAAAAAAGTTATGGGGACAACGCATATCGGTTGCCACCAAATCACGTTAGCAACATGAATTTCAGTGAATGGAAAAGAGAAAAAAAAAAAAAAAAAAAAATGGAGGGATAAGTCGATGTGCTTGAAAAGCAATCGAAACTACTGAATAACCGGATTATCCTTTTTTTGGGGACATAAATTGTTACAAGAAAACACTTGCGTCGTGTTTGCTCTGATTGGCTATGTTCATTTTAATGTTTTTATGATCTCATTGGTGATGTGCATTTCATATCTGAATCAAAATCCGAATCCGATACTTACATACATAAAAATAATAATCTCTGGTAATATCAATACATTTACATAAATTGAACGTAATTCTAGAAGTATTTAATGGAATTCTGTTATCTATCGATGCATTTTTCTCTGAATCGTTTAATGTCACTTCGAATCGGCCAAACTTCTATGTGTTTATTCCATTTCTCATTCATTCTCTTTCTCATATTTCTTCTTGTTTTTTACACCCACATATGTTCGATTCGAAAATCCAAACGTATGCCAATCGCATCTTCTTCGATATTCTTATATTTTGATTTTGCCGGAAAGTAATAAAAATTTGTCCATCATCACAAAACACATTGAGATGATTTAGTGGACTTGCCTTCGTTCAATGGGAATGCTTGTCTGTTTTTTATATGACGATTTGGGTTTTCCTGCCATTTCCATTTTCAAAAAAAAGCCCATTTTCATTCTATATATCATATGAGAATATGTGAGATTTTTCATTCTTTTAATTTTTTTCTTAACGAGCTTATTTTATGAGTGGAACTATTTTTTTGACTGTTATATACAATATATCTGATTATATTGTTGTTGTTGTTATTGTTGTTGTTGTTGTTGTTGTTGTTGTTATCAAGCGATTCAACGAAGCGTATGCTGAATATATTACATAATTTTTGGTGGAAAATTCAACGAGTAAAAGTATCAACAAAAAAAAGAAACTCTTTTTTTTTCATCTCTTTCATATTGATGAGCACAGCTTGTTTTCTTTCCGCTTGAGATCCGATTCATAGCATCCGATTTTGATTAATAAACCGTAGAATGCGATGTGAATTATATCACTTCCTCAGATATGACATACACTGAACCCATTCTAACTGGATACATATTTTTGTAATGTTCAGTGCAATGTGATATGATGCTGATGTCGGTCATAAACTGAGTCTCATTTCGTAGTTGTGTGCAACTCAGCGTGCAATTCATAAAATGCTGAAATACGTAATCGAAAAGATGTTGATTGCACGCAACTTTGCAATTATTACTACTATAATGTGATGTGGCAAAAATTGACAAACTCAATGTCAAGCATCCAAAAACTGAAGCAAGAATCACAAAACGAAACCAAATTAATAGAATCGAAATTTCACATGGTATTTGTAATTGTAAACTAACATTACCAGTTGTGGGTGCATTTTCATAAAATATCGTCCACCTGTTATTAAACGATTGAGTTGATATGAGCGTTGAGTTTTGATTCAATTTCATGCTATGCATTACGATGTTCACAAAATCCCTATACAACGAATGACAATGTCTATGAACAAAAAAAAAATATGCACAACAAACCAAGCATAGCACAAACGGTGCCACACAAAGTATATCAACATATTTCTGTTGTTCACCAAAATGGCCAGTAGTAGTCATACGGCATTTGAAGCCAGCAACAAATATTATTACATAGACCAGTCAGATGCTAAGAATCTGCATGGTTCACAAACCATCATACCAATCATCATTTTGCCTAAACACAAATCTAAGCATATAAAAATCAAAAAGCACCCAGTTCAGTTAAGTTCACTTCACTTCACTTCACCTTCAGTTTAGATCAATTTAATATATCAACACGAGGTAAATCATTCACACGATTTGAGTTTTGTGTGTTTCTGTTTTAATCAAATGTCTGAATTGGGGTTAGCCAATAGTAAAACCAAAAAAACCAAACTTGAATCGAACACATATTTAATTGAATAATAAATTGTTTATGTCTGTCGTCGTCCATATATCAAAATCAATGAAATAAATGATGTTTGCCCGAAAAAAGTACAAAAAAAAAAAACGAGAAACAGACGAACAAAATCAACAATTGAACGGCGCGAACTGTTCATTCACTACAGTTGCAAAAGAACCAGAGAAAGAAAGAGAGAGTGGGGGAGGGGATGGAAGACGGAGAGAGAAGGCAACTAAACATAGCCAAAAGCAATGAAACTGGAAAATTGTCAAGACAAGTTCAATATTGTGCAAAAGGAGAGAATGAAAAAGCAGCAAGCACGAAATCAAAAGTGAGTAACGAAAGCGAAAAAATAAATTCATTATTTTTCCACATAAGTGAACATAAAATATAAATAATAGATGTGAAAATTGTTTTTGACGAAAATAATGATAATAATAGTAGCATCAACAGAACGAATGATGGCTTTGGAGTGGTGCACAACGCATAAGCCCCGACGACATAATAAAACTCATGATACGCGACGTTGTGTTTGTTCAAAAGCACATAAGAACCGTCGCGCACTCCATATAAAATTGCAACTCGTTGTGACTCAAACCGCCCGATTTCAACATAATAGAGAACTGAAACTATGCATTTCAAACACTTTACTCCGCTCTCTTTCTCTAGAAGTCTCTCGGCGGAGTTTTTGTGTAGGTTTTTTTTTTCATATAGAAATAAATTCTCATATGACCATTTTGGCTAGTATTAATATTTAATTCTGATTTCGACTCGATATTTCTGTTGTTATGTTGAAGAAACTTTTGACAGTGTTTTATCATCGTTGTGTCACTTTTGATTTTCGCTCATTTTTTTCAAGTAGATATTTCATCGAAATGAAATTGTTAACATATTGAGCATATACACAGACGACAAAGTGGAGAAATTTTGTCTTAGTATTGGTTGATATGACAATACAACCGATTTTGAGACAAATTTTATCCCAAAAACATCTAAGAGTTATATTTATATTTAATTTGAAATTACTTGAAAATTACTTTGTATCGCATAGAATAGAGTTTTACATTTGAATTGAATTGAATTGAATTTATGATGCAAACGTGAATTTTAATTTATTCTATTAAAAACAAAGTAATTTCAAGTAATTCGAAGTAATTTCAAATTAAATATAAATTTATCTCTTAAAAAATGTTTAACACTTTTTTTATTTTCTTAAAATTATTTGAAAATTACTTATTATACTGGTATTACAAATATTACATTAAATTAAATTGTATTACATCAAGTTTTTAGTTACTTCTTATTATATACAATGAAGTTAGCTGTTTTTGGGATAACATTTGTCGCAAAATCGGTTGTATTGTCATATTAACCAATACCAAGACAAAATGTCTCCACTTTTATCATCTGTTTAGATATATTCGTATATGATATTTTGATCAATTGCCCAATTTTCTATTGAATGAACTGTAAATGGTTAAACGAATTTCAATGAGAATGAGATAAAAGTAAAAGCGACCGTCGCAGTAAGAAATACCTCTGAAAAAAGTGGAAAATTCAATATTTATTTAATGGAACTTCACTAGCAATGACTATCCACTGTATGTGGGTAGTATTCACTCAATCTGGTAGAAGTCGATTTGCTTTTATTCGCATTTCTGTTCATTTAAAAATGAAATTGTTTGCAGTTGAAAAATGGAATTTTTCATATTTCTCTCTAGATTTCATAAATTTGTTTGCTTTCATTCATATATTTGTGTATTATGTGTTTGGGATGTGTTCGTTCTCTTATTCTTTTGCTATTTTTTAACATTTTGCTATTTTGCCATTTTGCCATTCAATTCATGTAAAACATTGGAATTTTCTCCACTTGATTTCATCATTTTTATGATTTGATTCAAATATTTGGCAAGATGCACTGCTATGCGAAAATCATTTGTTTATTGTGTGCATTGAAAATGTATTTATTCTACCAGTTTTGGGTTGACGGCGTGTGTGAAAAAAAGAGAGAATAGCGCTGAGTCCAAATAATAATTGAAAAATATTAAGAATAAGAAAGAAGCCAATTGGAAATGACAATAATAATAGAGTTGCACTCGAAAAAATAAAACCAGAGATTGAGAGACGAAGAAATGACGATGCACAAGAAACGATTTAAAAAAATATTTTCATTTTGGAATGCCAGTTAAATTTTATGGGACAATATTTTGAATGTGCATGCACACACAAAATGCATATGCTCTGTGCATGGACACAAAAATTGCAACAGTTTCACTTTGTGATGTTGAAAGAATAAGGGTTGCGTAGAGAATGAATCTTAAGAACAGGAAATGTTTGTAATAAAATCGAAGCGATTGGAAAAAATAAGAAAAAATTTGGCGCTACGCTCAGAACTTGCTCAACCAAACACAACCTAAATCAAAGTTGAATGAGAAATAAAACTAAAACACTGCGTAAGAATAAATATCTGGTTGTCCCCAACCAGAACATAAAAAAGACGACGAAGATGAAGAAGAAGAGAAAAAATTGCGAAATGAAACTCGATACTTTCTGAATTCGAACGAAAAATGTATATATTTCTTCTCGTAGATCCCCAACTTTGAAGTATTAGTACATACACTTTCGATGATGGGAGAATTGATTTGTTTGTATTTTATAAACACAACATTCAATATTATGGAGCAAAGTGGTTTATTTTAATAACACTACGTTTTCAACTGAAATGAAACGACCGCATAGAAACCATTCATTAGCATTACCATAGAAATAAACAAGTGAAATGCATTGAGTAATAAAATTCAAAGAAAATTCGATATAAATCTCCCAGTAATATTTATGTAATTTTATAAACAAATTTTAGTATATATCAATCATATTAACGGGACGTTTGAATTCATTCTGCATAAGATGACAACCAATTATTGATTTTTTTCCCAAACTACATACCCTTCGGACAACCCTTTAACTTTGACAAGAAATGTCACATCGACTAATGACATCACGCGTTTGAAACTTCAGTCTTAGGAGATTTTTGCTATGAAGCAGTACACACCAATCGAGCGCGCTGACATTGTTTAGCTTTACATTCAAAATAACTTTTAAATTGTAAAAACTCAACGTGCGTGGCGGAAAAAAAATAAAGTGAAAAGTGCGCCGTCAAAGAACACAGTAAAGCGTTTGCACGAAAGATTTTTCTCTTCTGGTACTGTCGCTAATCCCAGGCGTCCAAATAAAAAGCGAACGAGACAATCCGGCGAAAATATTGCGGCCGTAAAAGGTCCACAACCGTCAATCAGGTGCGTTATCGTGCTATGATAAGCGATTTTTTGATGTCAATCATTCGTGAAAATGGCATGGAGCACTTCTGGTTTCAACAAGATGGCGCATCCCCTCACACAGCTTGAGCCACAATCGATTATTTGAAGCCATTGTTCCCCGGTCGCTTGATATCGAAAAATGGTGATTTTGACTGGCCGCCGCGTTCGCCTGATATGACACCGCCGAACTTCTTCCTATGGGGATACTTGAAGTCAAAGGTTTATATCAACAAGCCAAGCACCCTAGACGAACTTAAGACCAACATTCGCCAGGAAATAGCTGCCATGTCAGACGATACATTGGCAGATACGATGAAAAATGCCGAAAAACGGGCACATTATGCCATTCGAGCTCATGGCGACCACTTGCGTGATATCATATTCAAAAATTGATGTGAAAAAATCTCCTTGAATCGAATTATATGAATTTTCACTTGAACAGAAAATATTTTGTTTTTCTTTAATTTTTTTTTAAAAAAAAATTGTTCTACCTAATATGGCCACCCCTGTATTAAACTAATTTGAATTACGATTGTTAATGAATAAGCTTCCGACAAACTATATTCATTTGTATGAAAATTTAATGATCAGTTGCAGTAGTAAATGCAATGCGAATGATTCAATTAAATTGATTCTATTGAAATTTCAATTGGAATTTCAAAATAAATATCTTGTTATTGTCGTTTGTTGTGGTTTTATAATATTTCTGTGACATACGCATTCACACACATTTAAATATATTATATAAATTATACACATTTGAGTGTGTTTCGTGTTATAAGATGAGTTCAATGAACTATTAAACATTAATTGAAATGTTTCACAATTTTGTCATTGACACTTATTGACAATATAATTTGGACATACAACATCCAAGTAACATTTCAATTTCAAGTGCCCAAGATTTGGTTTGCTTCATCACAGATAAGTTAATGTAAAAGTGTACATTCGTTTTAATGTTTATATATCAACGATGCTCACCACAGTTTAAACACTTACATACACATACATATTGGACCTTTTAGAGAATTACAAATAAAAATATTACAAATCAAATAACTGATAACTAAACTATACAAAATCTACACGTTTTTCTCACGTCGCATAATGTAATATTATGAGGATATCTATGTGGATTTTGTGATTTGATTGCAATCATGCATGTATATTTTGAGCTTAAATATGCTACATGTAAAAGCGAGTTGATTTTGTAATTGAGGCGATTTGGCAAACGTTCGATGTTTGTTCTTATGTATTTGCCAAAATGTGGACAAAATACCGTATTACAATCATCAAAGGCATTTAAATTGCTAGTTCAAATACATAGAAAACATCAGCATGCTCATTTGATCATATACAGCTTCATTTTCGTTCTATTCGAAAAAAAACGCTTCAGTTTGAATCGTTTTGTTTCGATGCGATGTGATGAAATGTGTGCAAGTATGTATGTGCGTACACTTTTGCACCCATTTTACGTATATAGAATAACTCTCTCTCCCTCTCCCTCTCCCTCTCCCTCTCCCTCTCCCTCTCCCTCTCCCTCTCCCTCTCTCCCTCTCTCCCCCTCTCTCTCTCTCCCTCTCTCCCTCTCTCCCTCTCTCACTCACTCACTCTCTCTTTCTCTCTCTCAGTCACTCACTCTCTCTTTGTGTCTCTAACTCTTTGTATCTCTTCCAAAATAGAATCATCCAATAAAACTACATCAGTTTGTTTGATAAAAGTTTTTGGGTTGCAATTTAGGTGCTATTCAATCTGTTGTATGTTATTTTTCACTTGTCTTTTCTTCGTCTTTTCCAGTGTTTTTTTTCCTCATGGTTTCATATATTTGCTTTTTCTATGAACACTGTGGAACTGGAATTGGGACTGTAATGTGCTTGTTAGATATATACTAAACTCATACAAACAGTTGAGTTGAGAAGTGATACGAAACGGTAAAAACGTGAAATATGTATGTACCAATGATGCCATTTTCTCTTTGAATTTTTGACCATCGATGTACTGGATGTGCTGGATATGCGGAATTTGTTTGCACTTTTGTATTTGAAATTCCCTTTCTTTGTGAAGGTTTTTGTTGCTTCCAATGTAAGTATATACATTTGTAGTCACGCCATCAAAATAACCATAGCCAGCAAATTCCGGTGCTGAGCTTTTAGTGTGAATTTGGTCATCAATAGAATCTATGCCCATTCAGATCGAGTTATGATCAACGCAATCCACAAAAAAAGAATTACATAAATAATCAATGTATAGAAATATTATGATGAACAACAACAAAACTAAAACAACAACAACGACAAAAAGAAAGAAAACAAAATGCAGAGCGAAACCAAACCAAGTGTTCGCCGAGACGCTTTGGTTCAAACGTGTTTCTTGTTTTCTTGTATGGTGATGTTCATGCGTCACGTAGTCATCACACAGAACATGGTTTTAGTTCTAAATGAAATCAATATGCTTTGGTGTGTAACGTTGAAGTTCATAATTCAATTCGTGTGCGGAAGAGTGATACAATGGTTCACTTTATCGGTATCGGGAATTGGTTTTAAGAGAGATATCAGAGCGATATTCTCTAGTGTATGGCAGTGTGTGTGTGTGTGTGTGTGTGTGTGTGAGTGAGGGTGTTTGTATGGTAGTTCGCCCAGCCGCATACTAAATACAATATTTTGATAGTTGACTTTTAGTTTGAAGTAAAATTGGAACGAGTTAAATTGCTTGATTTTTGGGTTCATTTTCGTTGCATGTGCCAAATTTATTTTTGGTTGATTACATAGCAACGTCAAGACATATATATATATATATATTTATCTAGACATACACATACATATATGTATACTGTATATGCAGCACAGTTATTATTTTACACTCTAGCTAACTATTCAAGCGTATCTATTGGCAAATATTGAAAATTTCTGTGTGTTTCTATTAATTTCAATCTATTCTGCGACCAAATTATGATGGTCACAATGCATTCATTCTCACAAACTACATTAAATGGAAGTTATAAATTGAAAAGTACTTTTACGTGCAAAAAACTCAAGACTTTTGATATTTTTCCCACATACACACATACAGAGAGATGCATTCATTAGTGCACTATATTTTTTTCCTAGTTTGTCATTGGCATTGGGTGTTTTTCTGTTTTTGCCTTGTATATTTTGAGGTACTGAATACCAACCAGATGGAAAAAATTGAACAAAATACATAGTCGAAAAGAAGTAGCTCTAAAGTGTCCACGCGGCGCATAACAACGTCGAATAAAAGCAGAGAAATCAATTGCATGGGGTAATTGGGATTGAACAAACAAAAAACAACACAACACAACATAAGACAACACTGAAATTGATTTCATCGTCGTCCCGAAGTTAAAGTAAAAGAAACCAAATCTAATAATAATTGTATCTAAGACGATACATTAACAAACGGCGAATCGGACAAGCATTCTGAATACATACGGTGAAAGACTGCAGAAAAGTTTTCCATTGTTACGACAACTTACATACATACACAGGCAAATGTGTTGACGTTGTGCGTAAATGCCTTCTTTTTTTTCTTCAAAAATCACATATCAAGAGATTTGGCATTGCCAAAACCCACAAACTATCTACACAAATAGATTCTATAAGAAAAAGGGATTTCGCAAACTGATTATTTGTAACATTTCTGCATGCATGTTTATGTTTGGCATCCAATTTTGTTGCCAGAGCAAATGTCCTTATGCCATTGGCATCGTCCAAACATCGAATCGGAATGCGGAATGCATGTGTGAGATGTCATTCATTTGGGCAGTACAATTAGTTTTGTCTGAATAAGGAACGTGTTTATTTTATCTTAGTTGTCATATAAAAGATGAAAAATTTGTCACACATGTTGAATCGATTTAAGGGCCTTCTAACTCCTTTTGTTTATTTTATCTGTAATGACGACCATGCCCTAGGCAAAACATTATGTCGCATCAACATGCAAGCCCCATATTATCCTTTTGTCTGTATTTGTCACGCATAAATGCGTTACAATTTATTGCTTCTTATAATATAATATAATATGTTATAATTAACCCGATAGCAATATTAGACCAATTAATGTTGGTGCAACATTTTCTCATTGTGCGTACAACTGTAAACTAAAAAAGAAATGTATAGACAAAAAACTTTCTAAATAACGAAAATATTATCACCCCAGAGCACTCATAGTAATAATTCTATATCTCAACATTAAAGCTGAATGCGCATTGCACACACGACGTTTTTATCGGCTATACGATGAAATACTGTGTTCAATTTTTTAAAAACTGTTGTGCGAAAAATATATATGTTTTAATAAGGTGAAAAATGAGATAGAAAGAGAGAATGATAGATAAAAAAAAAACTTGACCAATTTCATAAAGTTGCAATGATCAATATTTTATACGAAAGTGGAAAAATATTGAGAAAAAAATCCATTTCGTACCGTGGTTAGTATCTAACATATGCAATACCATGATTTTGCAATTTTCATATTGGTAAAATGTGAGCACATTTTCCATATTAGATGGAAAGAGTTAGATTTTAATCATCAGCCAATATCTGCCTAGTGAATTTCGGAGCGGAAAATAAGGGATGTACAACAGCAAGACTATCTTAAGACTACTAAAATGGTACAGGCTTCATTCATGTGTGAAATTCTTATTTTTGCCCCACAGGAGCACAATTTCATGCACTCTACTATGATAAATAAATAAATAACATGCTCATTCGAGTTGTTTCCATCAATAATAAACGATTCGAGGACCCGATACATTAGGACTTTCAAATCAGTATAATTTTTTTTTGCAGCGTTTTTATATTTCGATGAATTTTTTCTACTTCATTTTCTACTCTTCTCATTTCATTTCTTCATTGGTCAATGTTTGAATCAAAATGGGTAGCCAAAGTGTGTTCGACTGTAAGATTTTCGACCATTAGATTTTGTTTTCTTCTTTCGTTTGTTCCCTTCACTTCTCTTTCATGTTTTTTTTTTTGTGTGTTCAGAAAACGTTCAATTATATAGATCCAAACATTTCATATGTATCTAATATTTATCAGTACATTTACAACAGTAGTCTACTGTAACGAAAATATCGATTGTAGACACCGACAACCAAAAAGCTGAAATACTCTTAGCCTTTCATTTGTATGAATTATATTTGTTGTTTTACAAAACCCGGCATCGAAATCCTTTTTCTATTATTGAACGTTGAACGCCAAAGAATGGAAAAAATGACCAAAATAATATTGAACATGGTAAAAATCGGCCGAAATGCAACCAACGCACAATCACAAAACAGTCAAATTTCGAATACATTATGTCATATATGGAATGTATGCGATACATTATATATTCATATTTAGCAACAGCTAGGCTGCGTTTTTTCATCGAATTTTCTTTGGGACTGATTTTTTCTGGCCATATAGAATATGGATATCTAAATATTTTGGCATTTGGTTTGTGTTTTTGAGTTTTTGAAATATTCCAGTCACATCCAAAATGGCACTAAAGTATTATTCTTGCTTGAGTGAATGGTTGGATGAAGATTTATTTATTTTTCTTCCCAATTTACTCGCTCATGTGAAGTTGTATGCGTGCGTCTCTATCTTTCTCTCTTTCTCTTTCTGTATGTGTGTGTGTGCGTTTCGTTTAACATTTGGCATTGTGATTTTGTGTGGGTGCAGATGCTCTTCGAGCTGATGACATCGTTCTTTATTTCAATGGCTCTGCCTTTTTAGCTGTTTGACTTTTGAATGACGTGTCACCAAACAATTTCCTTTTGTTGATTTCTTCTCATTTTACTCCCGTACCTTCCCATTCTTCCTTTTAATTTTTTTTGTCTCCGATTTTTCTATCTTTCTATCCGTGTGGCTATTATTATGTGTATGAGATTGCAAGATTAAATCTTTGAGTTTTTGCTTTTCAACGAGGAGGCCCCTTGAGTTAACATATTCAAGAGAATATAAGAACACGCTATACAACATTGCTGATCTCGCAAACAGTTGGTAAGTGAGAACGATGATAAAGAAATGATTTTTCGGAAAAGACAAACACGCATACAGAATCAAAAAGGTATGATTCTTTCATGAATGTTCATTCAATGCTCGCGCTAGCACAATAAAATTTGATAGGCGCAACCGAATCGATTTCGAAAATGATGATGCTCCGCATTAAAAACAAAACAAAAAACACTTCATTTCATTTCTGCGGCCCCTTCTGCGTTTCATGATACGTGTGTAGTGTGCACATTTGTTGTTTTCATCATATTTCATAGTCACCAACAGCTCCATTGAACATTCAACAATGAGAAAACAAACCGACAAATGACGGTTATGCGCTTTATCATTCAAATGAATGTAAAACTGCTTGTCACCGTTTATTCGATATTAAGATGAAT
Organism: Resseliella maxima; assembly: GCA_029041755.1. Lineage (NCBI taxonomy): Eukaryota > Metazoa > Arthropoda > Insecta > Diptera > Cecidomyiidae > Resseliella > Resseliella maxima. Next base: position 450,849 of record JAQOWM010000826.1, on the reverse strand, counting down.
ATACACAGCTATTTGAGAAATGAAGTCCTTCGCATATTTTGCACCATGTGTGATAAGACAATAGGCATATTTTGAATATTCCTCAATTGGATTGGTGAACAAATTTATACAACTTTTAACAAATTGGCCATTCGTACGAAAAAAAAAATATTTATATTTAATATATTTGTTTCACATCGCACATAAACCATACACCATTTGAATCTTTTGCACAGTTTCATGTTTAAAGCTTACAGATATGTACGAGATTCGTTTAGTAAGAATAATTTAGTTATTTATCTGAAAGACTTTTTTCTTTCTTTTTTTTTGAAAACTAAAAAATTGAAAATTATTTGAATTTCAAGCAAACGTTGCTATGGCATATGTTGAGCGATTTGAACTCAAATTCATATTCAAATTTGTATTTGTGAATATATTTTTGGGTTTTCGTATTCTTGAATATATTTTGTCAGAAATGTCAATTAGACATCCATTTATGCTTGTTGAATTGGTTTAAATGTTTGTACATCTTTCTATATCAAAGTTGAAGTATGACATTTATCTGGTTGCCGACCCAAAAGCTCTACTCAATATTCATACTGACATCGTCAAATGTTCAATGCTCAATGCTCAACAAACGATTATACCGAGATAGAGATACAGCAATGAAAACGAGTGAATAGATAAGAGTGATCAAAAGGAAATGGTAAAAGGACAAATGCCAAATATAAGACACGATATAATAAGCCATAGAATTATTAATGGGTAGATAGAGAATTGTTTTTTCTATTGAAACGAGAAGATAGGTAAAAACAAAACGAATGAATTGAGCGCACGTCTATCGAATGGGCGATGAATCGTCTAACAAGAATGTCAATATCTTCTCGAAATCATAGCGTGACAATGTTGTTTCATTGGATTTCATTTCATCACATCACATCATATCACAGCCAATTGATCACTTCGTTCTAATTATTTTGTGAAAATATATACCGCAATGTCTCTTTTGTTTTGTATTTATATTATTCGTCTATTTTGTTTTGATATTGATGTTGATAATGATAACAAATGAATCCGAGATCGTGGTCCAACGATACTAAAAGCACAATAATGTCATATTATTTATCAATTTTATTTTTCTTATTTCATCAGTTGTTATTCCACTCCGTTATCTATTATTCTGTATGCGTAGCACATTTTGCTATGGATGACATATACTTCACTGTTCCAAACAATGCTCTCACATCGTAGCAAATGATTTATACATGAAATTGAATGTCCAAAATGAACGGGCAACGTTTGCAAAATGGCAATGGACATTAATATGAAATAGGTGAGCGAATGTTTATTGTATATAAATCATATCGATCAGAAGTTAATAAGATGATGCAATTTAATTCATTCTAATGAATTGGGAGAACAGACACAGAAATCGAAACAGAAATCGAAATAGAAATAGAAATGTTGCTGAGAACATATCAAAATGGAATACACAAATGTGCGCAACTACAAGGGATGCTTTCTCTGAGGAGTATATCAACTGGGGAGAGTGCTGAGGAAGAGGAATTTACTGAGGAGCACTACTCCTCATCAGTAAGAAGCAATTGGTTTTTCAATATCCATATGCAATAAATTGTTGCAATTGAAAAATGAGCAGTAAAATTGGTACTTAAAATCACCTATTCAAAAAATTACTCTTTTCCCAATTGCATGCAACAATTAGTTTTACATTTTGATACATATAAATATAGAAAAATAATCTGCTCCTCACTAATCTGCTCAGGAGTATTGCTCCTCAGTGCTCTCGTCAGTTGATATTCTCCTCAGAGAAACAATCCCTGGCAACTACAAACGGTCCGCGTTATTTATGAATACGCAAGCACTAATACAATACAATTCAATTTAATTCAATTCAATTCAATTCAATTCAATTCAATTCAATAACAATATAGATATGGCAAATTTTGGCAAATTTTGGCAATATTCTACATCAAATTCAATATAGAAATCGGTTTTTGCCATTGGCATATTTATTACAACACATCGCATTCACTTTGTTGTAGTCAGTTGTAATCGGGTTGAACGCATAAGAAAAGCACCAACCAACGCAATCTAAGCAAGCAAAGCCACAAAAATTGTGATAATGGCTTTATATCAATTTATGACATTTACTTAAAACGATTTCTATCATGAGAATTTTGGGGACGAGAGAAATCCGCATAATTTTGCATGTGAAAATTGATTTCCATCATGAATATTTAATGGAGTAAAGACTATTGTTGAAAATATACAAAAACCATAAGAACAAGACCAACAAGAAATGAGAACCAATGGAGAAATCGAGAGACGAAATGAGACTGGGTAAATGATGCTTCTAATGTGCGATTCCGAGCGTATTTACTGGTGCCGCTAGCGTTATAAAAATGGTGAGGAAAGATGATGACTTGGCAGCGAAATGTGAATTTATATGCAATACGTTAGAAATGGTTACCTCAAAAGTACAAAGGTGTACGCTAAATCGTGAATTCCTTATATTTAGCGTTCTTGTTCTTGTTCTTTTATTTTTCTTTTTTGCTTTTTCATTGAGGAAATACACACTTGTTAACGAATGTTTGTATTAGATTAATACGCGTCGGTTCGCTTTAAAATAAATCAAAACAAAAAAAGGGGTCGAGTTCTTTTTGAATACGTACTTTTCAACTTGACTTTGATCTCTCATTCTTTATGGTTCTTTTCATCATTTTCATCGCTGCAATGTTAAAAGTTGATGAGTTACAAGAACAGTCTAACAGAAATTACTTGAATGGAACGAACGATAGAGAAAAATATGTGCGTTTGTATGCATTTGTATATGTGCACGATTTTCTTTTTTTTAATGAAATTTAAATGGTTTCATGCACGGTGCTTGCGTTTGTAATACACGAAAGATCTTGAATTTGTTTTTACAACATTAAACTTTGATTTGGCATGCAATTCTTGTATGCTTGAAAACGGGACAAAATACGGAATAAAGTTTTCTTAACGAACGATTTTACGACTCGATTTGGTTCGTCTTGAAATTCAAATATAATGGACGAAAAGGTACCACATTTCATTTTACCTGCTACACAGATGCTTTAAACTGATTTTGGGCGTCTTTCCAATTAATATTATTGTATCAGCTTTACCAATCTGTTCGCATACCAAAGCCAACTATTTAAGTAATCATTCGTCCCAATTAGTAATTAAAGCCCTAAAATAGCAAACGTTTTATTGGAAATTAATGCGGTTTTTCTGGAATGCTTTTGCGGCCACTAGTTGAATTGGTTTTCTACCTGCGACGCTAAAACTTTGTATTTGATTGAAACCAACAAGATGTTATATAATTCATTAACATATTTGGATACGTTAAGAATTTAACGGTAAAACGGTTTCCCCTTTCCAATTTCTGTAATTAACAATATTTGAAACACACCTGACTCTTAATCAAAGAATAAGTTTACATCTAATTATATTTCTAAATGTTTGCGATTTTTTATCTCTATTTGATGCTTAAATTTAATTTTTCATTCCGTTCGATATTACAGCTTCAATTGAAATATGTAAATTAAAATTTTAGAATGCATGGAAATGTTTTAGTTTATTGGTTTCAATTTTTGTATGGAAACGGGTTGTTGGCAGCATTTATTTTCTTCATTCTTCTTATAATCAAAACATAGCGTTAGGCAATCAAGTTAGGCAATACTTGATTTCATATAGGGAACGGAAACCAAAATCAAGCAATCTCATCAATCGAAATAAATGAGGCATAAAATAGGAACCAAAAGCCGTTGCGGACTTAGTCAAATAAAAACTATTGATGTGGAATAAACAACAGTGAAAACTGAATTTAAATCGAAATCGCGCTCAATTTTGTACAAACAATTCACAAACACAAACAACTACTGCCAACTATCAAAGTAAAGTGCTTGGCTGAAACATGGCTGATGAAGATGTGCGCTATTCTGCATACAGTTTGAATATCTCAAGTTGGCAAGGAGCAGCTCGAATCGAAATAAGTGTAAGTGAATACTTTTGCTAGTGTTTGCAAGCTGTGACAAAAAGAACTAATGCACATTGAATGTGGTGAAAAAAGTGATGAATATTCATTAATCTCAAAAGTATTGCTAATATATACAATGAATCTTGTATGCGTATTTTATGACATAAAGTCACCATTCAGAAAATGAAATAATTCAAAGTATTACAATCAATTGTCATAATCTTCAGAGAGAGTAGAATTTTCAAGTTTTATTCTGAATAGCGTCCACCTCAATGTTTATTTAAAAGCCATTTAAAAGTTCCCATTTTAATGCATTATATATCGAATTATTCATCCGATCCGAAAAGTGGAAATTTTGCTTTAATAAAAGAATCAAAACTGCATTTATATCTTTTCAACATTGATGGCCAGCAAACGGAAAACCAGTTTGAATAAATAAAATGAATAAAAGGAAAGTCAAGAGTTTTCTTTTCTTTTTTTTTTGCTCCTCTTTCTGTATAGTCATTGAAACATTGCATTCGATATTGAAAATTGGCTGTTGCGAAGCTTAAGAAACATAATTAAACAGTCAGATTTCATGGTTCCCAGACTTAATCTGTCTGGGTAGATTAGTTACATGCAATTTTCGCACTGTCAACAAAAAGTGTTTGCCGTTGGCATATTTGAAATGAGCTCTTTCAAAGTTCCGTATTGTCTGTGTGACCAATTTTAGTGAAATAAATGTAATTGTAATAATGACCAAAAAAAAGGACGAAAGTCTGAACTCAATTGTACGTGACAATTGTATGCAGTTCATATACAGCTTGATGTCGCCAAAAAAAAGTTGTAACCAAAGTTTTTGGACAAGCGAATAAAATCGTTTGCCAGCATAAATTATCATTATCTATTAATTACCATTAATTCAGATCAATTTGCATAAGTATAAAAAAAAAATCCATTTTTTTTTTTCGTTAGTCGGCCCTTTCTTTCGGCAACGGTTGACACATTTTTCACTTATGCGAATGTTAATAAAACTTCTTTTATCTAAAAAAAAGTGTTGTCGCGTTGAAACTTTACTTTTTTGCACTCACATTTTTTTTCTTTTACACTTTTCCCATTGAATCACATAGTCATGTTAAGCATCAAGAGCTGTTAGATAACTAAAAAAAAAAAGTCGACCATATTTCCTTTTTGGTTGCTTTACAATTAAAGTTTTAAGTTTTTTCTATGGCAAAAGGAATGAATAAAAACGATTGTGTGATTCTTCTATTGTGTGAACTACATTTGTGAAAAGTGATTGGCGAACAACTATAGGTGGGACTTTTACCGAAATAAAATTTCCATGATTGCATTGAATATAAGCGAGAACCATCAACGAAGACATCGATTCCTTTCAAGCTGTATTGATAGGAAAATTTTCATTGAATTGATATCAAGTATTCTGAGTTGCATCGAATGATCGAGAAAAGTTTTAAATTTGATATAACCAAAACAAACCAAAATACGAATTAATGGATCACCAATGAATACAATATACATTAGTATATTTTTTTTTGGGTAACCATTAGAGTCAGACGACAAAAGAAATAGAAAAAGAAAAAGAAAAGAGCATTTAATTTTGGTCAACAATCTAATATTGGTTCATTTTGGTTAAATAATGTTTACAACTAATTTTTTTTGTAAATTAACTGTTCATGTAGCCAGATTGAATAAGATTGTGTGTATGTGTGTATAAAATTTCATTTATAACAATAAAGCTATGAAAAATGCTTTTCGACCGAAAACATATAATTAATGAAAATGCTGGAAAATGTAATTTTTTAAATTGAAACCATTAAAAGAATATTTAGGATGATATTTCTGAATGAATGCAAAAACCACAAATCCACAAAATCAAAGGACGGCTTGATTTTTTTTTTCTTTTTCTTTCTAAATGATGAAAGGATTTTGTGGTGGAATTCACCCACATGGAAAATAAAAACCAAAAGAAAAACGAGGATAATAACAACATTCAAATAGAATATAAAACCTTTCAAGTGATGACATTTGGTTATTGTCATTTTGTGTTTTCTTCTCGGTACATAAAGAAAAGCCACATTTGAATGACAAACCGTGGATACTTTTCTACGAAACTTCTAACTTAATGAAAAAAAAGAAATTAACTAGATTAAGAATTTTAGTTGCCAAGAGCGACGAAAGAAAAGGTGTTTAGTTTATTTCCTTCTTTGGTACCATTTTGCACATATTTTTAATGAGTTTCGTTAGCTTTTAGATGCCAGTGCTTACGGTTGTTGCCATTAAGTAAATATAGATGAGAATGTGAAAAAAATAGAGAGAGAGAGAGAGAGAGAGAGAGAGAGAGAGAGAGAGAGAGAGAGAGAGAGAGAGGAGAGAGAGAGAGAGAGAGAGAGTAGGGATAATAAGTGAGTGTGAGATGATTGAATGTCATGTGTACGCTCCCTTCTCTTGAAGTTAACTAGGTAACATCGATCGGTGTGTTATGTACTTTATGATTTTTTTTTTCTTCCGAAGATTGCAAAAGAGATATAAAGCTTGGTTGTGTTCGCGCAGGAAAATGAGCCAATTTTTCAAATGCCTAAAGAAATATGAATTGATTTAATGTGTTTTTTTTTCCTCCCAGAGTAAAAAATCGAGCATTTCTATTGCCACCACTACATAGTACATCATTTTCAATATTTTACTAATATTCCATGCTAACGTGATGAGGAATTGTGAGGAAAAAAGCATCTAAATTACTGAAATACCAACTCGAACCGATTACTTTATCCATTTATTTTCGTTATTTTCATTTTACCTAAATTAAAAATTGTGCAATTTGCCAAAGGACTGCATGTTGTTGTCATTAGTAGAACGATCGTTGTCGCCGCCACTATCACACATATATTGAATTGAATGCCGGTGTGACTGTGAATGTAACTGCATCGCACGCAATTCAATCTGCCGCGCTGTCCCGCTTTTCTCAGGTCAATAAAATGTTATAATTTCATTTTATCGGTATGAGAAGCGTTGAAAGTTGAAAGCTCATCCATTTTTATTTTATTCCGCTATGTTTTCAGTTTTATCCATCTCTTTCAAGTCATTTTATTTTCCATTTGGTATTCATTGCATGTGAATATTCGTATTCGTATTCAGCAAAAATTACCAAATGCATTTATAGAATTTGCACGTTGAAATGACACACACGGCATGAAAAGCATCGGCACACAGAATAAAAGAGAGGAAGAATAGTGGAAAAGGAATAAAGAGAGAAAACAAAAACAAAAAAAAGGTATTGCCAGGAAAACCGTTTAAATTATAACTGTTTTAGCATAATTAAACACATTTAGCAAACTATGAAAAATGATACATACGGTTACTATGTTTCATCTCTCGATGGATTTGCATTCAGCGAGAAGCGCATGACCTCAACCAGCCATTTCGAATCCAAACAAACAAACAAACATTTCACACGGCGTTACGCCATGTGAATGTTGTATAATATACAAATGTACATTTGTACAAGTGTACAAATGTATATCTACAGTCTGTATACTCTACGTCTACATACATATTCGATATGAAATTGTCGGAATTACTCGTTCTATTCAGAAACAAACCCAGGGAAATTGTTGGTTATCTGTAAATAAGAGCGCGGTTTTCCGACGTATGACTAAGTAAATTACTGCTGCTTCTGTTTCTAGTTTTCGCAAAATGAGTTGAACATTCCAACATCATAAACGACAACTGTGTGTTGCTTCACGCTTCTGTGCCCGTTTGTTGTCGCTTACTTTTTTTTCATTCCTTATTCCTTATTTCTTATTCCTTTTCTCTCTTGCTTTCGGTCACATTCTGTATTGCTCTCACTTTTCATCCAAATGCAATTTACGTATTAATCTTTGTATATCTTTCACAATCATCGGACATTCGTTTGCTTTTTCGCACAGTCTTATCATCTATTGGTTCACATTCGCACTCCGCCCCATGTTTTTTGCAGTTGTTGAGAGTTTTGAAGTAGGGAAAAGTTGAAAATCTTTTATTGCTCCATAACTTCATGTAAAAGTTGTATAACTTGTAACTAGTTATCTCTTAACTAAATTAAACATAATTTTTAGATTTGATAGCGGTCCGATAAAATATCAGTGGGGGATGCCAAAGAGACGAATAATGATATGATGTAACTAAAAAAAAGAGGTGCAAAGATGTACGAAGAAAATGATTATAACCGTAACTGTGTTTGTGTGTTATTCAACATTATAACATTTTCAATCTAAGTTCAGTCAGTATTCTGCGACACAATTTTGGCATTCGATGAGCCGAGCTGGGTTACTATGGATGTAAGTAGATGAGTTAAATCCATCGCATTGAGAAAACAGCTTTTATGTAGCTGTCGATGTTTTGAACGCAAACAGCGTAAACACGAATAAAATGTGATCAATGTTGTTCGTAGGAAATGTGTAGATGCAAACAGCCGTGAAAATGATACCAATCGTGTTATAGATAGTTTGGTTCAGATTTTAACAAACTACGAAAAGAAAGTTTCACCGTTGGCGACATTGGGATAAACGTCGCTTAGGACAAAACCAAGTGTGCAACTTACACATTTATCGAATGAGTGAGAGAGAAAGATAGTGTGAGGGAGCGAGAGAGGTAAGAAAGAGGGGAACGCAGTATCGTACAGCCGATATGATGCATGGTTAAAAAATACGGTCGATAGTAATATTTTATATCTTCAGCATTAAGTTTATGCTAATGCCATGTATGTTTATGTTTGCAAGAGATGAACATTGAACATAGCCCACATCGCATGTTGAGCATTTTGCACTGAACATTCAACATTGAGTTGTGTGTCATTTGCAGCATCGATATTGCACTGCCATTTCATCGGTACTCGTACGTGTACGTATATGTATTTGTATGTATCCAAAATGTATGAATGCACAATATGAAATGTATCAGTCCTAAGAGACAGCAAGCTTTATTTAATCTTTAGAAAATAAGATAATATCAAATTTATTTGTATTTTGAACTGGGTACACGGTTCGGTGTATTTGCTTATATGCAGTGCTGATTGCAATTCTCTTTGCACTTTCCGAAGGATAAAGAAATTAATTCTTTGAACTTTCTGCCTTTTTATCCACTTTAACACTAGGGGGTAACGATTGAAAATAGAAAAACTTCCAGCTAAAGTGGTTTGTAATTCACAGACATAATTTCAGGCTTGAAATACAGACCAATTCAGTCGATTAAAAGCGAGAAAAACGACCAAATGGTGAGAAGAAGAGAAAAAAAAAACCAGAGTGACAACGAATGCGAATGCCAACAGAGGACACTTTAATTAGTTTTTCTGCGATTCCATTTTTGTGTAATTGAGTAGTTGTATTTATATGCGCGCCTGAGATTCTACGCTTTAATTTCGAATAACGGAAACATATTTATGATGAAGATGTAACCAAATCACGTAATGTGTATGTGTATATGATGCTACTTAATACTTGAGAGAGAGAGAGAGAGAGAGAGAGAGAGAAAGAGCGAGAGAGAGAGAGAGAGAGAGAGAGAGAGAGAGAGAGAGCGTGTGTGTGTGGAAAAACTTATAGCCGAAAAATTTTGGGAAAGAGAATTAAGTGCTTTTGTGAATTGGCAGCAAGAGCACCAGTTTGCGGTGAATTCATACTGCTTGGTTTGCATTGGAATCGAATGTTGAAATGAAACAACAGTGCAGCTAAATGTTGTGGAAAACAAACTAAATATTACGTCGGAACACAAGCAATGGCTGCTGCATCCATTGCGATATTTTTTCTTATTTTTACTTCGGAAAATCTTGTTGATATTTCTGCTACTGCTATACTGTTACTACTACTTCGTCGTCGCCGTCGCCGTCGCCGTCGCCGTTGTCGTCGTCGTCATCGTCGTCGTTGAAGCAAATGTGCCAAAAATATTTTTTATTCGTGATTTGTTCAATTGGCTAGTGCATGCGATGCACCATAAATTCAATTTTTCTTCTTTGCCTGTCCCCTATACGTATATGCATTTGATTGTATTTGTGTGTTTTTGTATGTGCTCACGCTGGCCGTCTCTTTTCATATCGGCCCAAAGAACTACTTAGATCTAACACATAACACATTGTTCTTTCGCTGGTATGGTTTGACTTGTTTTATACGTGTCTGTATTTAATGTATGTGAAATGAAAATTGTCGTACAAGTAAAAGACAAGAGCCATTTTTCGTTCAATCTTTTCGTCTTCTCGATGCCAGTTTTTGGGGATGCAATTTCAAATCGTATGAAACAAATACATTTCTTGTACACTATCGCATGGAAAAGGTAATGCGCTCGAAAAGTTGTACCATTGCGATATTCGTGCCCCGAACTTTATTTGAATTCGTCGTAAAAACTTCGTGCATGCTTTTTTATCAGTGCATTTGAGTTGGCTCTTAGTGTGTGTGTGTGTGTGTTTTTCTCCATTTCATTTCTCTTCCACTTTTGGTATAGTTTCGGTTTGAGCCATGGACATAATTTACTGCAAACAGTGAGCTAAATATATGAAAAAAACACGCGGTGAAAAACAAAAATGGATGAAACAGAATTAATGGAAAAACGCGACAAAAATACAATTTTTTCGCATCTTCGTTCTTTCCTTTTACATTTCCTTGCCACCGATTTTTTCCTGTATTTCTAGCTTTTATTTTATTTGTACATTTTTTATTCGTTCATTCCTTTAGTATAACTCCTCTGATGCATTCAAGACATGCACACGTATCGTACATAAAAGTATACGAAATATACAGAGAACGAGATGCAGCACGTGAGAATACCACATACACACCAAATAACCTCATCTCATTTGCCGGATTGAGCATCTTGCACACTCTACGCGCTAAAATAGTAAAATATGAAATTAGTTGCCATTTATTTTATTAAGCATGTGTGCACTATATACCATTCTTTTTTGGAGTTTTCGTGCCTTAATTTTTGTTGCTTCTCCATTGGTTTTGATCTTCTCAATATTTATGTACACAATTTTTCTTTCATCCCTCAAATAATTTAAAAAATTCAACATCTGTAAAATATAATCAAATTGTTTTAAATTTTATAAGCACAGCCGGTGCATTTTTATCTTCACAGTCAGATCGCTCAATATTGCTCATTATAAATTCTTATCTAAATATAATTCTAACTGTATGCAGACAATAGTCATTCACACGTATCCTCTTAGAGAGTGTTTAATGATTCAGATTCCTTTGCAAATGTTCTATCTATCTTTACTTGAGGATTTTCCCCTTCATCTTCTTCCTCTTCTTTTCTGTTTTTTTATTTTTTTTTTTTTTTGTTTTTTATCCCACTTCATCTTTACGTTTGAGCTCTGAACATTTTAAAAAGCACACCAGAGATACTAAATGATAATAAGTGCCTGCAGCTGAACGTCATAAAAACGAACAAGAATGCTATGCTCCATGGCTACTTAGTTGTTCTAACGCTATTCAAAAGCACCAAATAAAAGGTGAAAAGTAAAATACCACTGAATTGGGGAGCTGAATGTGATAAGCATCCAACAAATAGCGTCGTTTCACAGTAAGCAAATACATATTACAGCTCGAAGCTTTGGCCCATCCGAACCGAAAGCGTTTACTCTATTGGATTTTCCAAATGGGTTGGACAATTTCAAAAATTACGTGTGAATCACTTAATTTTTCCCATAAAAATGAGAAATTTAGTTTTTGTGCTTAAGCTTACCGTCGCATAAATTTCGTCCAGTTAGAATTTCTTCAGTGTATATGTGTGTGTAATACATGTATGCGTTTTTTTTATATTTGTATGCTTTGTTGTTTCAAATGAACAGTAAAATTTGAGCGTGCAATCGAATGAAATTAAAAAAAAACTCCGAAGAGGTGAAAGTGAAAAAGAGCCTGAGAGAAACTGTTAGAAATGTTAAAAGAATGTTCGGCGATTTTTTGTGCTCATGTCGCCTGAAGTAATCGAAAGTACGGAACGCGAAAGTCAAAAAAAACCCTGAATGAATTACAGTCAACAGAAATGTTAGTTGGAATACTGGTACTGATATAAATAGCCGATGAAAACTTCTATCGTTTCTTATTTTCATTCTTTCAGTTTTTTTTCTCTCTCTCTATCTCTCTCTTTTCTCATACCTTTTTGCTGTGCGCTTCTTTTTGTCGTCGGTTTCATTTTTTCCATTTCATGTTTTGGCTTTTATCAATAAATTGCCTCTTTTCGTATAAGTTTTTCAATTTCTTTCGCTCTTTGTTTTCACAATGCACTCAAAAATACCAAATATCCATTGCCATTACCGCTGCTATAGCGTATGTTCAGCGAATGTCCTAACTTTTTTCTTGCTGACCCCGAAAAAAGGGGGGCAAAAAAAATAGACGAAACGTACCATATTTATTTGAGATTTCAATATTTGATTTAAAGCTACTTCATTCGTAGCATACGAATTTATATTAAATATTTTACAGCCATTCGAAGAGGATTGTAAAAATTGCATACTCTATAAAAACATTCACATGCGAAAAGCATTTGAATTATTGGCGTATTTATGCTTCGATCTCTTGAAGAAAATGCGCGATACATGAACTATATATGAAAGCAAATTTAGTGGTGAATGTGTGCTGAGAAAGTGAAAAAAAAAACAAAAAAAAAACAAAAAACAAGAAAAAGATGGAAAAAAATTAGAAAAACTCTATTCGGTCCATTGGATGGCCAATGAAATTTTCCTTTCATAGTTGGAAATTGTGTATAAGTGTGGTTTATTGCGGCTTCAAACTGAACAAAACATATAAATGATACTATATAATCTGTAGTGACGCCACCAATCGACACATAACCAAAATCAAAGACGAACAAGAAAAAAACGAAAAAGGAACCGTACAGCACAAAATACTCATAGACAAAATGGTTTCAAGCAATGGAAAAATGAAATAGAATAAAACAAAACGAAACCAAATACAGGCGGCGGCGGCTGCCACAAAGCACTTTTAACATCAATATAAAACACCGTGAAAAAGTGCTCCCGACGCATGAGTGTATGTTCGAATGAGCATAAAAGCAATTTTGACATCGTACTACAAATCATAAATTATGTATATGTTCTGCTCTTTGTGTGCGAATGCGTTTTTCGCTTTTCTCTCTGTTCGGTTCTCTTGTGCATGTAATTGTGTGTGTGTGTGTGTGTGTGTGTGTGTGTGTGTGTGTGTGTGTGTGTGTGTGTGTTTTTTTTTTTGTGTATGTTCTGCTCTTTTTCTCGGCTTTTTTTTTCCCTCCATTGCCATTCGTTTCTATAGTTTTTTGTGCATTTTACGCTAGTCATTTACGTTTTGTTTTGCTTTCTTTTATTTTATTTTGTGTGTTAGTGCTACGAATGCGTATTTGCATGTGTGTTAACTGATAGAAATGGAGATAAAGTATGTGGATATTTTTCTTTTTCTTCTTTTTCTTCTTCTTTCTCGCCAATGTCATCAATGAATATAGTATATGACAACTATAGTGTGAATACATTTGTAGTTTGTATGATTCAATATTGTGTGCCAAGTGATGCAAAAGCGCACCAAAAACCGCCACTTTACTGTTCTAGTTGAGATACTTCTTGTCTCTGGCATTGTCAAACCATAGGAGAGGAGAAGAGAAGCCGTTTACTAGATGCTAGCTGATATTTTGCTACTGATATTATGTATTTTTTTTTATTATTATTTCAATTGTTGGTATATTTGTATCGGAATGGCTCGAGATGAATGAAAATATGCAATGCTTGTGGAGTGCGGAAAATACAAATGACAAGCATCAGCAACAACAATAATTATATGAACAACAAATGTGTACACACATAAAAATACTAATATATACATAAAAAACAGCACGGTACAGTACAACACAACACAAAACTATTCAATACAATACTATTATGTGTATTTGTGCGAAATAGAGTGAGCAAATACAATTTTGAATGAAAATAAAACATTATTGAATGGAATGGCTTCGCATGAATAAACAATTATTATAATTTTTTAGATATGTTGTTTTGGGTGGCGTGCGCGCGTGTGAATATGTATTCAATATTCTTGAAATATTGAATTTAGCACAGTAATGCCGGCACGTACATAATGCGAACTGCACTGTATGAACTCTAAGTGAAATAAAAATGTACCATCTGAATGATAAAATAGAGAGAGAGAGAAAGACAGAGAGAGAGAGAGAAGAGAGAGAGAGAGAGAGAGATAAAACCACATGAACGGAACATTACAAAACCAAAAGAGAAGCGGTGGGGTAGTTTGCGGCAAAATGGAGTTTTTATGGTATTTACTAGCCATTGAGTTTTATTTGAAATATTTAAATGAATTCGCAGTTCGAAGCAATTCGAATTATTATAAAAGGCAGTTTAAAGAATCTCTAGTTTTTAAATATGAAACCTGAATGGGAACTTCACATAAATTCAACCCATTTCAGAACATGCTATTTAATAAGCAGACACAAACAGAAGAACTACTTTTCTATTGACGGAAAAACATATTACGGTGGAAAAAATCTCACCAAATGACGGACTTTGACATTGCGGAATGTATTTGCTTATTTGCTTTCCTTTTTTTCAGTTTGAAAATTAGTTTCAAGTGTAAACAACATTTAATGAAGAGATGAAGAGTAAATGAAAATCAGCATCCACCTGCAGTCGTTCTGCAGTGTTCTTCTTAGAGCAATGTAGCTTAAATGATGTTTCCGACTGGCTGTTTTATTTGAATATGTTTACTACAAAGCATAAAGTTTAAAATATTCTTGTTGTTGTTAGCGAATAAAATTAAAATGGATTTCGTGGGCGGGCCATGATACAGTTCCAAAAATTTGCGTCCGAATTCAATGCGCTTTTACTGGTGCGCATGAAAGTTTCACAAGCAAAAAGACACTAAATTCGAAATAAAAAAGCCAAGATTTACACAAGTTTTACTTCGAGTTTGTTCTTGTTGTGTTGTATGAGTCATTTCTTTTTTTTTCTCTCTCTCTCTCTCTCTCTCTCTCTCTCTCTCTCTCTCTCTCTCTCTCTCTCTCCCTTTCTTTTCTTTTGCTCTCTCTACATCATTTGCCTTAAATTTCGTTGATGAATCTGTTTTGCAAACTATATCTGTAGCACTCATTTGTGCTAGCAGCTTTTATTATATTATCGGTACAACTAAATTATGAAAATATGAACAAATCTCGAAAGTTTTCTCTTGCTGTCACAATTCGCTTGAATTGTGCACAAGCCACGGTCTCATGATTCTTTCAAGGTAAATATATATAAAAATTTTATCACATTTTTAAAACATTTCATCAGTGTAGTAGCGTGTATAGAAAGTTGACAAGAAAGAACAAAGCAATTGCTCATTACAATGAACGTTTTGTACTGTATGTCCTTTCATTGTTTCAAGATGAATCCTAATGAAAATGAGTACAAACTGTAATTTTACTTTATACTGGACGAGTAATTGCTTTTTTTTGCTCATGCACTTTTTGCGATTAGACTTGGCGACAGCGAACAAAAAATTTTTGAGAAAAAAAAACATGTAATTCACTCCCAAAATCATGGCAAGTAAGTCTTTATTTCTTGTAATGTTTGCGCTGCTACACAATGACATTTTAAACCAAGATCAACTTAATGCATTTGTTGCTCACTTTAGACGAATGGATAAGTCCAGTTTTGAATACTTTTTTGCTCATAGAATCATCGGCTTCAGATCGTTGTTCATCCAAAGATTTGTGTGTACTGTGACGAACGTGCATACATCTTTGTCAACCTTTCCATTGGGTGCATTCAATTATGATTGAGTTGTGCATACTGGTGTGCGATGGCATTTTGTGGCAATGAATTCAATATAAGAGTGCGATGCACGTATTTTGTCTGATTTTTTTGTGTATCCTATTGTGTTTCCATCAATTTCTAAAGTAATTTGTCTTGCCACAGAATTCATGCACACACGTTTCACTTTTATCTCTCATTATACTCCCTCCCCCCCCTCCCCCCCCTCTCTCTCTTCTTTAAATCACAAGAAAAATGAGCAAGAGCGATTGTGAATGACTCTGTCGCTTGAGTAAATAATATGCGAAATGTGTTTACTGAATAGGGATTGCAGTTCGCTTACTACATTGTATACTCATATCATCTTCACTCTGTATGTTCTTCCCATATATTTATATAAAATGCGTAAAACAATTTCTCTTTGGAAAAAAATATGAAATTTTCAAAGCGTATTTTTTTTTCTTTTTTTTTACAGCTCTGAGTGTACTATTTTCTTCATACTCAGAGACGGATTTCTATTTCGTCCAACAAAAGAAATTTATTATGAATTTGCTCAGTCGACCAAACTCAATAAAGTGGTATTGTTCAAGAAATATTGCAAAATAATTCCTTGTTTATCCGTTCATAAAAAAAAATGTATGTAATTAAAAAATCATTGATTTTTCTGGCGGATGTAAGCGATTAAAGATGAGAACATTGCATCTAGAAAAATTTTATCAACCTCGTTGTCTATGGATTCAACTTTTTCCATTGAATAACATGAGAAACATCTGAGCAATACGACAAATAAATTATATGAAAAAGTTGAATCCTACCCCTTCAGCATGACAGGCATGACAAAAATGAATATAATTCGGGAAATATTCAATCTTTCCATACTGCAATAAACTTATAATGCCTGCTTGGATTTTTTTTTCTGTTCTTTTTTTTATATATACATATATACATGTACGAATGAAATACGCTGATAATTTGGAATATACACACTTGATAGACTCGAGCAAACTTCAACATTTTCTGGCGTGTCGAACTTCGGAGATGGAATGAATAAAAATTATTCATTTACGTTGGAATGAGATGCTCATAAAGTCAAGCAAAAGAAACATTTCCTTTTTCTTATATATAGTCGGTCGACTTTCTTTAGGGTGGTTTTTCTTCCCGTTTATGTGTGCTCGGACTGTGTGTGTGTGTGTGTATGTCTGAGTAGGGAGGGGGGGGGTTGACGATGCTTGCTCTTGTGTATGTGCTTTTACTTTTGTTTGTGCATGGGTTTGGTTTTTGTTTCGCGTTCGCATTTGTTCATTAATTCATTCAGTTAGTTGGGGTTTGGGTGGTTGCTTTATTAGAAATTATAAGAAATAAAGTCAGACGAAAAAGATGATGATAACAATCAAAAACCAAATGTTTTGATATATATATAGATGTTCGAATGTTGAATTGAAATAATGGAATAATGCAAAAACAAATTTGCCAAATACGCATAATTGCGTATTGAATCAATGAAAAACTAACTTAATTTATTATGTTGTAGATGAGAAAAGTTTTTCATTGAAGTTATTTTTATTGACTACGCGCGCGTTCGTCTCTGATTATTTTCGTGCTTTTGGTTTTATTGGCTGATCAATGTTCCGTGTAGACCGTCGTATATGTGATGAGCTTTGTCGATTTCGCATTTCTGCCATAGCTCATGAGTCCCATTTTGTATGTAAATGGCGCGAGACGGGAGATGGGAATCGCCATTCTATGAGCATTTCCGTCGCGTGTTTTGTTGCTTTTGTTACTCAACATCGCATTGATTTAAGCTATATGATTGCGATATTTGATTGATATTCTATAAGTTTAGATTGTGTTGTGTTTGTGTAAACGTATCACTTATGACTATAAACCATCGTACATGCTGTACGGGCGTACATTTTAACAACACGAAAACAAAAAATGCAATTGGTAAATGAATAATTGCATCTGATTCAATTTTTTTTTTTTTTTTTTTTTTTTGGTGAAAATGGAAAATTCTCCACCGATACAACATTCATTCGCGAAATGAAAAAAAAAAAATTAATGAATAGAATCAGTAAATAAAAGTATTTTTTATGAAATTCGCATAGCATTGGGAATAGAGTTTGGAGTACGGAGCGAAGTAGAGAAAATCAATGCATTGATTGAGTCGTAGTTTGCATTGAGAAAAGCCAAAATCGCATCATCCCCTTTTAACGATGAACCTTGCGCTTAAGCATTTATTGATCCTTGTGTGAGTGTTTTCATCGAATTTACTCATGCGGAAAAATTGGATATATTCTTGTGAATACAGTAGAAATGTTTAGGTTTTAAGCCATAAAACATAATATTTCAATGTTTGAAGCAATTTTAAAAATATTACCCACTTGAATTGCATCTCCGATTTGTTTAACCGCCACTACACCGTTCATGGTTGCACAATCATTTTCAATTTTGTGTAAATTGGTTACCACATGGTTGCACATTTTCACCAACGAGAATTGTTTATCATAGCATTGAATCTATGCTAGAAGCCCGTCATCAAAGTCACTACAAATTCTAGTCGTTATTTCCTTGTTCGTCTCCATCTTCGAGCAAATGGCGACAGCAATAAGGATCAAGGGATGATAGTTATTCATTATTGTTTTCTTTACGCCTTTGCGAATAAAGGCAACATCATATGCTGTTTACTCTTTATAAGTTATAGCCAAACATTTTAAAATGTTGCCAAATATATAACAAAATGTTATCTTTCTTAAATGTGACTAGGACAAAAGACATTAAAATTCAAAGATTTGATTTTTCTAAAATGTATATTTTACTTCAACGATCATCCAAAAATTGAACATTTATAAACTGATTGTCGCATAGAAAACCAAACATTTAAACACATTTCCTAATCAAAAGCAATTGTTTTAATTTTACACAGTTATTATTATTAAAAAAAAAAAAATCCGCATATAATTTTATTCGAATTTTAGAAAGTAATTACTTTGAATGAACTATGGCCAACAACTGCATGACAAATATGTTCAATATAGTTGATTGTTGCCGATGTTTTATGATTTTTCAAAATTTGAAATAATCGCGCCCTGGTTTCAAGCAAAACATTTATACCATATAGTGCTATCATGTACACTGCACGCAAACAAATGATCCGGCAGCAAAATGGTATGGCAGACAAAGACAAAGTACGTATTAATAATGTATATCGATCACCTGCTGCTGAGCATGACATCATTTCCCCATGGTTGAACATCCAATGCTCATTCGTGACATGGCAGCGGCAATGGTTCAGGAACAGCGATAACATTAGATGAAAGAGAACGTAAATAGAATGAAAAACGGATTTATAAATACGAACGCTGTGCAAGTGAGTGTATACTTGTTGTAAAAGACGGTATAGCGTTAGACGTCGACGTCGACGTCAACATCGGCGACGTCGAATACGAAAATCAAGTTAAGAATTGCATCGAAATTATTGTTGCTTGATATGGCAACAACTACAAATACACATTACTACAGCCAACAGATGCATGCTTTTTTCGTTTTTTTTTTTTCGTTTTTTCTTTCGTTTTTTTCTTTTTTATCTCAATTCACTTCTTTTCTTCTACATATTTTTTTATATCGCACTCAACATTTTTTCATCTTGCTCTTCTTCTTGTTTCTCTTTTCAGGGAACAGTACATCTATGGGAAAACTTTTCGGAATAATACAAATAATAGAAATAACAACAATAAAATGAAGAATGAAAAATTGCTGGTAAGAATAACGGCAGCACATTCAATCGCGTAAACGCAAACAAAAATTAAATCGGCAAAAAAACCACAGCTAAGCGAATCAAATGTATTTGTGTATATCAAACGCATCGTGAATGGGATATGGAAGAAAGAGAAAGAGAAAAAGCAAGAAGAAAAGAAAAAAAAAGAAAAGACTAAGCGTGAGGAAGAGCAAGAGTAGTAAGTAAGATGGAGCGCGATGACGATGAAATCGACAAACGAAAAATTGAATGTGAACAAGCATAAAATGGAGCGACAGAGAAACAGACGAATAAAAACTGTATTTGTGTGCCACTTCAAACGACAAAGTAGAAGAAATGGAATTGACTATCGCCAAGACGAATAGGGCAAGGAGCAAGAGGAACTGTATCGTTTTATTCCTTCCAACTTCATTCGCAAATCCGACGTTTTTCTTTCTCTCTCTATCTCCCTTTCTCCTTATCTCCTCCTGCTATTTTTCACTCGATAATTTTTCTTTGCAAATAATAAATTACTATTTCTATTTTTACCATCTCCGTCTCCGTCTCCACATTTTCGTACCTCCCCGATTTATTACGGCTCTCCATCTACTCTATTTGTGTATTGTGCTCAATGTTCATATCCTTGCACAAAACACTCTTTCTCTCGCCTGTATAGTACATGCACATTACGAAGTTGATAAATAGTTCAAGGAAGTACGTGTGAACAAGAATGTTTGCAATTTTCGCTTCTATTCCATTTCTCACTCAGCCTTGTTCATCTTAATACCTTGGTTCAAAAATTCATTTTCAAACGATTTTCATATAATTTTATTGCCAATTGATTATTATTCTTCAATCGTTCGTTCTCCATCACATTTCTTATCATTGAAAAGAAAAATGGATTATTTTATTTATATATTTCTTTGCATTTATGTTTTTTTCTCTTTTCACTGATTTCTTTACACCCCCCCCCCCCCCCCACACACACACACACATTGAGCAGCATTCAATGTTAGTTAATTTTGCAAGACGTGCCTAAGTAAGTACTAGTTTTCCACTTCGAATAAATTTTTTTTTGTCGTTTTTCTTCCTATTTGTTTTTGGTGGAATTCATTCTCATTTCGTCTGTGTGGAACTGAAATGAATTGGCTACAAATAACAACACTTTCTAAGAAACATAAAGATTGTTTGGAATATGATCGATATTTATTTGCAAAAAAAAAAAATCACAAAGCAAAGAAATAATAACGAATAAGCTATTAGCTATTATCGTCGCAGGAAAAAATGCAATTTCGCCTTGAGATTTTTTTTACTTAAGAAATCACTTGGACAGTTCATAAAAAGTCTTTTCTGTTTTTGAATTGGCTGTTTTGATTATGGGTTTGAAAGCTATTTTAATTTTGCTTATTATTTATTTATGAATTAAAAGTCAACAAATCCCTTATTTCGAAATATAATCAAAAATTAAATTAGTATTTTTTTGCCAATAACAGTTGTCAGTGGATCATAAAATTAAATACTAAATTTAACGTCTATGTGAGGTACATACTGCAATAACTCAGTCAAATATTGCTGAAAATAAACTAGTCACAGTTCTTGGATTTTTAAAATATCGGTTTCAAATTGAAATCCATCCAAGCTTTGAATCTTTCGGAAATAAATGAGCAACGTAGATTTCCAAGGATCAACAAGACTCACTTCTTTAGTTTTACCATTCACAAGTTTTGAATCACAACAATGTGAATTCGAGTTTATAATGTAACAGCATCACATAATAAAATCCAAGTGATGATATTTTGTTAGCCAAAATAAACTTAGCCATTGCTAACACCAACAATCGTTAGCTAGTCGTATATATGCACGTATTTGTGTGCATGTATTAGTGAGAGTTGTCAATACATACAAAGCTAGCTATAGAACAGTGTATACCATTGCGGCAAATTAGCCAACTAATCTCCACATCACTAGAATATACGTATAACATAACGAATGTTACATAACATTTTTGAGGTCAAGGTTGAGATGTAAAACTTGAAATTACAAAATGTAGATGTAAAATATTGGCAAACAAATTAAAGTAGTCATTTATTGAATCACAAAATTGGGAAAATCGCAAAATAATTACTGATAATCAATCAGTAGGAAAAAAAAAATTCTTCAAAACTTTTTGTTCAAACAAATCAATTTACGAACATGACTGATGATTCAACTAAAATGCTAATTGAAAATTGTTCAAAAATTTACTCATCTTTACGCAATGTTTGCTCATTCGACGAAGTAATTGTTTTGAGTTTGAGTGCCGTGTACATCTTGCTCTTTTTATTCATATTACAAAATATGCAAAATAATAAACGAGACATTGACGGTAAAATTTAAAGAAAAAAAAAAGAAAAATTTGTGAAAAAAAATCATTTTTTTACGAAAAAGTTAACTTCCAATGGTTTAACAAAGATGCAGAAAAACAAGAATGAGTTTAACAAAAACATTGTTTTTACAGAATTTCAACAATAGCTCGATGTCTGGAATTTGTATTTTAACGGTAGTTTCTTTACAAGAAATGAATTCTTGCATAATTCTTTTTTTTTCTTTTCTTTTGGCTGATGCTTTTGATGAATCATTTTTCCCTATTATACAGAGCAGCAATTTTGAAACACAAAAACAAAAATATAGATAAACAGTTTAAAGTGGGTAGAAAAACAGCAAATACATACATAGCTTCAATAGATTTACATGCAATAATTATATTGTATACAAAACCAAAGAATGAGTATAAAAAAATAACCGACAGGAAACAAAAGTGAACATAGAACAATCAGTGGAAATCTAGTACAAAAAAATGAGATAAATTGCAAAAAAATGTATGAAAAGAGCAAAATGCGAAAAAAAGAAGCTCAGATAAACTCAATCAATGCATAAAATATATGTAAATATATATGAAAACGGGCATTGCAATGGGCAATTTCAAAGGAATTTCATTGATTTTCACACCTATGCACTTTTGAATATAAATAATTATTGTATAAAAAATTATGATTGAACATGTAATTCCAAATTATGACAAAATATCATCCATTTTTGCCGTTGGAATGAAAAAAAAAAACATATTTCAAATTATTGTACCGAAGGTCTTAATTTTTGTACGAGTTGTTAAAGGAGTGCAGAGATTACTTTTACCTTGAAAAACACTATCAAAAAGCGAAAATCTAAAAAAATATTAGAATATCATTGAGTGTTTTTCTAGGGGAATTTAAAACTCATACAAATCACTGAAAAGAGACAAGCAAAACATTTTCTTTCTGTTTCCATTTTATTCCTCAATATTCTCACCAATTCAACAATATTCATTTAATACGTCAATATTCACGTATTTCTAGTGAAACAGAATATCGAGCATATTGATGAATATGTAGAATTTTTAAGTATATTGGTGAATAATGAAAATTGCCATAAATATCAATTGTCAAATTGAAATATCATAGAAAATTTTTCATTTCGATCTTCTTCATCAACGCTTGTCTTGTTAATCTAGGTAATACTGACATGCCTTTAAAAATATCAAAACACTAGACAAATCTGTTTTATCGGCATTCAAAATATTCACTTTTTTCATACTGTATTCACCACTATTCCCCACTATTCACCATATTCTCTCATAAGTATGACAAACGATTGTTTATTATTCAAGATTCATAATATTCTATATTTAGACAGTTTGCAAAAAACCCATAGGAGTTTTTTTTCCTTTTTTAAGTAGAAAACAAAAACCAGCTAGCACCATCGGCGGAACTTTGAAGCGCATTATGAAAAAAAATATCTCCAACTAACGGAAATGGAATACAAAAGGGATGAGAACTACAAAAGGATGAAAAACATAAAAGTTTTTAATCCAACTAGCAGCGTATTATATATTCTTCGTTAACAGCTTTCATTTAGTTTAATGACTCCTGCGGTTTGTTCTATAGCACATCCGAATTGCATGCACTCTTTATTTTGTCGACTGTTGCTTTCTTTGTTCTATCAATGGAGTGCACATTGTGTTTATTGTCTCATTTTTTTAATTTTAAATAGCTAGATTTAGCATAATGATTTTTCTGTGGTTTTTCCAGCCCTTCCCTGTGCGTATGTTTTGAGAAACAAAACTTCCTTCATTTCACATTCAATATATATAAATATTTCTAGATAATCTTGCAATATTATTATTTTTGATAGCTTCATATTTTTCAAACGTAACATGACCAAAATTGTTCACACATTTAGTGTGTTCACTCAATATTTGCTTCACTCAAAAATGCTAGTAAATACGTTGACAATTTTGCATGCAATTATTTGTTTTTTTGTTTTTTTGTTTTTTTGAATACATTTTGAATAAAGAGGCAATTTAATTATTCCACCATCCTTTTTGCAACCGATTCATTTTTCTATTTACTACATTCCACAGTATAGACATAGTGTATTGTGAAACGAGTGAAAAATATACTATAAAAAGTTCTCATATATTAATTTTTAATGACATTTTAAATGAAATTAATTATCTCACTAAAAGTCGGCGACATTGGAATACGAAAACTAAAAGTTGCTGCCTTTTATCTATTGGCGTGCATTTAAAATTGATTTTTTTATCGATTTTTTAACGGATGGAATATAGTCCACAAGATATTTCTCTTTATTTTTCTTATGTAATTTTCTTAATAAATTAATAGTTCTTGAATCAGCTCCAAAGAGTTGTATGTTTTTTGTTTTTATGTTCGCCCCAAATATATGAAACAAGTAAAAAATGAAATGGTTCAATGCGATAAATTCAAGAAAGTATTCTTTTGATTTGGAAGCTGCTTTGAAATTTTTCATTTTCTTTTTACAAGATCATTTTGTGCTACGTTTATTGAATTATGCTCTATTAACAATACTATGTGTTCGCTTTGGTACGACAAATTCTGGTTTTCATTCTGACTTTTATGGTTTGTCATTCGATGTTTTTAATTGAATTTTCTGTGAACAGAATGAAAAATAGATAAAAGCTTTTCGTCCGCTATATAATGTCTTCACAATCAAGACTATATTTCTGGTTTCGGTGACATTACTTTGTCCGATTCATTTTCATTGATATCTAATGCAATTGTTGTTGATGATAGCTAATGTTTCAAAACTTTCGATCCAATATCACTACATATTTTAATTTGTTGGGCGAGTAAAAGTTATATCCATATATACCTATCTGTCTTTTTCCAAAACCGTCATGGTATATGTTTGTGTGTGTGTGTGTGTGTGTGTGTGTGTGTGTGTGTGTGTGTGTGTGTGTTTGTGTGTGTGTGCGTGACATTTATCATTAGTATGGTGTATCTCGCATTTGCAACGTAATGTATAAAAACAACGCACCGAAGCAACTTCATTTCAATCATATCTGAACGCAAATTCAATCAAAAGTGTGTTTTGATGAAAAGAACCAAAGTAGCATTTTAAGAGCATCATCATGCGATGTGTCGAAAAAGCACTATCAGCAAAACTGATGATATGGAGTAGATGTGGAAGGAAAAGTTTTTTTTATGGCAATTGTATTAGAAAGCACCTCGAATCAAGTAATGATAGTCGAAGTGCCGCGGGGACTTTAGACAACGCAACATAAACAGAAATACTGAATGCAAGAAAGAGAGAGTGTATGTGTGTGTATGAGGGGGAGAGGGGATGGAAGAGAGAAGACATAGCTGAACAGCTTACGAAACATACCATTCCATCGCCAGTAATTAAATTTATAATAGAGGATGCCTTTTTTTGCTTCTTTTAGATGTTTCTACTTCTTTGCCTCGTTTCTTTTTCATTTTATATGGGACTGATCGATCAGAAAAGGTAGTGAGAGAGAGAGAGAGAGGAAAAAGCATTCGCCAATCGGAACAATATATCTAATTTGAGTTTCTTTCATTGATACGGAAAAGACTGTTCTAACTGATCAAACTGCAAGTTAAAATGAAGTTTTTTCCTTACTTTTGGTTAGCTGTGAACAAAGAATTACTTGGAATTTTTTTTTTCTTCTGCGAAACTCAATTCAGAAATACAAGCAAAAGAAAGAAATTTGTGAATATTTGAAGGGCCAAAACATGACCATGTATTAAAAGAAGAAATGTTTATTTTCACCAAGGGTCAAAGGAATAAGAACCCAAAATCAGACATTGATCCACATATACGCAATTTGGCTACATTTTATTGAAACTTTAATACATTATTTCTTATTATATGCTGTTTTTCGCAGGCAGTGTCAGACACGATCGAGTGCAAAGTGCATCGGAGCTCATATGCATATAGTAAACCAACAAATAAAATTGCTGCAACGCATTCGTAAAAGTAAAGCTAAAGCTAAAGCATAAAAATCATCGCATACATGAAAGGGGAAAAAAGGCAAAGAGCTCAGAAATGGGATGTTGTGATTGGTTTGGTCAAACGGAATAATATATATATATATATACATACAGACACACAAAAGCCAGAAAAAATCCCGCATTTTCATTGAAAACTTTGTTAACACATTTCCTTTTGTTTTCCTGTTTGCCAAACAATAGTCTGCTGATTTTTCATTCCATTGTATTTTTTCCGCATTTTTTCCATCACCATGTTTCCTTTTCATTCTTGATTTCTCATTTCGTGAAAACATGGGGTCAGTCGCAAAACAAGCACGTATAACATGTAAGACGCTTGAAAAGGAAAATGAATAAAAGCAGGGACTGTTGCTCTGAGGAGCAAATCTATTGAGGAGGCAATTGAGGAGGAGGAGAAGGCTGAGGAGTAGTACTCCTCCTCACTGAGGAGTAGACATTTCTTTCAAAATTATATCAACATTTCCTATTCGAAATTTCATATAAAAGTGAAAATCAGTCATCTCATTCGCCTCTCCTCTTAGCTGCGTGCTCTTTCGTATCTCCTACAAATAGGCGCTCTTTTCGACTATAGAGCAGAGCTGCTATTTGCGTATGTATACATAAAAAATAAATCAATTTCCAATTGATTTTTCTTAGTTATCCGGTAGGAAAAACGCAAAAATAAATTAATTTTTGACTATAGTAAAAAAATTTCAAGACCTATCAACTAGAGGTGTCTTTTGTCCAGGCTGATCCATGGATTCTCAGGATTTGGCCTGCATTCCAAGGCTTCCTATTTAGAATTTCATATAAAAATATATATAAATTTATCTACACCAATTTTTCATGAAATTCCAAACAGGAAGCCTTGGAATGCAGGCCAAATCCTGGGAATCCATGGATCAGCCTGGGTAACTGACACCTCTAGTTGATAGGTCTTGAAATTTTTTTTACTATAGTCAAAAACTAATTTATTTTTGCCTTTTTCCTACCGGATAACTAAGAAAAATCAATTGGAAATTGATTTATTTTTTATGTATACATACGCAAATAGCAGCTCTGCTCTATAGTCGGAAAGAGCGCCTATTTGTAGGAGATACGAAAGAGCACGCAGCTAAGAGGAGAGGCGAATGAGATGACTGGTGAATATAAAATTAAACACACCAATTTTTCATGAAATTCCATATAGAAAGCTCTGGAATTCAGGCCCAATTTTGAGAATCCATGGATCAGCGTGGGCAAGTGACACCTCTAGTCAATAGGTCCCGAATTTGTGTTACCTATAGTCAAAAATTCATTTATTTTTTCCATTTTCCGATCGGAAAAGCGTGAAAAATCGATCGGTAAATATTTTTCTCATTTGATATGCAGTTTTCATTTCATGGGCCTCAAATTCAAATGTTCATATAATTTTGAAAGAAATGTCTACTCCTCAGTGAGGAGGAGTACTGCTCCTCAGCCTTCTCCTCCTCCTCAATTGCCTCCTCAATAGATTTGCTCCTCAGAGCAACAGTCCCTGAATAAAAGTGACGGCAATAGGAGACACTTGCTACACTTCTTTTTATCTCTATATGTTTATACATTACTCGGCATCGAAAATAAATATGCTCCAAGTATTATTATCTATTTGCCCTTACATTGTTAAACACATTAGCATAGATATCTTGCATTCTTTATTGGCCATACTTGATGCAAGAAGAGCGAAGACGATAGTAAGCGCGCACGTGTGTGTGTGTGAGAGAGAGAAAGAATGACAGGGAGAACCAGTATCAAAAATTGAGGGAACGACAGATGAAGCGTTCACTGTAATATGAACTTTGTTTAAAATCACATGATGGCACCATAATACACCTACAGTTTCGTTTTGTAATAGTGCAAATGGCATCGTTCTGAGATCAGATATAGATTGTCGATTGTGAAGTGGTGAACACTGAATGATTCCATCTTTTTGCTTATAACTTAGAGAAAAAGGTAAAAAAGAATGAAACCATAGCAAAAGTCAGCGCAAATAGCATATATAAGAAACTTCTTTGTTGGGTTTGATGACAAAAGTCCAAACGATTGATTTGATTGCGTGCAAAAAAGTTTTTGTGTATTTGTGCTTTGCCAACAATTTCGTATTACATTTTATATATGTTAAGTGGTACGCAATCGGTAAATCAACAAATTCATTTAAGGCATATGCTATGGCATTGAGCACAGTGCATCAAATTATCTTTTACCCGTATAGTTTGTATGTTTGTATAATTGTACGGTTGAAATAGCCTCAATAACAAATAAAATAGAAGAGAAGAAAAAAAAAAACGAATGGCAAAAGAAACGGAAGTAAAACCAAAAAAAAAAAAAAAAAAAAAAAAAAACAGAAAAGTTTTACTCATAGATTTTGAATGGATCTCATTTTCAATTTTGCTCGTTGTGACTATCAAAACCATGTTCTCCAGAGACAAGCTCAAGTTGAACAAACGACGCAGAATCCTTATAAATAACAACTACATCCACTCGACACTGACACCAAACAATATCATTAAATACACAAAAGTGAACGGAATGTGTCGAAATCGTTTGAATTCGATTCTTTTTATTTTTAGTGTTTCGCATCTGCACATATATATATATAGACATAGATATAATGTCTTGTATTCGATGAATGTGTGTGCGATGAGACTGAAAACTCTGTCGATTTGCGACCAATGTTGTGTGTGCTCTTATTTCCTTCCCTTTCTCTTTCCAACTCTGCAACGTGCTGTTTGTCATGACGTGTGTGCCATCGAATTAGGATTTATATATATATTTTTTTTCGAACCTTTTTTTTGCTTTCTTGTTGTTGGTTTGAATTTAAGTAAGCACCAAAAATGGACAAAACAAAAGGAAAAAAGCGCCAATAAGAGAACAAAGTGTGCAAAGTTTGTGCGGCAAAATATTGTAAAAGATATCACGAACGCTGGAATGGGTGATTGGTCATCAGGGGTAATAAAACAAATACGTTCCAAAAAGAGCACTGCAAATACATTTTACTGGACATTGCGCGGCAAAGAAAATTTGTGTGTTCTATCGAAGGGTTTAACTGCTGTGTTGGCGCATGTATTTCTTCGAATTTGTTTCAATCGAAATATCTGCTTTGCATCCCATAAGCTTCACGTGCACGAACACAAACACATTTTCATCGACTCATATTAGTTGAATGGGTATTCCAACTTGCACAAATACTTGCGTGGCACTAAAATATGGGATTAGCGCAACTGAATGTAATAGCACCGTAACGCTATGAATCTTAATAGGTATTATTTTCAATGAATGTGCGTGTGCACTCAAGCACGTTGCCAAGTGTGTGCAAAAATGTTCACTTGGGCATCCACACAGCACAAAAGTTACGGGACTTTTTAGCTGTTATGTCATAACTCTTACTTCTTACAACGTCCGATACATATGTTTTACGATGACACTTTGTGTCATCACGAACGACAATCTAGCATACGTGGGTCTGATGAGCAAAACGAGAGAAGAGCAAAAAAAAAACAGACTTGAAAACTACCCATTACCAACGGTGCAACAGAAAAAAAACATACCCATATACCATAAATAGTAAAAAAAAGGAATCCGGCTCCAATATTATTTCACACTTTTATATTCTCCACGTTCATCGTCTTTATCGTGGCTAAAATGGAACGTACAGAGCGCCACGAAATAAACTCTGGGATAAATATCATCACATCTTCGGTATTAATCTAATATGAAAAATTCGAGATGTGCTAAGTGGCACTATGGTATCAGTTATAAGTGACATGTTATATTGGCACTCTAGACACAAAACATTATAATCATTTACACAAATACATGTAAGAAATAAGAAAGCCACGTTCATGGGCATGGGCATGGGCATGGGTATAGGCATATGCTACCATGGTCTTGTTTACGTTTCAATTATATTCGAATTTTATGTTTTGAGTTCGATGTTCGATATTGTAACATTTGGCTGATGTAATTAATATTGTTAAAACGGAAAAATATACCGACGGCAACTTTGATCAGTCTCTTCAATTACATTTAAAACATATTAAATTTACATTCCATGGAATTGAAAAATGCTTTGTCGTCTCGAGCATATTTCATTTTTCATTGCTCAATTTTTTGGAATAGTAAATCATAAGAGGTGAAGGAGAAATAAGAAGAAGAAGAAGAAGAAGAAGAAGAAAAAGAAGAAAAAGAAGAAGAAGAAAAAGAAGAAGAAGAAGAAGACATAGTTTCAAGAAATTTATAAAATCTGTTTCACTTTCAACGTAAATATTATATTTTTTGCTAAAATACTGTCTATAGTTTCAATGAGTTTTCTAAACTTTCTACAAGCTTGAATGGGAACTGAACTGTAATATTCATGCACGGAAAAAATACCCGTGCATGGAAATTTTCATGCATAAAAAAGTGTTTCCAATGACCATAGTAGTGTTTGAAAAATACCAGATGAATGAAATCAGTGAATAGAAGAAGAGGGCCACGATGCCGGACGAGTGTACGAACAAAAACAATTGAAAACTGTTAGCAAATTTTCATCGTATAACAAGTGTACCATGATATACGTTTTTGTATTCGCAATGCACTTGCTTTCTTCATTTATGAGTATCATTCACACAATTGGAGTATGCGCCATAAAAAAAAGATAGATTTATTGATCGCAAAGAAAAAAATTAGGTAAAAGTTTCACCGTGTTTACGGTAACGATCACCGGCGAAGAAAATAACAAAAAAAATAATAAAATAAAATAAAGAACAATGAAAAAAGACAATATTCCAATAGGAAACTTTTAACATAAATTTAATACTTTTGACGCTTGTGCAGTTATTTATGTAAGCATTCGGCTTCTTGCTACCGAAACTGTTGGTCAAATCTTCGTTATTAAAAATATGCCTTGTCTATGACCATTTACAATTGTTTGTTTTTCGCTTACATTCTTCTTCAACATATGTTTTGAACCTTCAAACTTGCATTGAAAAGCAATCAACATTTTTCAAACGCAATCACAGTTATTTCAATGAATCTCATAAATTTTACTGCCACACAATAACTTTTTTTTCTTCAGACTTGGAAAAATAGAATAAAGTTATCATTGATTCATCGACATTTTGATTAGCTCGGAAAATCCAATTTTAGTCTTAATTTTAATTTTCAATGTTTCAATTATGATACAATAATCAGAAAAACCACGGAATTCGTGATGAAGTTGAATTGAAAAAAGAAAAAAAAAAGAAAAAAAATTGTACAAATACAAATTTAAAAATTTTGTTAAAAGTGTTCAAAAAGTGGTCATGATGCATTCGTCATTATGTGCAATGAAATTCCATTGCAATGCTTGAGTTTGTTGATGGAAAAAATGGAACAAAAACAACAACAAGTGATTATAAACGAACGATCTCCATGGGGATGAATGTCAGGTATGTGTGTATAATGGATGGCCAAAGATATAGATGGTGGCAAAGTGGAAAAATCAACAAAATACTTGTTTACTAAGTTCCAAATATTTGATCAATCAACATCATCAGCATGAAAATATCAATTTGAAAACCAAATATCATTTTGCGCCATGAAATGGCGGTGGCCACTGTCAATGTTACTGATATTCCGATTTTGTGTACATTGAAATTGTGAAAACAGGGGACATTTGGTGTGAAATGCATTCACAATTTTCGTTCCAATGGAATATTTCCATATGATAATAAACACATGCATATATAATACGAACAAAGATATTTACCGGTGCAAAAAGCGAGCTACTTGCTTGAATATTTTTGTCTCGATCGCTTCCACGATTTTGCCATTCGTAACGCTGAGTACATGAAAATCAAGTCCAATCAAATAATATATTATGCGAGTTATTCGTATGCAAATGATCAAAAAAAAGTTCAATTTGGTTTTGATTTAGCAGTGTGTGTGTGTGTTTTATATATCGGCGCCATCAATATTATTGTCATTGCTCGTTTCGATTGTTAAATATATGTGGCAACAACATTGATGGATTCAAAGGAGTGGATGTGAGAGAGGGGTGCCTGACAACACAGGCAACAACACAAAAAATCATTCGAATTCATGCGGATGCGAGCAAATATACCGTATGCATTATACTACTTTCTATTCTTATTCACTTGTTTACCAACACAATTCAAAATATCGTCATTCACGTCATTCATTTATCCACTCAAACATTGCGATTTTGTTTTTTTTTTTCGTTCTGCTTTTTTTCTCTCTTTCTCGTTCTCACTCACCATTTCCTTTAATTTTATTCTATTTTTTTCGCATTTGCTTCTTATTTTCTGATTCAACACTTTAACGCTTGCTAGCATACATTTGCAATCACATAATAAAATAGAATGAGGATGGAAATGGATTCAAATGGCAAACACACAGAACGGCATACAAAAATGAAAAACGAACAAAATGTTCAGTGGCTTGAACGAAAAAAATAAAAGAAAAAAATTGAAATCACATCAATTGAATGGAATGATTTAAAGCCGAAGCAGAAAATATGCAATTCTCATTAGAGTTATTGACACATTTTTTTTATCCATTCTTTACGTAGCAATTTTACGTTACTCTTGAACTTATCAATATAATAGTTTACTGTTGCCACTCATTTTCTAGTCAACGAATTTATTCATTAATATTTATTATGTGCATTTAAAAGAGATAATAGTAGCAAATACTAATTAAGCATATATCTAACTATATTCTAATATGAATAAAACACATTCACAACATTTTATTTCACAATAAATTTGTTGGAAATCTGAAATTTTTCAAAAAAAACAAAAAACAATCAATTCTGATTTCAACAGAATACTTATTTTCCTCTAAATAATTAAACTTTCAATTTTATGGGCAATGAACTAACAGTTATATTGTCAATATTTTATTTACAATCATGCATATATTGTATAAAAATGATGTGTGATGGGGATGTAACTTGGCACTCACTTCCTTCATACATTTTATAAATCATAAAATGTGGTGCATTTATAAATCAGAAAAGTTCTTGATCCAAGGAATATTGCAGAGAGAGAGCTAGAGAGAGAGAGAGCTAGAGAGAGAGGGCTAGAGAGAGAGAATAAATATATTCAACGAAAATCATGAAGTGAGGAATGAAAAGAAAGCCATGAAGTGAGGAAAACTAGCAAAGTGAAGGAAATGGTTCATTCTCAAATACACTGAATATGAGAGAATCATATAGTGAAAGATTTTTGAATGCGTAGAAATATAAAGTATATGGAGCGCACTTTTAAAGTAATATTCGATAGACATTTCCATGCTTTTGCTACATTTTACTGTCGATTTTCATTTTCATTCTCTTTTTCATCCACCGTGCAATTGTTCGAAACATTTTTATCGGCATCCGAAGCCAATGCTCCATGGCCTCTCAAATGCGAACAATGTGATTTATGATTTTCTTTCAGTGAATGGAATTGTTATGAATTTTCAAAGTGTGTGTTTTCATGTGCGTTATACTCTTCATCTTTCTCCACGTTCTACTATTTTTATTATTCACACTTTTGCTACCATATTCTGGTGAGAACACATTTTCAGTTTTTTGAAAAGGAAACTCAGCCTTTTCTTTCAAATGCATAATGCAGTTGTTGCAAAGGAACACGCACATTCATATAATCACCACATTCTCTTGGTCCGTACATCAATTACGAAACAGTTCCTTTTTGTGCAAATGCTTTACATTGCCCAATCTTTCTTGAAACGGTCTTAAGGGTTTTTTTTTATCTAGCACACTTATGTTTGTTCATTTTAGTTTGGTTCTTCATATCGACCTCTGTTCATGTGAAGTAAAAATTTTGATTTCTATTATTGTAATTAGAAATAATATTTTTTTCTACTTAATGTAAATGCAATGATAACAATGATATGTAATTTAACATTTATAGACATAATTGCATAATTTATAGACTCATTCAAATAAATAAAATGCAAATTAAATACAAGATGGTGGTACATATATGATTATTGAGGTATTTAGTAAATTTAATAAGATTTTTTAAAAAAATCAGTAGATAAATTGTTAGAAACTTCATTCTATTTATGTCTTATATCAATCAATGCATCGACAAATGCAAAATAATAATTCAATTCGAATCGCATGAATATGTTAAACAAAAGCGTCAACAGAAAAATTGATTCCTTAAGTACACGTGAGCGTGAGCATGAACATAAACATCAACATGAATATGAATATTGAATTTGTGGAGAAATTGAGTTTGTTTGCATAAAAGAGACAAATAAAAGCGTTGTCTATTCAGACTTTTTCTAGGATGACTTGTCTGCATTTTGTAGCTTTCATGTATTCATGTATATTTTTGCCGCCTTCAATCGACCATTTTTTTTATTTTTTGGGTTGGCGCTGTTTCTTCTTGTCTTGTTTCTTTTGCTGTTTGTACCTTTTCGATTGTTGTCTCCCGCGCGCATTTATCTATTTATTTCCACTATAGCTTGAGGTTTCTCTTCATGTTTTTTTTTTTCTTTTTTTCTTTTTTTTCTTTCATTTTGCATCCGTCGCTTTGACGGCTTTTACAGCAT
The DNA here is from genome assembly GCA_029041755.1 of Resseliella maxima. Classification (NCBI taxonomy): domain Eukaryota; kingdom Metazoa; phylum Arthropoda; class Insecta; order Diptera; family Cecidomyiidae; genus Resseliella; species Resseliella maxima. The sequence goes on along the minus strand of JAQOWM010000826.1, from coordinate 416,455 downwards.
GTATGAATATGGATGTGGTTGGTGAACAATCATGAAATATGTTTTAATATTACGAGGTATGCAAATTCATTCATAGACGAGACACAGCAGATGTAATGAAAGTGTCTATTGAATGCATATGTTTATCACTGAAACATCAAGTTATTTCCGGTCTATGTAGATGTACACACAGAACGGCTGCTAGAAGCTACTATCTGCAGACGTTTATTGCGTAGACAATCACTTTGACGGTGTGTTTTCCATTCATGCATGAGCATGTTTTTAGGAGAAAACCAGACTCTTTTAACACAACCGCCCCTCCTCCAACAACAATAACAACAACAAGCACATTGAGAACTTTGGTTTAATTAGAGGGAATTTTTGGTAATTGCATCAATTCTACAAGTTGATCAACTGCAAACGGATGCTTTTCATAGCACATTTTACAGTTTGTTGGCTGAATTTCAAAATGTTCAACAGATTCTTCTTTTTCAATTTTTAAACATTGCTCTCATGCAAATATTTTCATCATAAATTTATATTTGCTCATAAAATTTGATAGATTTTATATATGTATCAGCTCACTTTATTCAATTAGATAGAATATGTCATATTAAAACAAAGAGAAACGAAAATTTTATGCAAGACGAAATTGATCAAATGCCGCTCACAAACAATTCGGTAAAGTTGGTAAGAAAGGTAGATTTCTATAATCATAAAATACAAATCACCACCATAAAATTCATAGTTGTTTAGTTTATATCGTGTGTTTTATGTATAGAAGACTATGTTATTCACAATGTCTTTATTCTTTTGAATTTGCACGAGCATTTTTATTTTTCATTTCTAAGCCCATTTCATGAAATGTCTTTGCAAGCTTCTTTTTTCTTATTTTGTGCAGACTAAGAAATACAAGAATCAAATGAGAGAGTATACAATTTTTTTGTCGAACCATTACATTTGACAGATCACAAATTCTATCGAGAGTATGAAGTATTTACAACGGCAAACCTATACTCAACATGCCGTCATTTAAGTCGACTTAAATTGCCAACGACAAAATCTAATCCAATAATTCAATCTCATAAGATCCAGCGACCCGGCGTTTACATATATACCCGCTCCACATCGAATGATATAGTTAGATGGATAGATAGATAGATGGACTTGTTTATTCCTATTCCAAATTGATTCGATTGAATGAATCTTCGTTTTTCGATGGACGACAAGGTTTCATTTTGTCATTGTTGCATTTGATGTACGTTTATTTCAATCTTCTTTTTCTCCTTCATTATCCTTAATTTGTATTTATTTGTGCTATCCTTGCAAATACACACAAAACGTGAAAAATGTGAAAAAGATCAATGAAAAAAGAAAAAAAAAAGAAACAAAAAAAAAATTAAACACTGAAAGCAGCGATAAAAGTAGTCCAAGAGATGATATCAAGTATATCTAAAATCGTTCATCGTATTATTTTCAATAGCGCTTTTATTTTCATTTTAACCGCTCGTTTAGCTCCAATATCTCCGCCATTCACATACCCGTTATCGTTCGTATTTGGTTGTTTGTTTGTTTGTTTTGATTTTGACAATTTCTTGTCGTCCGAAGCTCGATTTTTTTTCCATTCCTATTCTTGAATATGATGCCTGTTCAACCTGAACATATTGCTCACACTGTATCTATTGAGGATATTTTTAATGGATACTGCAAAATAACATGTCACACATCGATAGCATTTTGATATGAAATGTGGCCATAAAACGAATGCTTTACTATTACGTTGCATTGCATTGTATTGCATTGCATTGCATCTATTCCGTTACCGGATTCGAGCATTTTTATCTTCCGTTGATTCGTAAAAATCATTTTGATTGCTATGAGATTGGATGGGAATAGTGGAATAAAAAAAAGATGCGAATACCATGTTCTAAAAGGAATTTACTTCGAATGCAATCGAAATTCACTGATGGAAAATAGGAAATCTACTAGAACTAAAACGTGTGGTATAGATTGTATTTGCTCATCTTTCATATAGGTTTGTTATTCGTATTTATGTTGAAAGAAAAGTTGCATTTCTTTTTATTGTTGATTTGAAAACGCAATCTCAAATCCTAAAAGGATGTTTGATTGAAATTTTATAGACGTTTTCAAGAAGAAATCGCGAACATTCGATAAAAAGAACAATATCCAAACGTGATTATAATTGAATGTTATGAATGGATTAGATAAATGATTTAATTGGATAATTTCTTTTTAATAAGTCACAAACAACAGGCTAATCGACAAACATTTCACGCAACCGTTGACCAGAGAAAATACAGAGAGAAAGAGAGAGAGAGAGAGAGAGAGAGAGAGAGAGAGAGAGAGAGAGAGAAAGAGAGACGATTGATGTAGATGGCTCTGTTTTCGGAGTAGATACAATGAAATTGAGGTAATGTTTTGGCATACCAAAATCACTTAGTCATAAATACAAAGAGTAACTTTTCACTCAATAAGTCTTTTCATTTCATTTCATGTCATTGTTATGGTTTCTTTTTCCTCCTTTTCTATTCATATCAATTATAATTATGTACGATAAGTAAAGCCAAATTGTGCAACAAAATAAGACCTTTGTATTATATGATTGTGTCTGTTAACATATGATTTTGTTGTATTAATGTATGATCATCAAATGGTAATTACAAAGGTGTACAGTGTACACTGTACACAAGGGATGTGTGTATATGTGTGCGTTTTTTCAAGATTATTATCTCTTAAGATAAGGATAATATTTTTTTTCTACCACTTCATTGAATAATTTGCAATATCACACGTATTAAATGGTGAATAAAGTGAAATTAATTCTATATTTTCATAGCTAAATGTGTTGTTGTTGATATTTTAAGTGGCTTCCTTTATGTTCAGAAATGTGATTCATTTATGTTATAGAAAGAAGACTGATGAAAACAAGAAAATAAACGTTTTTTTTTTTGTTTTTGTTTCTCTTTCTCATTCTAAATTGATTAATGAGGGCAAAGTGTGTGAATTTGTAGAAAATAAAATGGAATAAAATTCAATGAAAACGTGCCACGTTTATAACATTTTCAACCAAAATTTGTGGGCAAAGCATACTTTGTATGTGATTAAGTGAAAATAAATTTAAAAAGGTAAAAATGCAAAACAGCAAATAGCAAATAGCAAATAATAAGTGATGTAATAAAATGAGACAAAATTCCAACTTTTTAAAAGTAAATGGCTTCTGCATGCATATGTGTGTCGACTATTAAATACGAATTTATGCCATTTTTGGTAATAAATTTTGCTGTTTTTCATCGAGCGCCACGTGTGCACGCTTGTTTATTTTCTCATTTTCCGTAATTAAATACACACTTTTACCATGTAGAATACTTTTTCCCAACATCGTTTACAGCCAAAATATTCTTCTGATATGAACAGAAGTTATGTGAATAAAATAAAAAAAAGAAGAGAGAAGAAAAAAAACAGATCGAAAATTTATTTTCGAAAAATTCTTAATGATGCAAATTCGTACATTTTTCAATTTTGCTAGCAAATGACCAAGATCATTTCATAAATTTTTTTTATTGAAAAAACTCAAAATTGTTCCTGAATATGTTATTCATTAAAGAAAAATGTTTTATTCACAGTTTACGTCGGAAGTCATTTATAGATTTAATAGTATTTAACAGTTTTTATCGTTGAATATGTACTGCGGCAATATTAATGCCATTTGTTCATATTCATCGACACATCAAATACGTACGCACAAGCAAAACAAAGCCCAACGTGTATTCATCACGGCACATCTAACGTGCATTTAGAATAATTAAATCCATATTATATTACCGATAATAAAGCATTTACCATAAATGCGCTGTACCTGAATAGGTTTTTGGCTTCCTCGTGTTTGCCCATTCAGTTTTTCCTACTATCACTACCCGTTTTGCTCTTTCTTGTACAATATCATATTTATTTATGGTAAATATGCTTCACACCCTTTGTTTGCCACTGTCTTTGTGCTGCTGAAGGGACATACTAATATTCTTGTATGAACTAAGTATGCTAATTCACCTATATTTACTTTTATTCGGTTCCATGCATTTCTACATGCCGTGCACTATCTCTGTCTTTGATTGTGTATGTTATGTGAATACTCATATGTGTGAAATTGTGAGTGTGTGCGTGTATACGAGATGCATGTGCATGAGCTCATTCTAATATAAAAACTGGATATTTGTGTACATAATATCGCTTGATAACGCTAGAAAATTAATATTTAGGTTAAAATGTGGCAAAATGAGCTATTTTCTATGGCATTATATGCACATAATACTCATGCATCAACATATTTTATTTCCGAATGTGCTATGTGCCAGTAAAAGCCAACGCCAACGCCAACGCCAACGCTAACACAAATATATGTAATAATAATATTTGCCAATCGTACAATCGTTTATTTTTGTTCATTACTTGAATAAGTTACTTGATGGTACGAGAGCTAAAAAAAAAAAAAAAAAAAAAAAAATACGGATTCCATTTTTGATTCTCTTGAACTCTCTCTTTCTAAACATGATAAAGTATAAGGAAGATAAAAACAAATGAAAAAAGAATAAATCGAGTGAGTAGAGCAAGAATACAGACACACGCAGCAGAAAAAAAAACATATAATAAAAGAAAAATGACGAGGTGTGTTGAAAAAAGGTGTGCCTCATTGATATGGCAATGCGCTGTATATTAATTAAACGTTTGTCGCTTAGGTGTTTCTATTGTGTCATATAGACACACTCGTCAGTCAAAAATAACAAACAAAGAATAGAGAGAGGGAAAAAAGCGAAAAATATTGTACAGTTTCACACACGCCATTCGCGCTTTTCAATGCTAAACTACCACTAATAGGATAATAACAGCGTAATAATGCCCTTTTGTTATTAGTATCAGCGCAACAGCATTCAATGTCTTATATTCGAATCATGAATGATTTTATTTGGGCAACGATATTTCGTTACATTTTTGTTTATTTGTTTTTTCTTCTCCTAAAATGGTTAACGCAATTATTTGCAATGCCTTCTCCCTATAATTGTTCAAAATCTATTTTGAGAGTTGTTTATCAAAGCGGAAGGGATATAAAATGAGCATTGGCAAAATGCCGCACCAAATTCAAATACAAATGAATAAACAAACTGATAAATTAGAACCATTTAATTCATGTTTAAAAACACATGTTTACTTTTTTTCGATCAGTTTCATTATTATGATGCCTTTCTTATCCGCAAGGGTTGCTTAAATATTCGTCATTAATTAAATAAATAGTTTTAACATTTTGTTGTTGGCAATTTTCTGTTGTTCATTCGATTCATTTTGTCAGATGGTTGGTTCGCGTGTGCATACATATTTTTCCATCACACATACCATACATTTACGGCCAATGCATAATCAATATGGAATGGTAATGGTTCATGGTGTCACTACGTGCATTATGATCAATCAAATTTACATATATGCAATGTCTACCCGTAACAAAAATTTACGGCCAAAGAGTAGAAAAAAATAAACAAATTCAAATGAGACGAGAAAAAAATCGATGAAGCGAATATATATTTGAGAAAAAAATGTTTGTATCTGATGTATTCACAGCGTTTAAGCATTTATCAATAAATTCGATTCTCGAGACAATTTAAAAAGTGACTGAACAAAAGCAAAACTATTGATTGTCTAGATATTGGATCAGCTGGATCAGTTGCAGTCAGTTTCGCATGGTTAACGCTCCCATTGACGAAACCAGACGAAATATTTTGTTTTGTTTTGTTTGTAATTTCTATGTCTCTTGTCTCGAAATTCATGCATTCATTTCCACGGATAAAAAACAAAAAAAATTTAACCATATCGAAAGTCGAAAAGAAAGAAAAAGTAAATGAAATGCAAAATTTTTATTCTGAAACCAGATGAGACCATGGTCAACAGTCACTTGCTGAAGTATTATTTATTGCTTTAGTCAGTGTTTAATTGTTTTCAATTGACGATTTCGCTGTGACTGACATTTTAATTGCGGAAACGTTTCTCAGAGCCATACATTTACTCAGCATGAAATCGTTACGATTCAGTCAGAAAATCATTTGGAAAATTCGAAAAAGTATTATTAGTAATGCGAGGTATTCGAAATACTGAAATACGGTAAAAACAACGTTTTCTGCGTGTGTGTGTGTGTGTCTTTTTATGAGTGGATATTCCATAGTCTAATGCATTGTCAATAAAGTTTCCATATCATAGAAGTATTGAACAACATGACGCATATCGTGCACAACAATTGCGTCCATCCAAAAATGCTCCATTTGTTTTTATTTTTCTTTTTTTCGTTTGGTCAAATGAATGATTTATACACGTCTTTACGGTTGGCAGCATTCGGTAGCCACAAAAACTCAAACAACAACACTACGAACAGTGCTCTAAACATAGACCATACAAAGAATATATGCAGCGTGTAAACACAGCACGCAGTGAACGACGATATTCAAATTCAAATATAGAAGGCGAAACTAGGGCGGTTTGTACATTACTTATTGAGAGACATGAGTATATCTATTTAAATGTAAATTTACCGTCAAATCTCTGGATTGAGTACGGTTTTTCCAAGCAGGAAGTAATATCGGTTTTTTTTCTGTTTTATTTTTTATCATATTATTTAGACAAAATAAATGTTGCCCGCTTTTTTTGCGATAGTGAAAATGGCAAACAATAACGCATCACTGACGAATTGCTTTGTTTTATCGAACCCAAATCAAGATTATGCACAGATTTTGAAATGACGCAGAGCAAAAGAGCGATTTTGTGTATAAGTGTATTCCGGTGTACTATGAAGAGCCAAAAAAAAAAATATAAATACATGTAAAGCCAACTCAATACATTGGAAAAATGAGGCGTAAAGCCTTCAAATAGAAATCAAACAAATCCAACTGAATAAGAGAATACACACACTTAATGAAGAAGGAAACAAAGTTATGCCAAATATAGACACATGGTTAAAGTATTGTTGAATACACCGATCTTCATATCGTATTCAAATGCATGAGTAAACATGTGCCCACATGGATTTTATAGCAAATTGTAGTGGCACCAAAATTATGGTTTCAGAGCAAAAACACAGAGAACATGAGAGAGAAAAAAACATGAATAAATTACGTAGAGGATATAAACCTAAAGCGGATAAGTTATATCTTTTCCTTTTGTTGCTTGGTTTCCATTTACACGCAATTTTGCGAAGGAAAATCTTGCCTATGCCGGCTCAAATTAAGAGGAATTTGAGAAATTGAAACCAAGAAAATGTATTGAGCATAAAAATATTATAGAAAATATAGATTCAAATCGAATTTGGCCAACAACAGAAATATTATTATTTTTTGGTTTATACTTGTACTATTTAGCAGCAGCTACAAATCGTTCACGGTGAAAATATGGTTTGCATACAATATTAAAGCAGATTGCATATAATACCACTTTTACATCAATAGTATGCATACCATTTTACCAAAAATATTCCAACAAAATCTTCCATGGGGTCATTCACGAAATTCCAGTGCATCTAGTTTTCAGCTAGTATTTCTAGTGCGTCATGTTAGCTCTCAATGGTTTTTCTCATCATGATATTCATTGAAAGTTTTCTATTATTCTATTTTACTTTTTAGAATTTAAAATTATTTTAAGAAATTATATAATATATTTAAATTTTATTTTTTGAAGAAAATGAAGAAAAAAGTCAATAATAATAAATTATAACAAGTAAAATACAAAATTGTATTGTGCGCGGAGGATGATTGAAATATTACATAAAATTCATTCATTGAATGAAATGATGTCTTTGAACAATTAATTGCAAAATTTTTCCAATATTCTAATCATCTCAAATCTATTGAACCAATTAATGCGATAAATCTAAAATAGGATTGTAGATTGTAATGTAATGAGATAATGAAATAGTCATAGTTCTGGAACCATATTTTCATTTTACAATTTGGGAAAAATATCCATCGTTGCCTATACGTTTAGGGAGCAATTTTTAATTAAAGATTCAAGTTTTAATAATGATAAACCGATGCCAAACGCTTGGTTTGCTCATTACTCAATGTCGGATAAATTAAATTTTCAGTTCAGGAATCCTCTTCATTCATATTTTGATCATTCATTACGGATATTGGACAAAAATTTATAGACAAAAAATAGAGTATTTTGTTGTTGTTGTTATTATTTTACCGAATCATTATAGAATAATCTATAACTGGTTTATTCAGTTGCTTTGAGATTTAAGAATCAGCATCTACAGTATTATGGATGTATTCTGTTGAATAAAATTGGAATCGTTCAAAGAATATGTCACACGGAATCTTAATGAGAAAATCAAATCGGATTCAAACATCAATAAATACGTTGTTAAATGAAAATGAAAATAGAATTCAATGGGATTTCCATTGCTGAATATTTATCAAAAATGTACAAGCTATTTATTACATCGAAATCACAATCGAACATTAAGAGATGTGCACGTGATGCTGATGATATATTGTATGTAAATGTTCACGTTGCCATGTTTCCAAAATTGACAGTGACACAGCCAAAAATGACGTAATAAATTCCAGAGTATTTTCTCTACATTATAAATGATATTCATTGAAATGCCCAACTATGACTCCATTTCAAATATTTCGTTTTTTTTTTTTACTTTTGAAAAATTGCTAAAGAAAATACTCTAAATCATTATTGTTGAGCAAAGCGCATGAGTATTGAGTATTAATTTAAAATCATCTATCTTGGAATTGAGTGCTTTGCTGACAAATCCATCACATTTGATTACAATTTATAAATCAAAGCAAATTTACCGATTCGGCACGTACAGGCAGCGATAAGGAATCAATGAATATAACAGGAGAACAGTTTGAGGTATAATAAATAATAATAAAAATCATCATTGTGATCGTTATCGTTGCGAGAGAGAGAGAGAGAGAGAGAGAGAGAGAGAGAGAGAGAGAGAGAGGGCGAAAGCGAGAGAGCGAGAGAGAGAGAGAGAGCGAGAGAGAAAGAGAGAGAGGAAATATATAATATTTTGAAGTGACTTCATTCTGAGATGAAGTGGTTCAACTCACCACCCCGTCCCACCCCCCAGTATTCACAACACAAATACTGGTTAAGGTGAAAATTGCGAAACAGAAAGTGATCAAATTGATCAACCGCTCAAATCCCACTACCACTGAAAATTGATTACGATATTACAAATACAAAGGGACTAAAGGGGGTATGGTACACAATATGCGCAAAAAAATATCGCTCAAGTCACATTCAATATTTCAATCGGCTTAACAATAGCTCAATGTTTGATTGCCTATGATTTCAATATTCGAAATGGAATGACATAAACGTTATGAACACGTGCTTTTGTAAATGATGATTTTTTTTCTCACCACACTTCCTCAAGAACATGAGTGGATAATTGGATATCATTGCAAATAATAATGTATACATATGCATATCGACATTAAAATCTCAAAATAAATTAACAGTATTTGAAAACGGAACTAACATATTTTAACAATAAACAATTTCAACTAAATTTTTCATTTGCATTTTTAACACTATAAATAGCGATGTTTATTTAAGAGCACGCATGCTTTTCATATGGACTTGACTTTATTTCGTTTTGTATAATTTGCGATAAACTTGAACAAAATGAATAAATAAATAATCTCCAGAGAAGAGAACAAATGAAAAATTCAAATAAAATATAAACGTATCGGCACATGCATACATTGAAAAGTGAATGGAAAATTATTACAATGGTAACTACGCGAGGGGACTACTAAATTTATTATTATTATTATTATTACTGCACCAAACAGCGTTTCTTCGCCAAAGGTGGTTTATTTAAATGATTTTTAAAAATATTTACAACTGATTTACATGAAATAGTTGATTCAATAATTGTATCGAATCAACAATCCATTGCCAATCCTAATGATTTCGGAGCAAGTCTCTGTGATTGCTGAACTACAAAAATGAATCGAAATGAGACAAACAATTATTGGTTAATCTATCGGTTTCATAAATAAGTCATTCAATCTTTTCTTAACTACTTCCGAACTGACATTAAAGTCTATTACAAATTCATTCAACATTTTATCATTATAGTACTTGTTAAAAGTTTCAATTAAAATATTCAAGGGCATATGTTTTTGATAGCCATGATTAACAGATTGAATTCTTAAAAATTCAATATTTCTGACAGAATGATATGGAATTCTGAATTGAATTTTTTCCAAAAGAACATCCGAACAAATTTCACCCTTGATCAGCTTTAGGATGAACATTATTTGAGCAATACTCCTGCGATTTTCTAAAGAAATCATTCGTAACAGCAGCAGTCTATTTTCATACTTTGGGAGGTGAAATCCATTATTCCATTTGAATCTTCTTAAAGCATACAGCAAAAATTGCTTCTGAACAGACTCAATTCGTTTTGCCTGTCCCAAGCTGTGAGTGTTCCAAACCTGAGAACCATATTCTAAAATAGGAATAACGAAACTGAAAAATAAAATTTTAATTGTATATGGATCATTAAAATCTTTAGCAAAACGTTTGATCCAGGCCAGTCTTGATCTTGCCTTCGCTATCACTGATTCAACATGGGCCTTGAAATTAAGTTTTCCGTCCAATATCACACCAAGATCCTTAATTTGATCAACTCTTTCAATTTTTGAATCACCAATCGAATAATTGAATTCAATCGCATTACCAAAGCGTTGAAAAATCATTAATTTCGTCTTTTTAACATTCAATTTCAACTGATTCAAATTAAAATAACTAACTATATTGTTCAAACTCTTTTGGAGAGTTAAACAATCATCAATTGAAGCAATATTGTGGGAAAGTCTAACATCATCTGCAAATGAAAGAATTGATGAGTCACCACTGTATTTTGGTAAATCAATGATAAACAAAATAAACAAGGTTGCAGCAATGGGATAACCTTGACCCGTACCCGAAAACACCTCAATAGGATCTGATTCACAATCATTTACTTTGATAATTTGTTTCCTACCATTCATATAAGAATTTATCCAATTTAAAAGTTGTGAATTCAATCCCATGATATTTAATTTATGTATCAAAAGTTCAACATTTACAGAATCAAATGCTTTAGCCACATCAATGTAAATTGCATCTGTTTGATTATGTGGCTTTAGTTCATTCAATAAATTTACAAATCAAAAACATAAAATTATCATGTAATAATATAATAATAAGAAATGACATGTCCATTTGTATTACGAATTCAAATACGAAAAAGATTCTCCATAATTCTCCTTTCACTGCTAAATGGATACTTCATTTTGGACTTATGAAGCCAACGCTTTTTTTGCATTTTCCGTACATTCAGTACAATCAGTTCACTGTTCATTTTCTTTGATATCGTTTGTAATAAAAAAAAATTCGCGGTTTTTATGTACAACTTAAAAACCGGCTTTTTTTAATCAAAGTATGCATTTATTTATTTATTACGAAACCTAAATTTATGTCAATATGTGTTCACTAGCAAGCTAGTAAACATGCTGGTCGAAGACCCAATGCGACATAAATTCCGCCCATGGTACGACTTTAGCAAAGAGAATACAAATTGCACGACATGCCACCGAGTGAGCGAAGATTAGATCATATTTTTATATTATTTCATGGACCGTAGATGATTTTTTAACACGTTTTTAAATGAAGCTAACGAATCATTATTTCTAATTTCGACTGGTAAACTGTTCCAAAAATTAATTGCAGAGTAACTGAATGCGCGTGTGGGATGAAGTGAAGATGACACCTTGGGATGAAGTGAAGCGTATTCCGGTATGAACATTTTGTATCTATCGAAACAAATGGTAGTCAGAAGGAGCAAGGTCTGGGCTATAAGGCGGGTAAGGCATATTTTCTCATCCGACATTTTCCACATAGTTTTTGGGCCCTTGAGCACGATGTGGCCGAGCGTTATCATCATGGAAAATCAATGTCTCATGTCTGGCCTTCCATTCTGGCCGTTTTTGCTTGATAGCTGCGTTCAATTTGAAGAGCTGTTGTCGGTAGCGTTCACCATTAATAGTTTCATTCGGTTTTAGCAGCTCATGATACAGTACACCCTTCGTGATCCCACCAAATACAAAGCATTACCTTGGCAGCGTGAATATTTTGCTTTGCCGCCGATTTTGTGGATTGGCGCTTGCAATACGATTTTTGCGCTTTGGATTGTCGTAGTAGATCCACTTTTCATCACCAGTGACAATGCGATGCAGAAATGATTTCTTTTTGTAGCGAGCGGGCAGCATTTCCGACATGCAAAATCGTCTTTCAACGTCTCTCGGCTTCACTTCGTGTGGCACCTAATATCCTTGCTTTTGAATGAATCCTAATGCTTTTAATCTTTTTGAAATGGCTTGTTGTGTTACATTGTTTGACTCAACAAAACTTCCCGCAAATGCTGTTTTTTTCTTAAATTTGACAAATTTTCCACTATTAAAAAAAAATGTGTAAACACGATGAAGTGATTTTTTCTACTGATTTTGAGAGCTGTCGAATAGAGCTATAAATTGACATAAATGTCAACAATTTACTACAACATATTATTAAGTAGTGCCACCTGACGTAAAAGGTCGGTTACTAAGTTGTACATCCAATAGTTGAGTTAGTGAGCATATGTGGCAGGGTTGTAGCATTCATATGCTTGATTTAGTTGGATTCTTTTAATTTTGCAAGCCATAATAAGTTTACAAAGCCGCATTTACAGAAGCAACGAGGTCAACGTTAAATAATGTCCATATGTGTGATAGATTCTATGGATTAAAATGTACATCGATGTTCATACGGTTCACAATGTTTATACAAAATAACAAAAACTATCAAATTAATGAAATGGAAATGTAGGAAATTTAGAGTAAAGATCAATTTGTCTCAATAGCTATTTGTTATTATCTATCATCACACTCATTTACTTTGATATTAAACTTGAGTCATGCAACAATTTTCTTGTGCCAACGATTGCTTAAGAATAGAAAGAAAATAATTGTAAAAGTTACCGTAAATCAAAAACCATTTAACTATCGCCAATTAAAACCTTTTTGCTTATTCAATTATGATACATTCATCTTTTTATTTATAAATGGCTGCTTGAAGCCATGATTATTGAATAATTGAAACTTAAAACTTAATTTCATCGACATCAAATACAATTCATTCAAACTAAAAATCAATCTGCATGAGGCCGTTAAATTGTTTATTTTGTTGCATAGTTTGAAATCTAAAATGCATACAAACCTGTGAACATTTGCTGTAACTTAAGATTGTATTAGTTTCATATAAGTTTGTGCGCCCAGCTCTATCAAAAGTAAGAAATGAGACAGAAGAAATAGCTGTAGAATATTATCCGCAGCTATAACGAAACTGTATACAGCTGAGCTATAGTTTACATGAAAACCGCAAAATAATTATAAGGGGTTGGCATTACATGATCAAGTTTTTGTAGCAGTTTATTCAACGATTTTCGTTTGTTTCTGAATTCAACCATAAAACCTGCGCCGAACGCGGTTTGACATAATCAAGCCAGAATCATAACACTACGAATCCATTACCAATTTTCTCTCAGCTTGTATCATTTGTTCTATTCGTTATTTTTTTTCTCTATTTGGAATCATCTGCAAATGAACTTTTCAGTTAGTTGCGAGTGAATAAAGATAGCGGAAAAAATAAGAAATACAGAAATGAAGAAATACATGGATACAATGTGGGAAAGAGACAAAAGAAAACGAGAGAGAGAGAGAGAGAGAGAGAGAGAGAAGGAAGATTTGATAACAGCAGCATCAATATGAAATACAATAGTAGTAGTTTTAGGTCTTTTTCATCGTGAACTTTACTGAAGTTTATGAAGTTACTTCATGACGAAAATGAGTCTTTTACAAGTGCAAATTTAAATAAATGTTTTATACAATAGCTTTGCTTGTTGAGAGGAAGAGAGGAAGAGAGAAAGTGATGAAGAGAAAAAGAACTATCAAGTTGATAGTATCAACGAAAGCTTCCACTTCTCTTGATTTAGTCAAACTCCGTTTTTATAATTAATTTAAATGAAAGTTTATTTCAAGTGTTAAATGCGTGTGTATATTTAGCACTTAATTTTTGTTAAAAATGCAGTTGCTATGATATATTTTGAAATCTTTTATTAAGACATTATCAATAATAGTAAAGTAGTAAAGGACGAATGAAAATGATGGTCTGTGATAAAATGTATCGATTTAAGTTAGGTCAACCATGATAAGTTCGTTATCGCTCTATATATTTTGTTTCGCTCTTTTTATTAAATTTTCAGAACAAAACGATTTTTTTCAAATGGTAATCGTAAACCAAAAAAAAAAAAAAAAAAAAAAAAATGAAATAAAATAAATGCACACAATGGCAATATCTGATGATATATTTTCGTGTTTTTTTTTCATCTTGTGCAATAAAATTCTTTCTGCGACTTTTATTCTCGTTCATTTCTCGGTTTTTATAATCGAACCACTTTTAAGCATGTGATTTCGATCGCAACACGAATTAGGATGACATCAACCAAAAAGAGGGAAAATGAAATACATTTATGTACAATAATATTCTGTCTCCGCCTTGGTTTCTGTCTTCGTCTCACGATCTGTCTGCCTGTCAGTCTTCTTCTTCTTCTTCTTCTTCTTTATGTTGTTCATTTTATATTGAAACAAAAGCGCTCAAAGTAAAAGAAAAACGCTTCTTTTTGCAATTTAGAGTTGTATACTTTTTCGTCTTTGAACATATATATATATTTCATAGTTCATGCACAGAGCACTTGAATATAAATGTAGATAAAGCGAAACTATTTGTCATTGCCTGGCAACAAGAAAGGATTTATGTTTGCACTTTCATCGATGGAAATTCGCACATTCACACTATACAGTGTCAGTTTCAGTTTAATTAAATGTTCGTACATAGTAACAAGGACTAAACGTTTGAATTTAAAAAAAAACATTGCACATGCACATTCAAAATGGTTTGACCAAATTATCTACGATCCTTAAATGTATTTGTTTGACTTGAAAATTGCAAAAGTGAATGTGAATAAAAGTATAAAACTTTATGCTGATTTTGTATTAACATTTGAAAAAAAAAAAAAAAAAAAACATTTGAAACATTAAAAGAACAACATTTTGAATGGCTATTATAAATATATATTCAGAAAGTAAAAAAAATGTTGTGTGACTTTTGAAAATTTAATATCTTACTTGCGCTTGACAATATATAATGCATTTGAAAATGAAAATTGGATGTAAGAATTCTCATTGCGGTGTTGCATGGCGGCCTGCACGTATATGATTTTGTTCATTGTGCAATGGATTCCACCACATGAATATCACACAATCGTTTTGTGTTTATGGAATTGCAATGAACTCTCAAAAATATGACGAAAAACCTTGCGACGTAAAGATAAAAATGTAAGCAATATATACATATATACCATTTTTATGTCAATAAGAAAGAAAATTACAGAAAATGGAACAAAGCGCCATACATCTACGATTATGGTGAAGCTAAAAGTCGCTGGGGTAATAAAGAAAGTATTCGGCTAATACGTGATGTCATGTAGTATTCTCGTAATATATATATATATATAGAAAACAACGATCACATTGGTAAGAAACATGGTTAAGGCTTTGGGGAGCACAAAACGCACCAAACAGTATTTCGACAGACAGACAGACAGACAAAGAGAAAGAGCGAAAGCAACTGAATATATATATTGCTTTGGCCTTTTCCGAGTGCATTTCCAACTGGTAATAAGAAGGTGAAATCAGCATTGGCAAACGTGTTCATTCCCTTGATAAAAATGAGCTTTCCATCTGAATAAAACCAAAATCATTGAGACAAACAACAACTGTAGAGACTAGCCACTGCTGTTTATGATTAGAATTTACAACGATATACATATGCGCATTACACTGGCAAAATGTGTGTAATAGTGATATGTTTGTGTCAATGCGTTTCAACGTTCCGGATATTGAATGCATAAATTTATGTTTTTTGTATGCATGTTGCACGTGTTTGGTAAATTTTTCCTGTTGATTTTATCAGCGATGCAATATAATTTCCACGAATGGTGCTAAGTTTTTGTGGTTTTGTGAATTTGTTGTTGTTGTTGATGATGATATTTTTCACAAGCAAATATTTAAATGACTGACGATACATCTTGTTTTTCAAAGGTAAAATTGATTTGTTAGCAAATGTTATTTTTCAGTTTGGCGAATCAAAATATTTTAGAAAATCAATTTCCAAATTTGAGTTGAGAATCAATATTCATGAATTGCAATTTCAATACTAATCATGAAGAAAAATTGTTCATCGTTAAGTTCTTAAATTTTGGCGCAATCACATAGAACGAATGACTATTGCTTAATGATTGGTTTCGTTTTTATGAATTATTACTTGCATCAATAAAATTGAGTTCGATTGAATATATCGAATAAGGCGAATTGATTTAATGACGGAATGAGGTTGATGCTTGCTTGCGAATATATTTGTATGCATTTCATTATTATGATGTTTGGTTGACTTTTGATAGATGTTTATGACAATTCTCGTCAATCATTTAAATTAGAACAAATGTCACGAATGCTTGAAATTGTGAAACAATTTCATTAAAATATCAATCAATAGCTCTCATTTGAGCCAGAATTGCATCAATACAATTTCATTTTACTTACGTGCTAAATACGTTTGAGAATTGAATGTGTTCATCACTTACCTAAAATGAAAAAGAAAGAGAACGAGAATGTGAGAAATTGAATGAGTGACTGTAATGAAAAGTTGATTTAAAATATTGAAGAATTCATTAAAAAATCGAATAAAAAGAGCAACTTTATATGCGCTGCTACCTACTACTTATTGTGGCATTTCATATGAAACTCACTTTTCTAAATGATGATTAATAAAATTCAACAGACAATCATATGAAAGGCTCCGAGGAAAAATGTTACACAGAAAAGTTCCGTGGAAAAATGTTATTATTGAATGTATTTGTTGTTGTTTTTTGTATGTTGAATACACTGAATAATAACATTTTTCCTTGGAGCCTTTCATATGATGGATCTTATGAAATGTTGAATTGAAAACCACATTTATACACACATGTACCGATGGAAAAGTTTGAAATTCATCTCAAAATCACGGAAAATTTATATTTTTCATGCTATAATTTCTCGCATAACATGTAATTTCAAAACTAACGAGCGTAAAAGGTACGATATGATAGCTCACAAATTTTCGATGAAGCAGTAGAGAGTGAAAAAATGGTTTATTAAAAGAGGTGCAAAATTGAAATTGAATCGGGTTTGCCAAGTTTAAATTAAATTGAAAGAAAGTGAGCAAAATGAGATAGGTGATTCCGTTGAAACAGCCTTCACTTTAACCATCATTTGTATGTATATATTTATTTATTTTACAATGCATACTGAAAACTGAGAACCGTGCCGACAATTTCGTTAGTTTTTGTTTCAAAAATGAAACGTTTGCACAATTTCCAAACACCTCCCCCTCCCAAAAAAATCCACATGGAAAAACCTACATAGTAGAACGAAGAAAAATAAAACAATGACTTCGTTAATTTCCAACTTGAAAGATCACTTTCAGTCAAAAACGGATCGAATATATCTGTTTCACGTTCGGTCGATGAATTCAAATTTTATGATGTAACGTTTACTACTAAGAACTTTTAATTTTTTTCTTCATTCACAACTACTGCACTTATATTTTGAAATTTGATTCATATTAAATATTTTGAATTTTAATTTGCTTTTCTACAGTTATGCTGTGTATTTTTCTTTCCGTTCTTTGTATGTGTTTGAAAAGTTTCAAACCAAAGTAATTTTGGTAAGAATGTATTAGAAATTGAATTTAAGCATTTTTTTTGTGAGGTTACACACCCGAAGATAATTTATCTTCGCTTTCGTGAATTTCTCGTGTTGTCAATACTTGTCATTTCAAATGTTTTTAAACGATTTGACACATTTCTTTACATTTTTAAATAGAAAACATATTTAAGCATCGAATGATTACAAATATTTAAATGAAAAATGCTTAACATGAAAATATCGACGGTTTTATATTTGAATATGTATATTTGTTTTGTCTTGTACATTGTCATTTATATATATATAAAGTGCACGAACTAATTTTAGCCGAGCTCACATTTTTTGAAAAAAATCAAGTAAATTGAAAGATTTATTTCTGATTTTTAGTCACTTTTATTATTTAGCCGAGCTCACAGTTTTTATATTAAAAAAAATCACATTATTGTAAAAAATCGCGATTAATATTTAGTCAATTTGTCTTTGGCCTCATGTAATGCGATGATGCGACGCGGGAGACCAATGACATGAAACGTGTATATGTAATCAATGTATTAATTTTCAGACAATTCATCTGAAATAAGCAGTAGCGCCTCTATGGCAATTGTCATTGAAAGAAATGTATTCGTGTGCGTGGTACACATAGCTATTGCTATTGCTATCACACAAACATGTATTTCTATGTAAATATCCAAAGAGACGCTATTGTTTATTGGCAAACGTCAGTTTCAAAATTTTTCAAAGTGTTAGGTGCTTTCGTTAACGATCTACTATTATCCTTAGATTTTTTCTTCTTCTTTTGTTTGTTTGATTCATCGTCACTTTGTGGTTCTTGTTTTATTTTCACGAACAAACATTTTTTTTTATTATTATTATAAAATTATATTAAAATAATTAATGCAAAATATAAAACAATGCCAAATATTACAATCAACAACAATTGATCCGCTACTACTGCCGAGTTTTTTACATTGACAGCAGTAGTAGCGGAGCAATGACAAAAGAGGTCGTTAGTGATTAATTTTCAAGTTCAGTCTGACATAAAGAGCTATTGATTCATCTTATAGCGGGAGACTGTCATACAGTGATTCGATTTTGGCCAGTGGGATGTTTTATGTTGAACTGTCGACCTTCCTTGTATACTTCTCGAGCTAAAATCGGCCAGACATTCTCAATAATGTTCATATCTGGTGCTTTGGACGGCCATTGGTCGAAAATGTTGATTCCACGCTGGAAATTTTAGATTTTTCGGCTTCGGTTAATCGTTTGCCTTGTCCTATTGTTATTCGATTGAATTTTGGTTGACAACTGCGTCACAACTATTGTGAAATTGCATTAAAAGACATGAAATAGATGCATAACGGTAAATCACGTTAAAACAGATCGAAAAGTGTAAACAAAACTGTCAACTGTGCATGAAACAGCGAGCTCGGTTAAAATTAGTTCGCACTTTTTGGGTACAAAGAGAGAGAGAGAGAGAGAGAGAGTAGAGCGAGAGAGAGAGAGAGCGAGAGAGAGAGAGAGAGAGAGAGAGAGAGAGCGAGAGAGAGAGAGAGAGATCAATATGAGGCTGCTTAATTATAAATATGCACATTTGCTATGTTATATAAAATACAAACTTCAATCATTTATTACATTAAATATGGTTTCTGTTAAGTTCCAAGTTGGTATTTGATCAGAAAATACTATTAGGAAGCGATTTGAATAGCACATGTATTGATATGTATTCCTGTAGAAAAAAATTAAATTAAATTTGATTTTGCATTTGTTTTTTAATGATTTCTGTGTGTGTGTGTGTGTGTGTGTGTGTGTGTGTGTGTGTGTGTGTGTGTGTGTGTGTGTGTGTGTGTGTTTTGTGTTTGTGTGATTTTTGTTGCTTTAAACGGATTTCTGTTCAACTGGAATTGATGTAATTTGATTTTGAAAATCCAGGTGTGAGATCATTGTTTATATGGTTGCACACATCTTTTTTGCTCGATTTCACTTTCCCTCATTTCTCTGCCATGCATTTCAATGAATGGTTAAAACGAACGACGCACAAATTATGATGCTAAATCGAGAAAATCGAACCGAACATGATTTTAGTTTGTGATTTTGTAAATTGCGATAAAGTTACTAGCTAAAATAATGGTGTCAAATCACATGCCGACATATTTGCATCTCACATTTTCAACACCATCAGTGTGTACAGTGCAGTATATAGCACAAAATTGCAAATGTGGCATTCTCACATCAGATGAAAATTAATGAGAATCTGCACTTAGCTTTAATTATACCAGCAGAATCCTCCACACTCTGTATGTTTATATCCGAATTTTTCTTTTGTGTCTTCCACTTGTTGTTGTTGTGTGTGTGTGTTTGAGTTTTCTTCTCTCTCTCTCTCTCTCTCTCTCTCTCTCTCTCTCTCTCTATTTTTTTTTTCTTTAGTATTCACAAATAGTGAAGGTATTAATTTGTTGCTCTCGGCTTTTTGCACTTAAACAATGCACGGTGTGGCATTTTGTAGACAATAGATCACAATCTATGTCGCGTTCACAATATTCAAGTTGAAAAAAAAAGAGATGGAGAGAGAGAGAGAGCGGGGAAATAGAGATTGAGTGAAGTGAAAGCATATCGCTGAGTTCAATAGGAATGATGCAATCAAAACAGCTTAAAAGCCAAACCGATGAACGATGATGGTATCTAGTAATATATTTTGAAATCATTACATGCTTGCACAATGTGAACATTCATTCGATCTGCAATCATTCATTCATTTCATGTAATGAAATCCCATAGCAGCGCAAGTGAAATAAAACTGCGCGCAAGCAAATACATAATCATGCGATGCTTTTAAATTCTTCTGGTAAGCCTCATAATTTTAAAACCAAATGTCTAACTCTCATTCTCTTCCACATTCTTCTCTATACAACATTTTTTTTTCTTCTTCTTCTTCTTTTCTGACTTCTCTGAACGGAGATTTGTTTGGAAATTAATTAGATTTTACCGGCAAAATATCGAGTTATTGCCGGTGCTGAAATGGAATCTGTGTTTTATTTGTATGTGAGATAAATTGCAGCGCAAGCCAACTAGTGCAGTGCAGTGGGTACTACATCACACCATCAGCTCATTTGTTTGTATCCATTTTGGGCTGTCACAGTGAATCGCATACTCATGCGCGATATAATGAAATGCTTTTTAAATGGTTCACACTCACAATTTACGAGTGAGATGTAACGAAGTCAACAACATAATCTCGTTTTAAAAACGTCTGAAATGCAACGAAGATAAATGTGCTGCTATTTGTCGCTGCTTCATTTCCATTTCTTCTATTTTTTGTTTTTTTTTTTTGTTCATTTCACACATCTCTTCTCATCGTTCTCATTGAGTTCGCGTTGTCAGCATGTTTTTGGGAGTATTTTAAGATAGTGTTCACATACACTATCCATATCGACCGTTAAAAAATGCCGTCGTTGAAAATACATGTACCAATTCGATGAACATGACGAAAATATTCAACTGCAATGCCACACACTAGTATAAAATAATGATTCAAAGCACCCTCAAGATACGAATGCGCGTTGAGCCGTAAGAAAAACTAAATGAGTGAAAGTTGTGACAAAATGAGCAGATAATGGGTGAACGATACTATTAAAAATTGCCGTTTATTTTTACCATGGAAATATGAACATGACAACGCATTTGTAGTTCTTTTTTCATTTGAATCTAATGATAAAATAAATTCGGCACATAACATTTTGTATCACTCGATGAAATTCAAATGGTAATTTAATACAATGTAACATTGAATAGGTAATTAAAATATTAGAAACCAAAATTTTATGAACATTTTTATAAAAAAAAAAACCATATCTAACTATTGCAAATAAACGGTATTCAATTATAGATACAGTTGTATTAGTGAGTAAATAGATAAAATAAAAATAAATGCCCATCGAACTGAAATATTATTGTCAAATGATTGAACCTGTTGCGATTCATTGACACTCATGCGTATTGCGTATATTTCGAATCACTTTTGATGGTCAGGAAATATGCTCATCAAATATATTTGTATAAATTTTCAACTCAAATAATTGAATATTTGATGCATTTTTGTTTGATTTCACTTAATTGGAAATAATGCTTTATCGAATCAATTTACCAATTCAGTTGCAAAATGATGAATTATTTACGGATTAATATTTACATTATTTGCATTTAACAAAAAGCCAAATTAATAATGTTCGACAATGATTTATATATTAATATAAATGTGGAAAAAAAAAAATAAAAAAAAAAAACAAATGAAATATAATAAATAAATTCGTTTGCGATATTTTAATAAAAATTCTCGCTAAAGACGCATTTGATTGTCTCATGGGAAAATTGAAGATGAAAAAATCTACGGATAAATGCTTAAGTTTTTCACTCATGTATGTTGCATGAATGAAAGAGTAATAAAACCTTTCATGCATATTTCTGGTTTGAAACGAATCTCGGCATAGCAAAGCCATTTTAATTGTTCCCGAGTTCACTTTAGTCTTGAAAGGGGATCATTTTCAGTTGTAAATAAGTGCTTTTTAAGCTCCGCCAAATCACTTCATTCAGCCAAATCATTTCATCGAAATGATTTTAGAATGCACCTGCTTCCATAAGTTGATAGCACGTATCGACTTACATATATGCATCCATCTATCTCTCTCTCTCTTTCTCTCTCAAGCACACAAACACAATGCAACTTTTCAATTGTATCGTATTTTTCGGCGCACACATAGTGTTTTTTATTATTTTAATTCGTTTTTTCGTTTGTTTGTTTGTTTGCTCTGGTTAGTGAGTAATGCAGATGATACTAGTGTGAAAATATTCCTTCTAAGAACATTGAATTTACACGTGAATGCATAAAGTTCCGAACATGAAATTGCAGTTAGAACATCGACACATATATACATATACCATTCCAATGAAGTAGAATTATTATTCAAGAAATTTTTCGATTTTCATCTAGATATTGTCTATATTAAATTCATTGATGCATTTCAATTTGGCGAAAAAACAGGTTTTCAAAATTAACATTGATAAAAATAATCAGCCTTAAGGCTATTTCTATTTAGAACCATGAATAAACAATAACTTTAGCTGCACACATTAATGACATTACAGTGATATATTAATTTTACACGTTTTTAAGAATTCAATCTGTTAATCATGGCTATCAAAAACATATGCCTTTGAATATTTTAATTGAAACTTTTAACAAGTACTATAATGATAAATTGTTGAATGAATTTGTAATAGACTTTAATGTCAGTTCGGAAGTAGTTAAGAAAAGATTGAATGAATTATTTATGAAACCGATAGATTAACCAATAATTGTTTGTCGATTCATTTTTGTAGTTCAGCAATCACAGAGACTTGCTCCGAAATCATTAGGATTGGCAATGGATTGTTGATTCGATACAATTATTGAATCAACTATTTCATGTAAATCAATTGTAAATATTTTTAAAAATCATTTAAATAAACCACCTTTGGCGAAGAAACGCTATGAAATAAACACATCAAAGTGTTGAATTGACACTAAAAAAATCATGAATATGATTTCAATTGTCCATTAGCATATTCCAGTTTCACATTGAAATGTGATTATGAAATCATATAACATTTGTTTGTCCAATAGTCTGATAGGAATTTCTTTGTTATACACTTGATACGAGTGCCACTATAAACTATTATGAATCGAGTTCATTTCTTGTGTGTTTCGTTAATCAAATCAACGTTGGCACGTGAAAGCTTTTGGTAATCATAATAGGCACATGGTCTATCTATATTCAAGTGATATGAAAATTGAGCTAAACCGAAACGAATTGAATGAATCAAAGAATATATGTGTACGCATGGATTTGAAACTGGAGGCATCATTCAACCACTTTCACACGACTTGAGCACATTCACAAATATTTGTAATATAAAACATGAAAATATCTATGCGTTTGGACATATTCACCAAATATATTGTATTTCGAATTTATGCAATTGTTAATGCAAATATTAGGTAGAAGTTCGGGTGTATATTGACACGCTATTCTCAGAAGTGCACTTTACGATATTGCATATTTTATTCCGAGTGGCCAATTCAATGAAACCACATTTTTTTCGACAATTAATTTTGTTTTTGTTTTCATCTTGTGTTGGAATTTCTTTTTGTACCTTTATTTTGATATCGATATTTTTCCATTTTTATAAAACAATATGATATTTAGAAAATGGTGTTACATTTACTGAAAAAAAAAAAATGAAGAATATCATTTTCAAAACGATCAGTCTAAGATTTATAACTTTCATTGATAACGTCCATGGAAGGGGGAAAATGTTATGAAATTTGAAACATTTTATTTGCAGCATATTGTTTCAGGAACAAAACTGACATAATTTAAAAATAATTTGTTTTGATCAAAACCATAAATGATAGCAAGCTCTTATATGCATAACATTTTATTTAAATACTTTTGAGTAAAATATTTTATAGTTATAATATTTATAGTGCATACTGTACACTGTACACTGTACACTTTCAATACATGGCTATACGAACGATACATCATAGTTTAATCCAACATTTCAATCTTCTGCAGCGTTTAGAAAACTTTGAGCTAGAGAAACGAACCAACAAACAGTTTCAGCCTCATGAAATTCTACGCAAGTCCATGTCCACGTACATTCAAAGTGAATGAGCAAAAAAAGAAATGCTTTGGCTCAAAGAAAATTGTGAATTTTAATACATGGATTTATAGTTTTGAAATAAATTGGAATTTGGAGAATAATTTGTCACCACATTAATTTTGAGTTAGTAAGTTGGATAGTACCGTAGCATCTTCACAATGATAAAGAATATGAAGGACGAAATACCTTTGGTGATGCAATATGGTATTTTTTTTTATTCTTAAAGAAGCCAATAATAGTATTTTAAAAACTGCATAAAAGCAGAAGAAAAAAAATGGAAGACATAAGGAAGAATGAAATTCTCACTTATGCATTTCGTTGTTATTTCCGCCGTTCGTTTTGTGCAATATTTTTACTCTTGAATCCTTTGGGCGTTATTAGATAGAAGTTTAATCGATTTTCATTGCCGTATCGCAAGCACAATATTCGGATTGTACAACTAATAGATTCACAGCAAAAATGAGAGAGAGAGAGAAAGAGAGAGAGAGAGAGAGAGAGAGAGAGAGAGAGAAAGAGAGCAAGAAAGCGAAATTCGCGAAATGGATAAAATGTTGAAAGAGCGTATTTAAATTATGGGCTTCATTTTATTCCGTTTCAACGCCGTGTGAGAGTGAAGAAAAAAAAATCAAAATAAAGAAAAAGAGAAAAGAAGAAGAAGAAAGAGAAAGGACATAGAAATTTCTCACTGATGCAAAAAGAAAAGGGAAAAGGCCATCTGAATAATAATAAAATGAACGACAAATGAAATATGGAATTACCAGCAACAAAACCGTTTTTGCCAAGTGTGTTGAAAGCGGAAAAAATGATTCCTTTTATGGTTGCTCTCTCATCGACAGCAACTTTCATGTCCCGCAAGTCAGAGGAAACGATTAAAATGGAATAAAATAAAATTGAAATGCTATTAAGTAATGATTTCTGTTGTGCTCTTATTTTAGCGTTGGTTGAATGCGTACATATTTCTCTTTCTCTTTCTCTTTTTTTTTCCCCTTTCTGTCATGCTCATTCTATTCTCTTTCTTTCTATTCGTGTATATATGTATTTTTTCCCTTTGCATTTATTCACATTTCAATTTTACTTCGAATTTCCTCTTCATATTCAAAGAGCCCATCTTTCAAATAACTTTGTGTCTGAGTAAAGATTTACAGTTTCTGCATATAGGCAAATGGCTGACTGAAAGCACTTACGCGAATCATCAACCAATCTTCAAAACGCAGAAACGATGACGACAAAGAACATGACAAAAGTTCCATTAGCCATAATTAATGATGTCAAATGAATTGAAATCTCTATCGTTTGCTGTTTTTACATCCAGTAACTTCCGTTTATTTACATGTGCGTGAGTGCCTCCCTCTCAACTCTTTTTCAATCACTACTCCCCCATTTTGTTTATGGCTTGAAACATATATATACACTACCGTCCAAAATTTTGGGTCCATTGTACGTTTTTCATACAAAATGACGTTTCTCGGACCTTAAAAATAATGTAAACGAGGAACATTTCGGTGGTGATGTCTTCAGTAGATTTTTAGTTAATTTCATAATCTTCATTTCATTCTCGGAACAGAAATCAGTATGGTGACTCCTTCATGTACATTTTTTGCCATAAGAGTGGATGCACCAAAATATGACCATTTTTATATGTAAATAAAATTAAACATTTTGTTAGCCCTGGAAAGTGCATGAAGGACTCAAAATCCTGATTTCTGTTCTGAGAATAAAATTTAGTTTATAAAATGAACTAAAAACCTTCAGAAGACATCATCACCGAAGGATAACTTTTTCACATAATTTTTGAGCTCCGAAAAACGTCAATTTGTATGAGAAACGTTCAATGCACCCAAACTTTTGGACGGTAGTGTACATCTTCAGAATTTCTCATTCAGATGAATCGTTATTTGTATCGACATTGCTCTGATCATCTTAGATTACTTTGATTGAATGAATCGCACATAGTATTACCAGCAAGCTTTTCTTTTTTCACTTCCAAGAAAAGATGACATCACAAACGTCAGAGAGAGAATTTCAGCTTTTTGTACTAGAACTAACGACTCATTTTGCAATGAATAATAATAATAATAATAATAATAATAGCAATAGCATATCGAATGCAATTTCGTATTGATGAATTCTTATGAAATCATATATGGCAGTCAACGGTATTTCAATGCACTGTCACATTCAAGTCATTGAAATTGAAGTTTATGATTTCACAAACATCATAAAATGATGATTGTCAACCATTTCAAAAGTTTCACTGTGATTTATCAATTTGTTTTTGTTTATTTGTATTATGTTCGTGATGAGCCAAAATTTGTCTGCATTCAATTCATTTTAATTAGTTTTTCGAAAGCTTGACAATATACTATAACTTTTAGAGCCATCCAGCTAGCCAGCCAGCCAGCCAGCCAGCCAGCCAGCTCGACAATATACAAAATACACAACAATTCGATTTCTGTTGCAAATGAGATTCAATAAACATTCGTGCTGATTTTGAATCAATGGTTTTTAAGGTGTTGCGCTCATTTTTTTTTATCTTCGACCAATATCCCAGCCACATACATTTACATTCGCAATTTGCATTCGATATTCATAAGCAATCGAAATTGATGTCATTGAAATGGTAAAACCAATACGATGCATTCATTACTTCATCGATGCTAATCGGAATGAACGACACCATAGACAACAAAATAGTGCGAGCTCAGTGGCTAACAACTGAATTCAAACCGATTGCATAATGATACAGGCATAAATTTATTATCCGCTTTGTGAAATGTTATACGACGATGATGTTCGATATTTGACATATCGATATTAGCGCGTTGCCATACTATCCACTGCATTCAGTGCAATGTTACAATTGTTTTCGGCGCACGAAACAGAACCAAAGTGCCAGCCAAACTATATGTACTGTACATTAAAAGTCGACAAAATCCAAAATCATCGACGTACTTAATGTGGTCATTTCCAACCTTATATGCTTATGTATCCGTATGTGATTCTTCTTTAAGCTATCTGCTCGGCTGTGTTGGCACCGGCTCGACTGTGTATGTTGCGCGTTTAATGTGATAAACATGACATCGGATGTCTCTTATTCACCACGGGTTATTGAAATTGGAAATGATGTTGCTTTTACACACTAACATATATACAAACACCGTACACGTTTTATAGATACATGCAATATGAATTCGCGCGTTGCCACACAAACATCAAACCATGTGTGGTTCTCGGCGTCATTCAATTAGACACTTTTATTAATTAAAACAAACGAGATTTATGCATTGTTGTTCGAAATTAATTCTGTAATTTATGCACATTCAATGCTGTTGCTTTCAACAACACACTAATGCAGATCGGACAATCGATTGTCCTATGATTTGGCTTAGCTTTACTTAGCATTTGTTTTGAAGCTACTACAAAACCCATCTTTGTACATCATAAATTTGATTATATTTTTTTGGTTTTAGTTTTCCATTTTCATTTTATGATGCGCTTTAATAAAATTTTCAAATGCCAATTCAAATTCATTGGAATAATGGAATTTGGAGAGACGAAATGTGGAAAAACACTTTCGAGTATTAAATTAAATATACATTTATTAACAAAAAGTTGAAGTCAGTATTAGATAAGCGCCCAATAATTGGTATCCATATTCTCATCTATCACGGAAAAGTACCAAGATGTATCACACTTTACGTGACTTTTGCGAACAGTAGTTTTATTACTGCATCAATTAAAATCCAATTATCTATGCTTGAGATTCCCCTAATTATCCTCTCAAGAAATACGATTTACCTGCATATTCATATAAATACACACATACACATTTAGGAAAACGGAAATTTAACCATAATTCCAATGATTCGCATAATATCATACGGTTGGTTGGAGGTTTTAGGGTATACAAAAAAAAAAAAAAATAATAATAATAATGACGATAACTGACATTGATGTTCTCACTATCTATCACTTTAGTGCTTTTGAACAATCGTTGATGTGTAAGCGTTGGAGATAAGCAAAAATAAACGGTATAACTATAAACTGACAATGATCTAAATTGCCAAAGCCTAAAAATTAGTGTTTTTTCCCCTTTAATAATTTTACTTCTTAATGTTTTATATGATTTGAATATATTTCACCAAAAAAAAAAATCAAATCGAAATGTTAATATATTTTTTTGGAATTATATTGATTTTCGTCACATTTGTTTTAGTTTAATATTGAAATTTTGAATTGGACCGTTGATTGTTTGTTTGTTTTTAAAGAAGAAAAACAAGGTTCTTTTACCTGATTTGTATTTATTCTTTTTATTTCTCTCTCTCTCTCTCTCTCTTCGCTCCCTCTCCATATTATGAATATCAAATTGAATGTGACTCCACCATTTTAGCACCAAATTGCTTAGTTGGGATTGAAAGTTTTAATCTAACTCTTTGTTATGAAACAGTTCTTTATAACTTTACGGTGCAAATGGTAATCAAACAACATACATAATTTTCCGTAGACAAACTTTTCAAATGATTCGTCTAAGCTGAAAATGTCTCAATTGTATCTAACGGTGCCTTGATGCCTTCGGTGTGCAAAACATGAGCTGTTTTTTGTCATCAGGCCAACAATGAAACAACAATCCAAATGAATTTCATGAAATGCATATAAACATATTTTTTGGCATGTTAAATGTTATATGGATGTACGTGCGTAAATATAAATTTGTTATTTTCCTCATTTAATGCATTTTGTTTCATGTTAATTTATCCGCTTGTGTGTTTGTGTGAATAGTTTTCATTTTATTATCTCAAATGGTTTTAACGTTTAAATTTAAAAATGTAAGCGATTATAAAGCAAACGAGTCACACGTTTAATATGTGTGAGTATATGGGTAGTTTGTGTTTGACCATGTGTGTTTAATGAATGTTTATCCACAACATTTTCTGTTTATATTCGCATGACTTTACTATGATTGGTCTTACTGGATTGATGAAAAAGAAGACATTTTCAAGCACATAACCGAACAAACGATGTCGAAGGTTCTTGAGAGCGAAAGCAAGGATATGAGCGAGAGTATGAGTGAAAAAATAAAAGACTATTTGATACATAGATCGACCGGACGACATTTTCTCATTTACGTGCGAGGTGTTACACTATTGAGAACTTTTAACAAAGTTAGTAAAATACACATACACACAAACACACGCACACTTACACGTACACGTGCATATATGCTTCGGCAAGCGCCATAACATCCATTCATTATAATTCAGGATTAATTACCATTGCCCCGAATGGCATTCAAGCGTATTTCAACGATATATGAATGCTTCAGTTTTGTAGCTCAATGAATCTGTTTATTATCAGAGATGTGTTTTTCCCCATGAATCGATTATCTAAAGACAACCGAAAATGTAAATTGTATATTTTTGGTATGGCATGGCATGGTATGGTGCACTCAAATCAGGCGCGGCCCCGATGTGTCTACATATTAAAATTAACCGGAGCTTATACAACAACATGATTGCAAAACCGTGGAACATTAGCTCTCAATAGTATAACAACCGAAATTTGTAGTCTTTTACAATACATCAATCACTGTATATATGGAGCATCTATATTAATATTACTAGGCAACAATGAATACGGCAACTGTACGTTACTGAGTAGCCATTGATCAATTTGTTTGCACAATTGCAATTTCAAGAAATAATTTCATTTCCTGCACCAATTTTCTTAAATCGTATTCAGGTGGGTTCCATATGATTTATTTTCCATTCAAATTAATGACAAGAGCACATAATATTCATTCACAAGCAATTGCAGCGTATCATATTGTGGATTGCACATTATTTATGCTCAAAATTGATTTTCTCGTTCGATGGTTTTGTGTATTATTGCCACCGCCGCAAGTGTTTTATCGGCGCCCGCTTGTTTCCTTCACAACTAAAAATCTAATTGTGTTTCGTTTTATTATTTCATATCGGTTACGTAAAGTAATAAAGGCTTTTAGCAAGCAACAGTAATTTGGATGTCTATTTGTCATCCGGCTTATTGTGTGAAAGCTCCTTATATGCTCATCATTTAAAATATTGTTTTAGAGAAATTTCCGAGTTTCGATTAATTTACAAAAGTCAAAAACTAATTAATAACTGATTATCATTATCTTTCAATAATATGAAATGTATAAGCTAAAATATGAGACACAAGATGCGTACCTACCAAGCCATCAAAAATCGAGACGAGACGAGACGAGTCGAATCGTTTCGAGTGGATTACAATGATTGTCGAAAAGAAACAGCCACTAATATAGTATTAAACTAAATCGATGAAGAATTTTGATTTATGAACTTGTGAAACACAAGGTTGAATATTAAGGGCATAGAAATATTTTCGTAAAATTCAATTTTTAATGGGTTCTATCGTCAATATTCATTTAAAGCTTTGATACATGTACTCAACATTCGAATTTGATTAGATTGGATAACACTTTCACAATATTATTCTATTGATTTTGCAAGCAATACTCTCACACATTAGCTCACACAAAAATGCATTTGCTATATTTTCAAAAACTTGTAGTAATTCAACAAATTATCATCATTACTATTGGTATGCATAGTAATTTATGTGGTTAATTTTGCAATGTTTAATGCACAATGCGCAGTACAAATGTATTTTCAGGGAAATTCTTGGAAAAGCGCTTTTGCGGCAAATTAGAAAATCGGAGGAGTCTGAGACTTATGGGGAAATGTAACCCTTTGGGTGATTTTTATGAGGTAAAGCTAGTCGTTTTTTTTTAGATAAATTCGAAATTGAATTAATCTTATTCACGTTGTTTGTATTTTCCAAGAATTTACCCGAAAATACATGTGTTCTGTGCATTAAGCATTGCAGATTAAACCATACAATTTACAATGTATACAAAAAGTGATTTTCACTACTAGTTTTTGAAAATATAGCAAATTCCTTTTTGTGTGAGTATATACATACATAATTTTATCGATTTTATCGCTGATTCATTTAATTTTTAACGGGCAATGTGTAATGCCAAAAGACACCAATTTATCAACGTAATTGTGAAGTTTTTCAATTTAATATGTGCATATTTTACCATACATTACATAAGCAACAGAAATTACTATTGGCCGAAATTAATCAATTTCATTTGATATTCAAAGTAATTTGACACTGTTTGTTTTTCAAATGACTTTATTTTTTTTTTTTTTTTTTTTTTTCATCGGTTTTCATACTAGTATTGAGTCTTTCTGTTACCATTTGCTACAACTATATATATTACCATGAATCGTTTGTAATGATGAACTCATATCATATATGCGATTACAAAGAAATACAGGTGTGTATTACATTTGGAAACATCATCCAATCCGATCGAGTAATATCACATACACGTTCAACCATTTTTAGTCATAATATGCTGATCTAATATTTCAATGTGCTTCACACAGAAATCGAAGCTTTAAAATGGTACAAAGACGATACAATGATAAATATGCGTTAGTTCGAATATTATTGGCATTGGAATGTATATGTAATTGTGTTTATTCAATCTGATCTCGACAGTCTAATAACAGAATAGTTGGTAATTAATAATTATAAAATGTTGCAACTTAACTTATTTCTATATGTAATATATAAATATTTGTAAGTGTATTTGTAGTTCACACTAAATGATTGTATACTAAAAATGTTTGCGAAATTTGATTTAAGTGCAAATCTTAGGTTCGTCTGGTTAATTATTTAAATCCTTAAGGGATTTTAAATTTAATGTGTTTTAAATAGATCAAGAATTTGTAAGCACATTTGTAAAGTGATATAATGTATGCACCACATTATGGGATCAGGTAAATGTTTCTGTTAATGTTGTGATATTCGTGCATTCGACAAGAAATATGTATGGATATTTACAATCAATTAGTTCTGATTCTGTCTATTGAGCTAATTTTTTGTGATTGCAATTGTGTTTGCCTTTGCAATCCATATCAAAATCAGTTCGGAAGGCTACTGAATGAATAATGAGATAACAATGTGCGTGTGTATTTATTTAAAAAGTAATTTACTTGTAATATTGATTGATTTTTTACTCTTGACGTTTAGCCAATTCAGCAGCAATGTTTGTATCACAATAAACAACAGTGAAGTAAAAAGTATTAAAGATTGCAGATTTACACATTTCATTAAGAAAATAATAAAAATTTATCGTCGATAAGTTGTACAATGTTTGTGAATGACACACACACTTAGGTGATTCATTGTGTCGTTCAGAAAGTAAAGATTACGCAAACGATTTTGGTTTTAAGTGTACAACAAGTCATGACAAAACACTGTTCAATACGTTAAAATACTCATTATTGTTGGATGTTGTGTCCTTTGATTGTAAAATGAAATTGAAATGTCCGGGTTGTTTTTCGAATTGTCTTTAAGGTTTAGATGTAGTGGTTTTAAACGGCTTTGTGCGTATGCAATATCTTTTTGTGTGAACAATAAAGAAAGAGAAAGATAGATGGATAGAGAGAGAGAGAGAGAACGACTGAGAGAGTGTTGCCTTTTTTATGTTGTAATTACACCAACGGGTCGATTAAATTGAATGTTCTTATATTTATTGCTCAACATATTGAATGGATGAAAAGCGGATTCGAATAACAATGCTCACATGTGTGTATGGTATATATACATACGTACATTCTACACAGACAATTTACATTACGCATTTTCCAAACTAAGAGCAAAAGCTAAAATTGCAATATGCTTGTTCGGTCATATAGATAAATAGTCAACCAACTAGTTGTTTATGTTGCGCATTAAAGCATATTTGATTGTCTCTATTGTATATAGGTGATGTTGAATGATGACGGTTATGGCAAATATGATGATCCAAGTGACGATAAGATATTGGTAACTAGTATATACAATGAACTGTATCCGGTCACACCACCCCCTTCTCATTCTCTCTCCTTCATTACTCGACCCATTTCAAATTCATATTTTACACTTCATCTTATAACATTTGTGAAAGCGATAGAGTAAATTGTGTCGTTTTGAGTGCACACAATTCAAAGAAAGATAGTGAAAAATAATCAATACCGATGGAGGCTGTCGAACGAGATAAAAAAAAATCTCAAAGGAATTGGTTAAAATTGGCTTTTGTACAAAAAACGGGAGTAATTTCAAATGGCATCATTTTAGAACAAGGTAAATGTGTTATTGGGCGCTTGTATTATGTGTTCAATCACTAATTGCCATTCTCCATCTAATTTAAACTTGTTTTTGACGCAAGTGTTTATGCATACTGTTCACAAATGTTAGCGCAGCGGTTTGGTTTGGTTTTGCCATTAAGATATGAGACATTTTATCGATAAAATTTATTGAGGCATTTTGTTAACGCATGCTTTTCATATGGAATCTATACTCACACTAATACGCACACACGCACTCTTAGACAGATCATATATATACTCTTTCCATGTGATATGTTGACATAAGTAACCCTAAATTTATATATTCACTAGAATTTGGACGAAGATTTTAACTTTCGAATACTTGTGGTCATGCTAATGAGAAACATGTACATTTTCAACACTATATCTTGATGAATGCACATTATTAACATCACTTAGGTTATTGTTGTCCATTTCGTTCAATGTTTTAACAATGCAATGCTTTTAATACGTCTAATAGAGAACCCAATTGAATGTCTAACACACTGCCAATTGAATATGTTGCACAATATAAAGTCATCCCAGGGTAACAATATTTAACAACAATGTAGAAACAAGTTATCATCATATACTTTCAAATCAATTGGAAATATTTTTTTTTTTAAATGAGAAAATATATTAAATATTTGAAATAGGAAAACTAACTTAAGTTTTTTTCAACATTCTACGAATATATTGACTTTATTCTGCTTTCATTATAATGGCAAAATATGACAATTGCTTTTCGTTTATTCGAAATGAAATAAAATGTTAAAATTTGTAACTTGTATCGACCCCAAGTCCCTCATTTCATATTAAATTTACTTTTCCAACTCATTAATAAATAATTGAAAATGGGAAATTCGTATTTTATTTTGGCATTAATAACTTGTCGCTTGCTATAGTGAATGCATAGAACGTCATTTGATGTCTCTCTGTCTCACTCACGCACTCACTCACTCACTCACTCACTTCTTCTTGCATTTGCATTCTCTGTTTTATTCTGGCTTTCGATTTTCATCGTGAAATTCGTGTTGCCATTAAGTGCATGTATACTTTGTCGTCAGCCGACTTAATGAGTATTGTTTCTCTCATTGTTTGTTCATTCATGTTCGTCACTTAGATTTTTCCCAGATTCAAAATAATTAAGATGAAGGATGGAAAATATTGTTGTTGATTTAATTAAAGTTCGTTATTTATTTTCATATAGTGTTTTGTTGTGCTGTGGCATCGTTTGGCATTGTGAGAGAGCACGTGAAGTGAGGCTTAGACTAAAAGATTGTATAACATTGTTAGTGCATCGTATTGTATGCATGTTGATTTTTGTGAGTATTTCCTTTCCTCCTGCTACAATTCACCGTTGAATGTTAATCTTCATTTTCATTTGAATGAGTCTCTCTCTCACTCTCTCTCTCTCTCTCTCTCTCTCTCTCTCTCTCTCTCTCTCTCTCTCTCTCTCTCTCTCTCTCTGTGTGTGTGTGTGTTTTTCAATACTGGTAAAAAAATGGATCATTTCCTACTATTTCCATTTTCATCACCTGGTCGCCGTTGGCAATCATGTTCTGTACTAAAAAAAACTCGATGAAAAGTTTTCATTTCATTCCATTGCACATAAACACACTCACACACACTCAACTCATATCGGTTGCTTGCTGCATGCTGCTTACTAAATACCCCAAGTTCAAAACCGCTCTTAGCTTTTTTTCTTGCAATATATTCATGCTGAAATGCCATAATTTCATCTTACATTTCGTATTTTGGTTCCGTTTCTGTTAATTTTTCATAGATTTATTGAACTTATAATGAAGTTGTGATTCTATAAACATTCTGCATCAATTCATATTCCTTTTTTGTTTCATTGTCACAAAAACAAAAAAATCTAAAAAAAAAACACATTTAAAAGAATAAAATGAAAGAATAAATGAAAACCTAGTAAAATCCATACCGCGTTGAGATGTTAGATTTCCAAACAAATGAAACCATACAACAAGAATATGCTGAACGGAAGAAACTATTCTTCTCCCACTTAAATAAGTTACTGTTAATCCTGTGTTTTGCCTCGAACAATAAAGTTTTCTTGGTAGAAACTATGAGCGTTTGTTCGTTTGTTCAATTCTCTGTCGTCGATATCTTGTTCGGTTTTTTTACATTATTTGTTCGACTGGTGTCTTGCCAATGGAACAATAATTTGATGAAATATAAAAAAAACACGAAAACGTAAAAGACACAAGAAGAAAAAGAAAAAGATGAATGTATTGTGACATTCTGTCGACGCAAAGAAGATGAAGTCTTTCCATTATTTTTTTTTTTTTTTTTATATAAACATTTACGCATACTTCCCGTCGGCTAGTAAGCAACCATTCCAACCAGCACACTTTACATTAATAATAATAACAATAACAAAGAAATTCGTCAATAAAAATTTCACCATAATAATACACAATCAGAACGCACAAACAGAGAAAACTTTGCAACGGAAAAGGAAGAACGAAAAAAAAAACGTTGTACACAGACAGAAAGAGAAATAGAAATAAGAACCAATGGAAAAAACGGTAAAACTAGGGAAATGTAATAAAGCACATGCATACATGTGAAAACAAACTACAAAACAAAAGCAAAACGGAAGAAAACAAGAGATACAAAAAAAAAGAAAAGACAAGAGAAGACAAGAGAAGAGGAGAATAAAAAAAAGGAAAAAAGCTCACTGGTGACACACAAAAAGTGTGACGAATGTGCTTGGGATATGCAAGGGAAAAATTTACATATTCTCATTGTTTGTCGCTATCGTGTTGCCATAGTCTTCGAGTCTTATCAAAAACATAAGATGCTTGTTTCATTGTTAATGTACAAATTTTGCTTGCCCGCGTCGAATGTAAGTGGCTGGCAATGAGCAAAGCGCAAACAATTGGATTCTTGAAACTTGAATCACATGCAAACAACAATTCTATCTATTTCTATCGTCTGAAACTTTTTAAAACAACATCGCCTCGGTGAGAAATGCAAAAAGGAAACGAAAAAAGCTAAGACAAACAATGAGACAGCAGACCAAAATACATAAAATAAAAAAAAATATAAAAAAAATCAACAGCAAGCAGAAGAAAGGATCAATCAACATCAGCACATACAACGTACACATAAATAGCACGGCTGTGTATAACAACTAAGACAAATAAAAGAGATGGCTGCAATGGATAAAAATCAAGTAAAATATCTTTGTGTAACTGGTAAGCTATCTGACTTAGCTTTGCTATCATAGCTTTATTATTTACTATTAGCTGCACAAAAATGTACACGATGATATGTTTTGCACGACATTCTATTAGAACAACAATACATATATTTATCATATATATACTATATGGAAGAGACGCAGGGGCAGAAGCTAATGGGTAGATCGACAAATAGACGTAAAGATTGAGAGGCAAACACCAAGAGATGCCATAACTGAAATGAGAGCACCATTTCGTGAAGTCAATTTTATGGCAATGTATGAATGGATGAAAGGGTTTTTATTCCATTCCAAACATGAAAATGTGACAGAAGTGAATACGAGTTAGTTAAGCAGCATAGCACAACAAAAACAGACTATACACACACACACGAGATAATAAAATGATACAGACTTTTTGACTAGATGGGCATACATGATGTTATACCACCGCGTGTCGTCGTATCTTTACGGCCATACTACAGCTTATTCATATTTTCTAGGTGACTCATTCTGAAGATTTTGTCTGTTGTGCCTCAATCTTTATATACGTTTAGTGGTTTCTTTCAAAATGAATCAGTGTTTTAACGCAACACGAATACATGTCAAATTTTTTTTATATATTTTTCCATGCACACTAACCAAAAATGCAAACAAACAAAAACAATAAAACCCCTGCTACCACATTTTTATTTGATTTTTTCCCATCGAGATTTCTTCTTATACCATGAATATGCCTCCAGAATAATGTCTATTCTCTATGATTTTATGCGAAACCCATTGTTGACCTTTCACTTTATTCCATTTGTTACCAGTTCGACCACACATTGTCTTTTCAGTGCACATTGCATGCAATATGAACCATGTCGCCCCTATTAAAACCCATCCCAAACATCCGTTTGATATTAATATCATCACTCTGCTTGATAAGCAACAAACGTAAGAAAAGCCAGACGACAAGAGGTAATTTCGAAAAGCGCATGACTCTTAATGGGGCAGCTCTTTTGAGTGATCATATAAGCAAATTCAAATACAAATAGAAATGCTGATTGCATCTATTTTTATCATTTCAAAGATCAAACATTTAATATTAAATGCTTTTGGCGTATGGTTGCACATAGAGATGAACCGCAATACTAAATTTGCAGTTTGTGGCCATTAAATTAGAAGCTGTGGCCAAATTTACTGATGTCAATAGAAATTAAATTTACTGTATAATATGTCGATCTTGACAGAAAAATAATCTCTCTTACACACACACACACACACACTTGTTCTGTATTCACCAAAGCAAATTATGTTCACCTATTGTATGATGCAAGTGTTTGAATTGTGCGCACAATAAACATATAATTTAGTAATTTCATTGAAATGAAATACATTTTTTTTGGCAAACTATAAAAACATTTTGTCTCACAATTGTAAGTCTGTCTGACCCACACACGAAAAAAAAAACACTTTTTCCGCTTCGATCAGATTAGTTTATGTTCACTGTAAACTCTGTTCACATACTCTTTATATCTTTGTTCATACTTCATTTGTTCCAGTTTTATAATTTTACAGAGAATTATGATTAAACCCATATATTACAGATAATTCACAGAACATTAAACCGAATATATTCACGAATAACGGGCGAAGAAAAAAAAATGAACATTGAAAATATTTGATTTTCTCGGTCACGGTTATTATAATTTGACTGCTGAACAGTGGAAAATGACAACAGAGGAAAAAGACAATTTTGCGATCAACGACTATGGTGTGTGTTTGCGTGAGTGTGTGCGTTTCGCATTATATGTAGAATTAGGTAAATTGTTTCGTCGAACAAACAGTAAATATGATGCAAAGGAACATTGTTCTCTGTCAATTTAGAAATGACACATTCACATGCATAAAACTCAATGACTGACTGCTGGCCCGATTTCCTCTCATTTCACTTCCCTTCAGTTGCGATTCTGTTGTTTTGGCCGCCTTTTTCATAAAATTAAATTTAAAGCCATCTCATTGTGAACGTAATGTAATTTTCTAATAATAATATATCTTCGTTGTTCCAGCAATCTTCTTTGTAATTAAATAAGCTAATTTTATTAGCGTATATACACTCTTGATAAAATAACCGAAGTTTTAGTGCCAAAGTTTCAAATGAGACCAAATTAATAATGAGTTTTGCTCTTCAGCACATTACGCAACTGACATCACACCACAAAGTTTTACACCATGTCTTTATCCATTGCCAACGTTCTGTACATTGGCGGATGTTTGATGGTCGAAATATTGAAAACAACGTAACACACACACACAGAGACAGATACACACAGTATGAGAGAGAGAAAGAGACGGGGAAGACAGAGACGCATACACATGTAAACATTTCATACTGCCTTTTGTACGATATTTTTTGGGCTCTACAAAGAGCATTTGCGCGCTGCTACAAATAAGAAAATGAAGAAAAAACAACATAACAATCGACTGCAATGGCTTTTTCACCTGTGTGTTATGCCTTCATGCTTCCTGGTTTTATTGCACTTTGTCATAATCCAACACATTGGAGTATCTTTGAATCTAAGCACATTGTTGCCAATCTATAAATGAACTTCAAACTGGCTCATTTTTACTAAAGAATATCATTTCAATGCAGGATATTCAAAAACATACAATCGCATTGAGAATGGTATGAGATTTTCTTACAGCAATACGTATTTAAATGATAAAATAGTTAAATACGTTAATCTGTTTGACAACGTTTTTGCGTTGAATGTAAAATCGTTAAAAACAAATGACTATGTGGCAACGATCCAATACATTAACGGTCGATGATATGCTTTTGAAGATACAAATTGTAGCCTACAATATCTCCATAGATAAAAACGTAATATTAATTTCAAACATTAATGTGTTTCGTACAATTAGCTCCGAGCCTATGTGCTATTTTAATGAATTTGCAAGTTGTTTCACCTCGACAGGTTAAGTGTTATATTTTCATTGAAAATTCACTTTTCAAAGTCTACTTTAAAATTGTGATCCTATTTGAAATACAATTCATAATTGTAGAAATAGTCGATTTTGTTTGAGTTTCTCATGAAATTGCCAAAAAGGCTCAAAAAGTATCGTTTTTAGTTCAATTATTTGTTGACTATGTTTATCAAGTGTTTTATTTCCCATTCCTTCATCTTTTTCTCTCTCTCTCTCTCTCTTTCCAATTTTTTTTCTCTTCCTTTTACTCGTTAAAATCTTGGAACTTTTTGGACTTTTCTGAAAGCAATTCAATTCTAAATGGAAACAGTTTACAGATGGAAATGCACAATACAAGCGAAAAACTTTGTGAAAATAGTCAAGACTCTGTGATCGGCACTCTATTTGCCGACAATGGGCGACAACAACAATATACATTGCTAAGACCATACAAGATGAAACTTAATTTCGAGGAATTGGTGCGAATAGTGCAACTTAATGAAGCAAAGTGCTAGATGAAAATATTAATAATTTTTCAGTGATTGCGTCACTTGGCACAGAATAAAATGTGAAGTGAGTCGTTTCATCGCTGCTTGTTTTATTTGTGTGCGCTTGGATGCTCGATACAAAGTGAAAAAAAAACAAACACACACATACACATACACATATCATCGAAAAGACGAGAGGAACGGAAGAAAGGTGTAGGAAAACTTTACTTGCACAATATCGCATCACATCACATCTGAACCTTCTATAAAATGGTCTTTTAAATCGATTTATTTCTCTATATTTTAAGCAGCACAAAGTAGAAACGCTGGCAACGTTCAATCGCTTGTCCGATGTGATCTGAAACAGACAAAATTGCAAAATATTCATCGAAAAGAGTTGAAAAACGGAAACTAAGCTGCAATT
The DNA here is from genome assembly GCA_029041755.1 of Resseliella maxima. Lineage (NCBI taxonomy): Eukaryota > Metazoa > Arthropoda > Insecta > Diptera > Cecidomyiidae > Resseliella > Resseliella maxima. Next base: position 375,581 of record JAQOWM010000826.1, on the reverse strand, counting down.
TTACTGTTCCTTTACATTTTACTTTTAGTTTGCAATTGTTGTCACCCATTTTCTCTCTCTCTTTCATTTCGTCTCTTTCATTCTGTCTTTCGCTCTCTTTTTTTCAATTTTCTCATAATATTTCTGTGTGCGCCTTGTTTTGTTTTGTGCTTTTTGCATCATTGTATGTTTTCCCCAAAAACTATTGCATCTATCGTTTTATGTTCACCAGCCAAAATATTCAATAGCCCTTATTAACTCGTATTTTACGATTCTAAATCCATGCTTTCATAACTGCGACTCGACGATGAAAAGATGAAAAGATGGAATGGCAGAGTGAAAATTTTAACTCTCATCGAAAACTTTTCGAACACAATTATAAAACGTTTTATGTGTTTTATAAAAGTTCTTAGTGGAGGGGTTTTTAACATAAGTTTTACGTTCATGAGAAAGCACGATCAAATGACAGTTGTTCTTGGCTTGCATTTATGTAAAATACACTTTTCACATTACCATCAAATTCGGTTGACGATTAGAACCGTGCAATTGACTAACTGACACCAAGTCATATGAATTGTAATTGAATAACAAAGATATTCGAAAAGTCACTGCACGATGAACGTAGCAGCATATAGGGCGGTATACTATGACAATATAATTGGGACAATTTAGTCTTTATAATCGATGATCGGCACCGCACCACAAAACTGATAAGTGTGCATATTGCTTTACTCCCATTTTATTCGGTCAATTTACTTCTAGCTATCAGAGCACAAAAGAAACATTTTAAATAGTTAGATTTTCTTTAATTTTTGGGTTTTGGTTTTTTTTTTTTAATTTACAAATTCAATCAAAATTTCAATACAATTTATTCATGAAGTTTATGTTGTAATGATGTAATCCAGTTGACTGTGAAATTCCTTCAAGTTAAAATTTTTTGCAAGAATAAATACCATGATAAGGTTTTTAAGATTTTATCAATGGTTTGTCATATCCAAAATAAATACTAAATTGAAATTAGCGTATTATATTCATTTCATGCACCATACTATATTTTTTTCAATTTAGGATGGAAACAGCTAAACAAATTGCTATGTATCGAAACAAAAATGTAATGCGCAAAAGATGACGAAGTTAACTACATTAAATACCAATGAAGTTTCATTTTTGCACCTAATTTTTAATTGTTTGCTTCATTTGCTTGCTGAACCAAACCAAAACGACGACGACGACGACGACGGCGAGATGATTATTATTCCTTCTCAACATATATATATATATATATATAGATGTGAAAGGTACGAATAAGCGCGTGAGTCAAACTTTGCAGTGGCGCAATTATATAACTTTTGAATTTTCGAATGGAAACGAAGAAAACACAACTTTTTAACAAAGTTAATGCGTTTTTACCATTGCACAAAATGTAAAGATTTTAAATCATGACATATTTACTTTGGATCGTTGAATTTTCAACAAATATACGTGCTATCAGTAAAAATGTTTATGTGCAAATTATAATTATTTTTGAAATGTGCCATTTTATGGGTATGTTTGTGTGCACATATGCAAATTTATGTGTGTTTGTGTGCATTTTACATACAAAATTTCGAAGTTTTTAGTTGGCCCGGTCGCAATGAATAGAAATCAACACAAACTAAGGAGAAAAACTTAAGCACGTTGTGTTTTTTTTTTCTTTTTGAGGTGTAACGGGAACCATAAGCTATGGAACAATAAACAACTTTAGCTGGATTGCCAGTTCGAAAACAAGAATAACAGCAAAATCCAACAAGCTCAAATTTCACTCGAACTCACACACACATACAAACATTTTGTAAAAACATTTTGCTTTTTTTTTATTCTCATTTCATTTTTGTGAATTTCTGGTCGTGGCATGACATTTGTTTGTTTATTTGTTTGTTTGAAATTTTACTGAGGCCGAACAACAAAACGAAAACAAACCGAAAGCACAACTGTGACAAAATCGTTGCTCTATGAGATCAAGAAGAATTCTACATTCTATAAATACTTAAGTACAAACATTTTTCCTTTCACAATAGAAAAATAGGAAAGAAATGAAAAATATGCAAAAAAAAAAATAAAATATGAAATACGACTGCAATAGTAGAACTGCACACGTGAAGACGTGTCTTGAGAACCGAATAAAATGAAAACTAAAAGAGAAAAAACAGTGTAGAATGAATTCATTCAGGAAAACAAAATAAAACATGTCAAATAATTTACACAACATAACACAATAGAATCTTTAGTGTTCTCTTCGGTAAAAGCAACAATTTCTTTTTTTCTTTTCAAAGTTTTTTTTCTTCTTAAAAATATGGAACAATCTCACATACACCACAACAGTTATTATTTTTTATTGAAATGGTTATTTTGAACTGATGTGAAATATACACATTTTAAGCTCATCATCTTAGAGATACAACTAATACAATTTTTACAATTTGTGCAATTTTTAAATAAAAATTTCAACAAAATAAATCCATATGACACATCCATTTCAAATCATTTTAAATTTCTTTATGTGAATTTTTCGAAAATATTTTTTTTTATCGTATTGTGCTCAAAAAAAAAAATGGCATCCGACATAACAACGAAGAGAAGATGTCGTTTCTGAGCATTCACAATTGAAATGAAACCAAAACAACAAATATTTTTAATTTATTGTTGTTAAAATTTAGTGGTGTTGTGAAAACGATGTATCTTTGCTGTGTATTCAACATCACATAACAAGAAATTTGTTGGGCTAACATATGTAGAAAATTACTGCAAATAAAATGGGCGCTTTCGCTAAATGCATGAACATGAGCATGCTGCAAACGGAGGTGGTAAGAGTATTTAATATGCATGATGTGCATTGAAAGCGTCTCCATTTCTTCGTGTCTCTGTTGCTACATATGCAATTTTTTTGTGTATAATTTTGTTTTCCTTTTTGTTCATTTCTTTTGCTTTTTCTGAGCTTGTGTTACTATGAATTTAATATGGATTGCATTGATGTGATGTCCTAATGAATATATCACGTTTTATTCCATATTTAAAGTTTCAAAACCAAACAAAATTATTCTAAAATAAGAGAGACAAACATATACATTTCGAAACGTACGTTAAGCATATCGTAGTGTTTATGTTTCTACTGTCTATATTTATGTTTAGTATTCGGTTGCTTTGAGAGAGAGAGAGAGAGAGAGAGAGAGAGAGAGAGAGAGAGAGAGAGAGAGGAGAGAGGGTACATTGGTTTCTGAACACTCATGAGTTGCAAAATCGTATTAGGATGCACTTCGTTTACTTTCATAAACGCGATCACACATGTCTATCGTGTGGAAACTTCGACTCAACTCATCAAAATCAAACGACAGTAGCGAAATCTGATGCTTACGTGTTTCCACTGCACATCATGTTTGTTTCGTTTTATTTCACTTCCTTATCAAAGCATTTCCGTCTCGTTTTCGCGATCTTTGTTTTTTTTTTGTTTTATTCTCTAGTATTTTCATGGCGCTTGTATTCGAAATAAGAAAAAATAGCTAGAGTAATGCACATTCTATTTTACAGACGTTTTTAGCAATAAATATATTCACATTCACGAATAAATGAAACATGAATACTAAAGCTAAATTGTGGAAGCAAACGCAAACGAGAAGAAAATAAAAACACAAACATACACACTTAGAGGATCTGAAATCATTTGACAACGTACAACTCAAGATGAAAGACATAATGTTCTTACGTGTTTTACTAAATTTTTCAATGTGAAAATTAAACGAATCGCACGTTCGCTGCAAAATGGCATTGAATGAGTTGCGCTAAACAGAAGAAAATCATCAAACATAACTCTATATTTTTTGAATTAATAAAATATTCCAAAAGAAAAAATATAACCGCAATTAGCGCAATATTCAATGCTACATAATATTTTCCACAATAATAAATCAAGAAGATTTCTAAAACATTATAAAATTCACTTTGTTGAATTGAAAGCAATTCGATAGAAAACACTTTGAAAATATTCATTTAATTGGTTTTTGTGACCTTTGGGAATCGCATATTTGAAAAATAGAAGTAGAAAACAATGAACAAATACATAAATGCGAAGAGTCTTGAATAAAAACATTTTATGGAATAATTTTTGGTTAGTTTTGCGCAACGAACAATTTTAGATTTCTGGAAGAAATCCGGATGGACATTTATTTAAATTTTACATACATAGGGATTTATTTTTAAAAAAATACAAAAGAAGACGCTTTTGAATTGATCGTTGCGTTCGGGCGCATCATACATTAAATATCGTTTCGACAATATGCCTTTTCATACAATACCTCTGTTGAAATAATAACAGCATTCTTTTTCGTCATTTTTTAATTTATTTACTCACTCTCTCGCTCTCTCGCTCTCTTTCTCTCTTTCTCTCTCTCTCTCTCTCTATCTCATACACACACACAAATATATATATTTTTGCATTTTATTATTCTCTTGCTTTTTTGTTTTTGTTTATTACGGTGAATTTTTGGTGCGAGCATGAGCGTTTAATGCAAAACTTTCCGCTAACGATATAGCGCTTGGCAACGTGAATGAGACAAATACCCATATAAATATTGTTGTAATCACAAATGTGAAAACTGTATTTTCATCGTGAGCGCATTTAATCGGCTTTTTTTTTTATCAAGCTTAGTCCCGTTTTTAACGAGTCAATGATGCTCAAAGACGATCCGCACCGAAAATTTATCTATACCAAAATTAAATGTTTAACGTACGGTACCGACTGAAAATGAAGAAAACGCACCAAGAAAATGAACATGTCTCAATTTGCTCTTTATTTTTGCCGGCCATTTCAATTTCAAAATGTGAATTTATAATTACGTGTGCGCGCACACATTCATATACATTTGGATATTTGCATTTGCACCGAAAAAGATAAATTATTCTATGTCAAACGGAAGAAGAAGAAGAAGAAGAAGAAGAAGAAGAAGAAGAAGAAGAAGAAGAAGAAGAATAAGAAGAAGAAGAAAGAAAGAAAAATATGTACCCCAGGCTGTTGTTTTGCAACATTTACATCGAATGTATGAAGAAGCCACTTTTTATTTTCTTTTTTATTTGGGAAAAAAGTCTATGTTTCTAAATAGAAATATTTTACATCATTTTTTTCGCACGTGGTAAAAATCTAAGAAATCAAATAGAATATTTTCTAAGGTTTTTCTTAGATTATAAGCAATGAGAGATATAGAAAGGAACAACGTTTCACAAATATGTTACAGAAAAAACGAGTATCATATTGTTTTTATCTTTATTCTGAATAATTCACCTAAAACGGAAGTTTTTCTCATTAAAAGAAAATTGAAATCAAATTTATACGTACTCATGCAATCGTGATTGACCATTTTTGCTGAGAACATCATTTTGCGGTTGTGTGTGAGTGTTTTTTTTTTTTGTTCTTTAATACAGAAATTACGGTTTCTGCAATCATCAGTTCTATGTGGGATCTATTAAAGTGAATAAAATTTATTTATATCGCGATAAAAATAAATTGTTAAAACGTTTTGTTTCTATGCTAGAATGCCCTATATACGATATCCCAATCACATCGTATCCAGTTATTGCGTTGAATGTGATTGTGGTCATGTTATTTCATTGTTGTAATTTTCTCATTTTTTTTTTATTTGCTTTTTAGTGAAAAGAATGTCCCTCAATTGTTGTCAGATCACCAGAAAAAAAATAACAACACGTAATTAAATCGAAAAACTGCTCGCAAATGGCCCTTCATGATACAAACGTTCAAAGTGGCCACTAACAAAAAAAACCATGGCCATTGTACAAGGCATTTTAATTTCATTTCATAGATAACATCTCGTGCAATTTCTCATTGATGCTAGTTTCGATTAAAAGATAGACACCCATTCATTTCTCTGCGAATGGTCAATAAAAATTTTAAACACTGCCTGTTTGTTACATATAACACTCTTCCATATTCATCTTTGAAAAATCAATTTGAAATTCGTTAAGAAAATGTTTTTACTGTCAGAAATGAATATTGATTCTAGAGTGTGCTTCATTTTCTCTTCATTTCCTTTCTCTTTCATTCTCTCTACTTTTTTTATCTATTTTATTCTTTTCCCAATGATTATCGTAATCAAATAAATCCTCTCTATGAAAAAAGATCGACATGAAAACAGCTCAAAAAAACATTTTTCAACATTCATCAGTTGAATATAGCAATGGTTACTTTAAAAAAAATGCGATGAGTTTAAATCTCCCTGGATCATCATGAAAACTATACCCAGAGGAGTATAAAGAAAAGAAACAACAACAACAACAACAACAACAACCAACGTGCGGTTATGAAACGCGACCCAAAAAAGTTGTTTTCTCTTGCTTTTATGGTTGAAATCAACGTTTAAAAGACGCAGGAGAATGTCTGAAGGAGAGAAAGATAAAAACGCAGCTCGAAATAAAAAGTGATGTTAAAGCAAAAAGAAAAAGAAAAAGAAAAAGAAAAAAAGAAAAAAAGAGAAAAAGTCAGTCTGATCCCATTGCAATCAGATGTGAAAAAAACAATAAAACTGAATTGGTTGGTATCACTTTCATAAAACTTCACCGTACCAACTAATTTTATGAGATACACGTTTAAGTATGCCAACGATTTGTTGGCCCAACGATGACAGAAATTATGGCTTTTTGTCGAATACTTTGTCCACTTAATTACTATAACAGAGTCATTTTCTCTCTCTCTCTCTCTCTCTCTCTCTCTCTCTCTCTTCTTTCTCTCTTTCTCTCTTTTTATTTTGTCTATTAAATTGTTATGAATAGTGTTTGTTATGTCGTATCCTTTTGTGCAGAATGTAAATATTCAGAGTATTCAGTGCAACGATTAAAGTTTAATGGAACAAAAACGTAATTCGGTTGCAAACGATTTGCACAACAACGACAAAAAAGAAAAATATAAAATGAAAATAACAATGAAAAAAAAATGATTTCATATAAGAATTGCAAGAAATGAAACTATAAAGATATCATTGCAACAAAACAATGTAATTTCACATCTCATTCGCGATAAAAAACAAAATTTTGTTGTTTTTGTTTTCTATACAAAATTCATGAGTCGTAATAAAAATTTGTTGACATTTATTGACAGTGACTTGAGCAATGCGCTTGCATTGAGTCAAACAGCGATAGAGGATGAGAAACAAAAAAAGAACGAGAAAAAGCGTAATTGGCATCAAAATGACATCAAATTAAATGATTCTTTAATAGATACATACACATAAGCCTCTTTTTCACTGACATTGCAAGCGATTTACCATTTCAAAGATGATAACACACACACACACACCAACCAAATTGATGAATATTATCACGGGCAAAGTTTTACATCACACGGGTGAAAACATTTCAAATAACAAATAAATTGCATTTAAATCGCTTTCAATATTTGTACCCGTTCAAACACTTTTCCTGTGTCAAGTCATAACTTATTGGTGGGTAATAGTTGTTTTTTTTTTTTCATTTTTCGTTTCAACTTTTTTTTTTCTTTGCGAAGCTAGATATTTGTTTTGAGCCTTTTTTTACCATTTATTTTTTTTTACTCTCTCATTCTAGCCATTTTTTTCTTCTTTCGTTTCTATTTATAAATTATTTTGTAACAGCTTTACCGTTTTATGGTTTATATTGTTGTTCATGCTCCTGGTCACAGTCACATAATGTATAAGGATAGGTGACAATATCTGCAACAGATATGTAAAAGGATGCCGTGGTGCAAACATTTCATAAAAATGACAACGAATCTAACCGAAAACAGATAAAGGAAAAAAAGGCAAGAGCGGCAACAAAATGATTTTATGATGTCATAAGCGAATTCAACGTCGGAAAATTGTGAAAAATTTCGCTTTTTCTATAATCGTTATCTCATTTTAGTTTGTCTGTACATTGGATCGCCAAGAGCGACATTGCCTCACAAAAATTCAACATAATTGATTGGAGTAAAAACGAACCCAACCGATGCCTTTATAATACGTTTTCAGTATCGCGCACACCAAAAATGTCAACCGAAACATTCCTTTTGAAACACCATAATTGTGCAACATTGAAAAAAAAAAAACGAAAATGCTACAACCGAATGCATTCCAAGCATTCAAACATTTAAATTGGATAAATATGAAAGGAATTCTATTGGGATTTGTTGCAGATTAAATTTGTTTTGTGTAATAAAAATCTGTGTTGTTTTGTGCTTCCTTTATTTTTTTCATCTTTTTCGTTACAGTAAAACTTTTGGCGATTCAAAAGCGGCGATTTTTGAACATACCATTCATACTTAAGTAAGAACTACTCAAGAATATTTCACTTTTAATTTTTGTTAGGATAAATTTTTTTCTTTTTATTTTATGTCATCTCAATATTTACGCTTGGTTTAGTCTATTCTTCTATGACAATGTAAATATCAAAGGTGTTGAACATGTTTGAATTTTGATTCGTTTTCGAAAAAAAAAACAAAAACAAAAATTGGCCTTCTTTCATGAAATTGTTGATTTTTGTCTCCGTTTTCCGTGTCAACGTCCACGAAAAAATGTTTCGAATACATAAATGATAAATGCAAAATGAAAAAATACCAAAGAAGAAAGAAACTTTTAATCCGGAAATTCAGCAACAACAATTTATCAATGTTTGGTTAGTTCACATCTTTGTTCTATTCAAAATCGGATTGGTTGTCAAAGCAAACTGTTGGCCATTAATCAAAAAATTTATTCTTATGAATTTCGTGTCGACGACATTGCACTTTCACCACTGCGTAACAATCACTGTAAATAATGTATTGACAATCGCTTAGGATTTAGTGAACGTGTCGCTCTTTTGTTATACAATCTATTTTTCATAAATACACTGCGCGAACTAATTTTACCGACACTCACATTTTTGAAAATATCTTCACAAAATGAAAAGATTTCGAATTTTGTTTTTATTGCAATTTTATTACAAGCTATTTACTGAAATATCACAAAAACATCATCAAAAAAAAATTTGTATTTATGGTATTTTTTTTGATTTTTCGATTTTTCGCTCCCAAAAAGTGCGAACTAATTTTACCGACACTTGACATTTCGAACGAAACAAATCCGGCCAATTTTGAACAGCGTGGAATCAAACTTTTCGACAATTGGCCGGCCAAATCACCAGATATGAACATCATCGAGAATGTCTGGTCAATTTTAGCAAGAGAAGTCTACAAAGAAGGCCGGCAATACAGCAACAAAGATGAATTGACGGCGGCCATCGAGGCGGCATGGCGAAACATACCACAGGCCAAAATCGAATCACTGTATGACAGTCTACCTCGTCGAATCATCGCATTACATGATGCCAAGGGTAAATGGACCAAATATTAACCGGATTTTTAGAGGAAAATACATTTGTTTCGTTCGAAATGTCAAGTGTCGGTAAAATTAGTTCGCACTTTTTGGGAGCGAAAAATCGAAAAATCAAAAAAAATACCATAAATACAAATTTTTTTTTGATAATGTTTTTGTGATATTTCAGTAAATAGCTTGTAATAAAAATGCAATAAAAAAAAAAAATCGAAATCTTTTCATTTTGTGAAGATATTTTCAAAAATGTGAGTGTCGGTAAAATTAGTTCGCGCAGTGTATATATAATTTCATTGCACAACACCAAAGCCATAATAATAATCCATTTGGATGGTGGTTTGAAATGTTGACGGAACGTTTGTTGTTTCTGTTGTTGTTGTTGTTGTTGTTTTTGTTGTGAATGGTTTGAAACACATTTGAAATAAATGATTTTTATAGAGTTAAGGGTGGATTTTCAACTTAAAATGTAAGTGATTTACATGATAATCACATCAATTTAAAATAAATAATGCGGAAAAGATCAAGATTTCGCATTCTAGGATTGACCTAAAAAACGATTTAAGGGATACTTAAATATTGTATATTTCTCAATAGCATTCAGATCGATATTTTATATTGTAAAAAGTGAAATTCCTTTGGTACCATCCCTCTGAAACACTTCCATTTAACATATTTGTATCTCTGTTCCATATTGATCAGATTTCCGATTTCTGTTACTCTTCAAAATCTGCTAGTCATTTTGAATAGTCTATTTAGTCAAAAATGACTGATGAATATGAAATAGAACCAAAAAAGAAAAAAATGAATTTTTTTGAAAAGTTTAACGTCATTTGCATTTTGTCCTCAATTTTAAACTTAAATCATTATCAATAAGTGTTGCACCAAAGACATAGTTTATCTATTGGTGTTGTGAATACTCAAAAATGCTTAAATTTTTGCCTTAAATGCATTTATCCCATGTGATTGAAACTGGATTGGTTAAACTATGAAATATGGTGTGCAAAGAAAAATGGGAGAATAAAAAAAATACAAAAATTAAACTGATTATTGGTCGTATAAAACGGAAGCAGCCGATGTCTTTGCATCAGCAACTATACTAAAATCATAGCGATGAAATGAAGTGCACGTAGTGCTTACTACGCGCCCGGATGTACTCTCGGTAGCACAAATAACAGGTCGTTAGATAAGTCTTTGGACTGACATGTAGATGGAATCACTACATATAAATCCTTGATGGTATTAGATAGGAACAACTTTCAGGGGACACCTGACGAAATTTGAGCCAATTCTGTCTTCTGATTACGAAATTGATGAGTCTTGGCCCAAGATACCTCGAAATATGGGTATTTTTCCCATTTTTACCTGTGTTTATGTAATATCTAAAAGTTTTTATCAGTTTTTCTAATTGTGTAGGGTAGATTAGTGCACTGCCAATACACATGTGAAAGAAGAAAGTGATGTGATATTAATTATCTACGAAATTTTCTTAAGATTTTTAAACATTTTGAATACAGATTTGAAGTGAAATTTGATGTCATTATAAAAATCTACATTTTTGTGGTCGATCCAGCTGAAAATGTAGTATGTTACTCTTGAATTATCATTCTAACAAATCCAACAAAAAGAATCAGCGTACATTGTCATTTAGTACAAAAAATTAGCCTAGGAATTGAAAAATGGCTCAAAGAACTGATTTTCGACCATAATGTGTTTAACAGCAATTCTACAAAAGAGTCAGCTATTTTATCGCTATTAATCCGCTGCATTAGATTCTAGAGGGTCTATTGTTATAATTTAATATAAAAAATTGGTTAGATTATGGTTAAAAGATTTTCCTATAATTCTTCAAAATTGTTCCATGGATTCGCTTCGGAAAATTCAAGAAAACGCGGCACTCGTATCAAAAATGGAATTTTTTTTATTGAAGAGTTGATGTAATGTATCGTTTAAATGCTCTAAAATTTTGTTTCAATGCTCCTCTACAGTATTCAATACCATTTCAATACTATATGATGAGATTTCATAAAATTAATTAATAAATTCTAGCAAAACACAACTTTTTTCTAAAAAATGAAATATATTTTTCTAATTTATAGCAGAAGTTCCACATAATACAATCAAATAATAATTTTGTTTGTCTGATATTGTTTTTGTAGAAAAATGTATCCACATTTCAGTAAAATATTTTTCCAATTTTATTAAACATTAAAACATTAATCATAGTTTATAGACCAAATGGTATACCGAATTTTTCAGTGTGTTTAGTCTTTAATCAGCCAGTGAACATTATATTCGAAAGCGTATGTGAGAGGCTTGCAGGGCACAACTGCACCACAATCAAACGTTCGGCCCATAATTGGCTACACCTTTTTGCGGATTGAAGTATGAACGACAATCCAAGCGCTAAGGCGATTAATTAAAGTGATGTGCGTTGATCAATTGCTTCGTTATGCACAACACTGGACCAACAATTTTTAAAGTGCTTATCCGAGACACTCCGTGTGGTTCAAATATCGACTATCTATTCAATTCTTCTTTCAATGAGTACGTTCAATGAATAGAAAAGATTTTGAATTCCAGTAGAATCGAACCCACGTCCTCATGCTTGCAAGCCTGGCGCGCTAACCAATAGTCTACAGCTGGGTCCAATTTTATTTGTGTAGAAAAAAGTGTGCATTAGGCCAAGAGTAGACAGAGTTGGTTCAAATCTTGTCAGGAGTTCTCTGAAAGTTGTCCCTATCGAATACCATCAAGGATTTAAATCCAGTGGTTCCATCTATATGTCAGTCCAAAGACTTATCTAACGACCTGTTATGTGTTTTCAGTGGTACAAACGGACACGTAGTAGGCACTACGTGCACCTTATTTCATCGCCTTGACTAAAATTACGAACTCACACATTTTTTTTTTTTTTTTTTTTTTTGAATGTACTACTAAATATTGAAATGAGGAATACATAATTCCGATGTTAAGTGAACATTTTTATTAAATAACAAATTCGCCACTGGTCCATGCATGAAATGAAAAGCAGTTCCAGCCACATAAAAATTGATTGCATTAAACTAACTAGAAAAAAATAGCTCAGTAATTTATTTTGATTTAACCTCAGTTGTGCAAGCAGATCAAGAATTGACGTATAAAAGAGCGGAAGCGTAAAAGAGCGAGAGAAAGAGAGAGAGAGAGAGAGAGAGAGAGAGAGTAAACAAAAAGTTCGGGATCCTATAAAATAATGCATGGCCATCCTTTTCAAAATATTTCAAAATTATCTCTGTTTTCAATTAGACAAAAATTAAGTTTTATGAGGAATTGGTCAAGCCGAAAACCGCATTTTGTAGCAAAAATGCATATTGTCATGTGCATCAGCTCGGGCACTTAGATGTTGATTTCTCTTATGCTTACTATATACCATATACTCGTTCGGGCAATAGTTAGTTGTTTGGTGTTGACATCGTCGTTGCTCATCAATTTACACACCACATACTACAGATTATGGGTATGATTCGCATATGATGATCACACTGGAATCTGTTTGAATATTATTGAGCTGCTTTTGCAGTATTCTATAAAGCCAGAGCCAAAGTTTAAACCATTTATCATGGCAGTATTTGCACTCTTTCCTCAAATTCAGTGCACTACTCAATTACTTGGCTCATATTTTTTTTTTCTTCATAACATCATCACTATTATGATTATTACTATGATTTCCATTTTAGTTTTCATTTATTTTTTTTAACTTGACCATATTCACTCAGTATAGCACAGATTTGCTATATGTGGTTTTTGGTAATGTCTTAGTTTTATAGCGTTTAACTGCAGCTCTTTTTGGTTGAATTGATAACATTTTTTTCACATAATTTGTATATTAATCGCACATGAACAAGAAATATAAGTTAGAAAAATTCTTAATATCTATAAAATGCTACAGAATAAGCTTTTTGAATCAAACAAGCTGATTTTCCCGCCAAATTGAAATATTTACAAGATACGACTTCCCTATATAACAATATGCATAGTCTCGTATGTTAACAATGAATGAACATTTGAGATATTTAAAACTCAAAGTTTTTGCTTAGAATTTTAACCACAATTTTCTAGTTTGAACAATAAAAAAATTTCGTTCTAAAATTTGTTGGTCGAAATCAAAGATTGTTATCCAACTATATAGATTTTGATACAAAATGAATAATAGAAATATATTTTGGTAATTCATCTAAAATCATTTACTTACCATTAAATTATTTATGGATAGTTTCAATTCTACTCGGGGTCGTGATGGAGTGGAACTGCAATTGGCAATCAAAACATCACCAATTTCGTAGCGTTCACGCTCAGCCGTAATTATGGGCTTCGTTTCAGGTAGTTCTGTTTTGTGAAAAATGAAAAAATTGTTTTATGATTTTTTAACTCAAAATCAATAAAAATATTAATCAAGAAAAAAAAATGATCATTGACTTTTAAGCAAATTTGGCATTTCAAATGATTTGATTACATTCCTTGGTATAGAATTTCGCAATTGATGTCTCGGTCGGTTTATTCAGGGTTTTTTTTTTTCTTTTTTTTTCAAATTTGTGTTAAAACAAATAAAATGTTAATGGATTTTTTTGCAAATAAAAAGGAAACAATATAAAATGTGTCAATGACTAGATGTCTAATGATACGTTGTTCGATGGTCGCTATAGTGATGTAATAAGAAGACATTAAATCTAATTTAAATAGCTTGAACTTTTCTTTTCCCTCAATATTTTCTTTATTTCTATTGTTGCTGTGTTTGCGCTTATTTTGACATAATTGTGTGCTCAAGTCATAAGATATTACACGCAAGAGAAAGTCATCGTATATATGTAGCCATTTTCATTTTCTTAAGATAAATTCGTCTTTTTATTTTAACACGAACAACGAAATCAAAATACCTTCGACGTTTTATTACTTTTTCACGCCATTTTTCAGTTTGACTCAACATAATAAGCGAATCGTGCGATAAAGGAACCGGAAAAAGGAAAAAACTCTATATACTGGAAAAGCAAGAAAGAGAAAGAGAAAGAGAGAGAGAGAAAGAGTGAGAGAGTGAGAAGAGTGAAAGAGAGGAAAGGAGTTCAACAAATAAAAAGACAAAACGTCCACGCGAAATTGCCCACACACACACATACACAAATTGAACGAAAAGTTTAAAACAAGCCTTAGAAGTCATTAAAATTTATTTTTTTGCCTCTTTGTAACGTGCGCAATTCGTTTTTAGGCTTTTTATTCATTTGAACGTGAGATTCTGAGTCACTCATAGCGACCAAAACATAGCAAAAGTATTCAGCTAAAAACTTTGCGCAGCGTCCAGTGCCTGTATACATTGTGGTCCTTAAATGAGCCAAATATTCAACAACTAAATTATATCGTCGTTAAGACCCGCTTAAAGCAGAAAGTAAAAAACATAGCTGCACACAACAATCTAAATCCATGGAAACACGATGAAAAGGCATTGTGGAAGAAAAAAAAAATTACAATTAGCACGTGCTTCGGCTGTGAAATAACGAAATGCGTCAAATATATAGAACAACATGAGAACAAAAGTGATCAACAATTTTATTTTGATTGAAGACATGTAAAATAGATGAATTTCAAAGGCCTCTACTTGTCTGTTTGTATTTTCTTGTCTTTTTTTTTTTCTTTCGATAAACAACTATTATTGCTTCATATTTTTCTTCCATTCATTTACAACTAGGTGTTTGATTTAAAGTGACGACATATGGCATTCATTTCAAGTATGTGCGCACGATATTGATTAGCCATTTCACAGTATGTTCAAAGTGATTCCTGACATTTTTGCTGGGTGCACACGACGATGAAAAACTACTCAAAATGTGTAAAATATTTAATAAATCAATCACATCGTTTTCGCTACTCTCAAAGCAAAACATAAAACATACGATATTTCACAAGCCACAACAAGTCAAAATGTATCGAACATTTCCCAAACACATATATCACACGTGGAATCACTTAAACCAATAACTGAACTGTTATCGCATTGCAGCGCATTCAATGAGGAGAGAGAGAAAATGAGAGAACGAAAGAGAAGAAGAAAGGAACAAGAAATAAGAAAACATACACACAGAGAGAGAGAGAGAAAGAGGGAGAGGGAAAGAGAGAAAGTAAAAAGTAAAACAAGGCAGAGTTACATGCGAACCATTAGTTTAGTCAATTCCATTTTTTGTTTTTTCATTCTCTTTAGTCGACTGAGTTTTTCTACGGCGTTTGCTCTATGCTTCGTCTAAGGAGATCCCATCCGTTTTTCATTTGCTGGCTTTCAGTTTCACTTAATAATAATTTACGAACTCTGTATGAAATCCAATATCCATTTGAATGTTTCAGTACCATTCTGGGATTGGTGTGATAAAGGAATTTATTTTTTTTCTCTTTTTTCTTCTGTATTTTATTCGTTTTGATTTTATTTTACAGTTTTTCTGATGTTTTTTTCTTTTCTCTTTTTCTTTTTGTGCATTGAATTTCCATGGTACTCATACATGGGAAGAATAAGATAAGGAAATCAAAAGAAAATAGAAATAAGAAGAATAAAAAATGACTAACTTAAGTTCATGAATGAAGGGAAAGAAAATTGTTTCTAATATGAAAAGCAATAAACTAACAGTGAAATACAAAGTGAATAAATTAGAGTCTAAGATGGAACGCAGTACACATTTACAGAGCAACAACCACGCTAAACAATATAAAGAACCAAAAGCGCAAGGAATTTATCTTATTTCTATCGTTGGCTTTCGAAAGATAGCAAACAAAAACCAACAAATATTTCAAACATCAGTGCAATCTACCTTGTTTCGTTCCTTTTTGTTGAATGAATATGTAAAATTTGGTAAAACATTACTGCACACCTTTTTTGACAATCTCCCACAAAAGAAATGGAAAAAGAAGAAAGAGGAACGAACAGCAACACCATGAAACTGTATGACACACGTATACACATAATCGCTCGCACAGTGATCAATTCAAAATTGAATGAGAAATAGAGAGAGAGAGAGAGAGAGAGAGAGAGAGAGAGGAGAGAAGGAGAGACAGAAAATTTCCTGGAATGTAATACAAACGACAAATTCCTTCGACTGTCGTTAAAACCGCAACCAACAAATTTTCGTCGTTTTCATTGAAAACAAATGTTTGGCTTATAGCAAAGCCAACGTTCGACACGAACTAAATTTGTTTGTCCCAAATGCCTGCCAAATATATTGTATATATTCCAATTCGGTTTGTTTCATTTTAGCAAAAGAATTTCAATAGGGAAATAAAAGCAAAATGAAAATGATTTCTCGGCTCAGCTGCTTTTTTGTTTTTGTGTTCGAGTTTTTTTTGTTCCTTGGTATGCTGCTTCTGAAAATGTTGAAGTAAGTTCAACGATTTTTTCTCCCCGTTCTTACTTCATTTCTTGTTTTATTTTATACTTTATGCTTTACGGTTAAGCGATACATAGAAACACGCGTAAGAGTAATTGCAAAGTAATTAAAAATAATCTATCTTTTGGTTAGGTTGGCATTTTTCTGTTCGTATTGTGCTCTCCGATTTCTGGAGACTCACTTCAATCTGGCGTCAGAGCTCAATAGCTGTCGTCACCATTGTTGTTTCAATATCATTCCACTCTGTTGCTCATTTTTAAAGCGAAATGCAAACGCATTGGAAAATAAGCAAATGGAATCAATGAATAGGTCAAGCCAGATAGATCGACCTGGCAGTGTTAAAGACAGCTAAATGGTGATATCGATCGAAAATAGATTTAAATTTGTTTTTACACAAAATGATATACGACTCATTTATTATTTTTGCACCCCATTCGATATATATCGTGTCACGCCATACTATGCTTTTGCCCAAATCGTTACTGATGATATTTTTCCATTCTATCCACTCTCTCTCTCTCTCTCTCTCTCTCTCTCTCTCTCTCTCTCTCTCTCTCTCTTCTTCTCTCTCTCCGTTGGTTTCGTTTCATCCATGACATTCCGGGAAAACATTTACATTTATCTTTGTTTTGTTTGTATGTAATCGCATTCATCAGTTTCACCTTTGCGTCTTTTGACTGTTAAGAACTGTATTCACAACATTCCGACTGTGTGTTGATGCGCCATTTCTTTTTTTTATCTTTGTTTCGCTCGCATTTAGATCGTTGCTTCATTTTCAGCATCTTCGTTTCAATGTAGTGTCAAATTAATTTAACTTTTCGTTGACGTTGAATTTACTCGCTATTTTTATATTACGCATTTTCTCGTAACTTTGGCGTTTTAACATCGCTTCGAACATTTTTCGCTTTTCATCATATTTCTTGTTCGAGTTCACTTCAGTGCCCATTTAAAAAGAGGGGCAAACAAACAAACAAAAAGTTAAAAGAAAAAAGAAGAAGAAAAAAAACCGGTAAAAACTGTATTTGTTACATATTTGAGAAAGACAGAGAGTAGAAAAAGCATTCAATGGGCGAAATTAAGAGGAAGAAACATTTCGGACAGTGATTTTTTGATGTGCCATGATTAATATTTACTAAATGACATCAGCGCCATTTCAAGTCGATTCATGGTGGTTTGTGGTTTGATTTGATTTAGTTCGCTTTCCGTCTTCTTGATTTTTTTTTCTGATTTTCATTCACATTTTGTTTTTTTTTTTTTAGTTTTTGGTTCTGAATAATTATCAAACTCAAAGCTTTTTTACAAATGAAATTTTAACTTCCATTATCGGTCTTTTTCAAATATGTGTTGATTGAAAAAGAAAACACAATGCTTTTTGATACCAAAAGTTTCTAGTTGTGATTTTCTATTAGTATGGAGTCTTTCGAGCGCAAAAAGCAAAAAAACTGATATCACGCAGCGCATTCAAAAAATTCACGGTCAAATGTATGAAAATAGTCAATTTTCGGGTATTGCACTCACGTTTTTAACCATAAATCAAAAACGAATGAATATTTTTGAAAAATCTAAAGTTTTGAAAAGGTGAAAACTGTGCGCAAATTTTAAGTACTATATCGTCAAAATCTGATAATTGTGGTATCTGCCAGCTCAAAGTTTAACTCCAACGCAGGTACCTTCCATACAAAATTTTGGATTTTGGATTAAAATTGCACTGCTAATTGTTTGTCGTATCTGATTAAAATTTAGCACAGACTAACTTTATGACAAAATAATAAGATTCATAGAGTTGTATCATAGTTTTCTTTGGAAATCATTGCAGTCTCCATACAAATTTTATGATTTTCAGTGCAATTTTAATCCAAAATCCAAAATTTTGTATGGAAGGTACTCTTTGTTTTCATCAGAATCACACCAAATTTTGATGAGAAAATAATATTCTCAAAGTTGCATGGTAATATCTGCATTATTTATTTATTTCTAGCTCATTTTCTGTTCTAAAATTTTTGCGTTTTTGAGCTATTTTTCATCGGTTTAGTTCCCAATAATTTCCACAATTTATATCTGATTCCAATGGTTGATATCTTAAAATGTTGGTATTTTCAATACCTAAAAGTGGTATATCTAACATTGGAAATATCTCAATTGGTTGTTGAGCTATGGCCTGATAAGTGTAAGAAAAAATTGGAAAAAACCTGCGTTGGAGTTTCATTCGTTTTTGATTTAAGGTTAAAAACGTGAGTGCAATACCTGAAAATTGACTATTTTCATATATTTGACTGTGAATTTTTTAAATACGTTGCGTGATATCAGTTTTTTTGCTTTTTTTGGGCTTGAAAGACTCCATACTAATAGAAAATCACAACTAAACAATTTTGGTAATAATTGTGTAGCATTGTGAAATTCACTGCTATTACATTGAAATATTGAACACATTCCAATTGGTGGTTTGATGATTACAAGCAACCTTCAATAAAACATTTCGTTTTTACTTTTCCAAAAAAAAGAGAGAAAAAAAATGTCTAAAACACAAGTGCGATTTCCATTCATTGATATGTTTGTTGGAATCATTCAGATTGCGCGTGCATTATGCAAAAGATTGCTGAAAGAATACAAGCCAAAAAAAATACAAAATAAAAAAACGAAGCAATCCGAGCCGACGAAAGAACCAAAAGCAAAAATAAAGAAAACAAAAAGAAAACTGAAATATACATAAATAACATGACTTTGAAAGGGTGAAATAATTTTTGGTTCGAGCGTCGATAACCTATTCATTCTGAAATTTGCTTTGGCTTCACGTACCCAATTGATATTCAAAGAGCACCAGTCCGAACATGTATTCACTGATAAAGTTATCTTTTTTATAGTGAACTTCGGCCATGGAATATTTTGATTATAATATGTACGTCCGCAGCGCCTTTTATCCCTTATCCAACCACATCAATTGATCGGTTGTGCAATGTTCACCAACAGACAAAGACCACAAATCACAAAGGACTTCATCGATTGTGTTTGATTCGCGGACTTAAAAAAAAAAAAAAAAAAAAAAAAAATCTCAAGTACACTGTTCCGATTATACAAAAATTGAAAGGAGCTTCACTATGCCTATTATACATATGTATGTTGTAGCAGAGAACCTATTTCGATTTTGCATTTAACTTGAATTCCGCATGGGCAGCCATACACATGAGCACTGAACAGCGCGTTATGTATACGCTGTCTTCGCTGAATTTGGACGGCATTATTTATATATTTTATGTGGAAAAAAAAATAAACGCATTTATGACTGATTCTATTTTTCGAATTTAAACGATGTAAAATCTGAGATTTGAATGAAGCCCTCATTGCAAAATATAAAATTTCTGTTGTTTTTTTATGCGGTGAATTCATTGATGCACACTAAATAAGTATGAAGAAAAGGAAGCTGTGACTAAACAACGGCCATAAAATAAATGTTTTGCAAACGATTACTGTTGTTGAGAACAATCATATAGCGCATAGAATCGAAATTCAGCTATAAAAACACATACATATTACACATACACACGCACATAAAGTGCCAAGACAATGGCCTAGCAAAAATAAAAAAAACAGCACCAACATCGAATACAAACAGTTTTCAAGAAGGTCAAAATGATGACAAAATCAACGATTCCAATTAAAATGTGTCTGGCCGTTTGTGTGTGAGAAGTTGCTTATGGGCAATGTCGATATAGATTGTTGTTGTTGTTATTGTAGTTGCTTTTTTTCGCTTTTTGTTTGCTATGAACTATACTCAACCCGTTTTGCTGTGTCTTCTTTTCATTGGACACCCGTCATACATCTGTTGACATGCATGCGTTTACAATATATATATACACTGCGCGAACTAATTTTACCGACACTCACATTTTTGAAAATATCTTCACAAAATGAAAAGATTTCGATTTTTTTTTTCATTGCATTTTTATTACAAGCTATTTACTGAAATATCACAAAAACATTATCAAAAAAAAAATTTGTATTTATGGTATTTTTTTTGATTTTTCGATTTTTCGCTCCCAAAAAGTGCGAACTAATTTTACCGACACTTGACATTTCGAAAAAAACAAGCAGTGTTGCTTAAATTTTTGCGATCT
This sequence comes from Resseliella maxima, assembly GCA_029041755.1. Classification (NCBI taxonomy): domain Eukaryota; kingdom Metazoa; phylum Arthropoda; class Insecta; order Diptera; family Cecidomyiidae; genus Resseliella; species Resseliella maxima. The sequence goes on along the minus strand of JAQOWM010000826.1, from coordinate 354,734 downwards.
GTTTTGATGTAATTTACCGTTATGCATCTTTTTACGTCTATTGGTGCAATTTCGCAATAGTTATTACGCAGTTGTCTTCCAAAATTCAATCGATCAACAATGGGACACGGTAAACGATTAACTGACGCCGAAAAGGCCAAAATTTCTACATTAAAAGACTATACAAAAATGTCAAATCGTCAGATAGCATTGGAAATAGGTCGAGGCAGAGACGTTGTTGGAAATTTTCTCAGAAATCGCGAAAACTATGGCCAAAACAAGCACACCGGTCGGCCATCAACCGTTTCAACGGCGCAAAAGCGGCTTTTAATTCGATGTGCGGCGAATAGTTTCGAGTCTGCCCGGCAATTAAGGACTGAAAACAATTTGTCTGTTGGTGTTCGACGTGTTCAAAAGATTTTAAGTGGTTCACAACGTCTAAAATACAAGAAAATGAAGCGTAAGCCAATGTTGTCTCCAGCCAATATTGAAGAGCGGAAGAAATTCGCTCTGGATCACATTCATTGGACAAACAAATGGCGCAAAATCATTTTTTCGGATGAAAAGAAGTTCAATTTAGATGGTCCAGATGGATTTGCCTATTATTGGCACGATTTGCGCACCGAAGAAATGATTTTCAGTAAGCGCCAATCTGGCGGTGGTTCTGTGATGGTGTGGGGTGCCATTGGCTACTTGAAAAAGATGCCGCTGTCATTCATTTCAACACGAATGAACGCAATACAGTACCAAGAGATGGTCGGCCCTCATTTTCCAGCATATGGCTATGAATGCGCTGGTTTAGGCTGGCAATTTCAACAAGACAACGCTCCAATTCATGTGGCCAGGTCAACTTTGGCCAATTTTGAACAGCGTGGAATCAAACTTTTCGACAATTGGCCGGCCAAATCACCAGATATGAACATCATCGAGAATGTCTGGTCAATTTTAGCAAGAGAAGTCTACAAAGAAGGCCGGCAATACAACAACAAAGATGAATTGACGGCGGCCATCAAGGCGGCATGGCGAAACATACCACAGGCCAAAATCGAATCACTGTATGACAGTCTACCTCGTCGAATCATCGCATTACATGATGCCAAGGGTAAATGGACCAAATATTAACCGGATTTTTAGAGAAAAATACATTTGTTTCGTTCGAAATGTCAAGTGTCGGTAAAATTAGTTCGCACTTTTTGGGAGCGAAAAATCGAAAAATCAAAAAAAATACCATAAATACAAATTTTTTTTTGATAATGTTTTTGTGATATTTCAGTAAATAGCTTGTAATAAAAATGCAATGAAAAAAAAAATCGAAATCTTTTCATTTTGTGAAGATATTTTCAAAAATGTGAGTGTCTGTAAAATTAGTTCGCGCAGTGTATGTATATATTTCTATCAATTTGAGTTGAACTTTGTAAATTCTAGCACGACTTCGTTATTTAGTTATGTTTGGCATTTCGGTTGAATGGGTTATTTCATCCCATTTCTTTGGCTCCATTTTTATTCCTCTCAACCACCTCGTTCATCTGGCATTTGATCTATATTGGTTGGGGCGTCAGTCGCTTTATTTGGAAAAATTCAATAAAGTAATGATATTTGACAAACCTCACAATGAAATAGAAATGTTAAACAAGAGATAAATTTTAATCTCGACGGTTGAGGTGGCAACCCATCATCAAAATCAATGCATATCGACACAGCACAACTAACGAATGACTTTATTTAAAGAATAGACTATCAGCTTGACATAGCATTTTACTTGACATTCCGATTTGAGGCTTGGACTTGAATTTGCTTCATTTATGACAAAAGGTGAATGTTTTATGTGAAATCACATTAGAGTAAAAGCGCATAAATAATAATAGAAATTTAAAAAAAATAAATGAAACATTGAATAAATATGTGTAAAATATTATCAGAAATCACTCACTTTTTCTAACGAGAGAGAGAGATAGATAGATAGAGATGGAGAGAGAGAGAGAGAGAGAGAGAGAGAGAGAGAGAGAGAGAGAGAGTGTAAAACATGAGTTCAAAAAGTGTTAACACAAAACTGTAATAATGTTAATATTGAGTTGCAAGCTGTGCCGATGGCATTAATGAGCCTTCGAGCAATTTTCAAAATTTTGTTCCATAGGCATGACAACAGCAAATGATGAAAACTTGAAGATTTCGAGACACAAAATGAGCAAAATAACAAAAATCAAATCGAGCATCCTCAAATATGTATATCAATTAGAACACCATGTATAGAGGTGAGACCGTAACGCCTAACGTTTTTTTTTTTTTTAGATTTACGTTCAGCTTTTACTTCTCACGAAGCCAAACGTTATGGTTATAAATATCGACACATGCACACGAAATTCGGATCTATTGCGAGACAAAACATACTATTAAGATAGTAGAATATTTTCAACGTTACTTATTAAATGAGATGAAAATACGTGACAAATCAAAATATGCGTTGATTTGTTTATATTTTTATTCGTGGCAATAAATCACTTGTTTTTATATAACGATGTGTTTTTTTTTCTGCTTGCACTTTCAATCTCATAAAATGAAATACAAGCAGCTAATATCTTATTAGAATAACAGTCTCATTATACTCGGTAATTTATTTGAAATTAATAGCCCCCTTTCCAGTCATATATTTATTTTTTTTTCTTTTCTTCATCTCATTATTGATTGTGCTAACGAGTGATTTCTCATTGTAGCTGCTTTCATTTCAAACATTCACTAAACGCAAAACTAAGAACAGAACAAGAAACAAACAAAGAAATAAAAAAAAAAACCAGAAAATTAATAAAAAAAATAAGCAAGCGATATTCACTCTCCGAATATTCATTAATACCAGTGTTTTTTTCGTCTTTTTCTATTTTCAGACTATCATTGCATACGCTTTTTCCTTATATTCCGTCATCAGTCTGAATTTAGGCGCATGTTTTTAATCATTCGCACAAATTCACATTCCGGTAAAATATAAATAAATCAATTTAGTTGAGAGGCAATGAACGTTTTTCCACGGTAATAATGATAATAAATAATGATGTAATGTTTCGTTGTTCCTTACCCTTAAAAGGATGTGATATGAAATATTCAAAAGGGTTTATTTACTTTTTGTTGTATATTTTAACTCATCGGTGCTACCAATTTGAAGCAAGTTTACGGAGCAGACATGCTCTGCAATCATTGAAAAGAGCAAAACGGTGTTGGTGGTCCAGCCGAATTTAGTCTGCCATTTTTCACATTTTTTTTTGCCAATGGTACAAACCAAGGCTTCACTTACGCTGGAAACGTCAGCTTGAAATAAATCCATCAGATGGATTTACCCGATGAATTTGACGCCGCGTTGATTGTATTGAATTTTTTGCATTTATTTACAATGTGGCCAGCTTTTTCCATTGTGACCAAAGTAAAAATTGTGAATTCTTTCAATGTGGCCTCAAATTTGACGTTACATTTTCAGCGTAAGTAAAGCCTTGGTACAAACCGTTTTTCTTTTGCCCATACATTCCCAACGACCAAATTACTGGGAAGGTAGACAAATGATCAGTAACCTTCATTCATGTTCAACACATTTTGTTTGCCGTCAACAACATTTTTCCTGTTTGTATCTTTCAGGAGTAATTTCTTATTCCTTTCTACCGATACCCATTAATCGATTGAAAAGAATGAGTCATATGAAATCAAATCCGATGTATATGGCTGTATGTGTGCGGGCGTATGTATGTGTATGTCCTTTTTTTTTTCGAGAGGCCATTTTTAGCATAGCCCTGCCACTTATTTTCTCATTTAAGCTATAATAATCTACGTAATTTTAAGTGAAGTCTATAAGTTTGGCTCATGCGACATTTCAAGCCAATGCTCTTCAAATAAGGCAATTCATCAGAGTATTTGTATAAATGATATTTCCCTTCATCTTCAAAAGGCCACTGCAACCGGCTAAAGATTTGGTCGCTATTAAAATGAACCAGAGATGAAGAATAAAAAAAAAATATATAAAAAAAATTGTGAAGCGAATATAAACGAGAAATAGAAGAACGAACAAATTTGTCCAAAAATGTGCTGTCTGCTTCAACAAGATCCCCTGGTCTCGTGTGGATGTGCTCACGTTGTGATGAAGGCCTTTATCCTTTAATCATTTTGCGATTATCCCGCTAAAAGGACATTGTACAAGTAAATAGATTTGTGATGGTTCTGGGCATGATTTTGGCTATAACCTCCTAAAGTTTAGCTTCACACAATTATAAAACCATACATAAATAAGAGCACAATAAAACTATGCATGGCTGAACAGCCGTAATAAATCAAATGTTGAAGAAAAATGGCGCTTATTTTGGTTAATTTATTTGACTGAAGTGGAAAAATAGCTCTTCAACTCTAATCACACCAACATAATACGCACATAATCATATGCCAAATGCCATACACCATCCAACATCCACCAAAAAAATAATATTAAATACGTTGATTATTTTCATGCAATTTCTTCAGTTTGGTTTCGGTTTTCAAACTTGTAAATGCCATCATTTAAAAATTCAACTTCACATTTATCTGCTATCTGTAAGTGTGCATAGTAAATGAAATAAAAGGCGACAATAGACAACTCAGTGTAGCAAGAGTAGCAGTGCCACCGAGAACAATTACCCGGTTTTTGTGACGAGAGCACATTTTAAATAAACAATTTAATACAACATTAAAGGTGTAGAAACGATTCGATGTTTTTCGTTGATACGCATTTCTCTTCGTGCAAATGTCTGTTGTCTGAACATTTGAAATATTCTTTTTTCCCAATGATGTGGCTGCTGTTTCTCTCTCTCTCTCTCTCTCTCTCTCTCTCTCTCTCTCTCTCTCTCTCTCGAAAGGCGAGATTCAAATACAATTCACTTATAAATATTTCCAAATGATTTATACGTTCGATTTTTATGCGTTACAGTATACGCGACTCGCTCCATCTATAAATCCCTTCAAAAAAAAAAAGAAAAAGACCCAACCTTAATAACGCAAAATTGAGCAAGGGCACTCAAGAGAAGAGCAAAAAAAGAACGAAGAATAATGTTCAGTATATCAAAGTGATGCAAATGATTGCATGAACGCCCGGAACAGACAAGTTGAATATCTAAACAAAGGTCCAACCATTTGACAATTGTAAACAGAAAAAAGCCACATTAATTTAAATGCTAGCAAAAACGAATAAAAAAACAAGCGTTTCACCGCACACATTTACTTGTTTGTTTCGTAATCTCTTCGGTCGGAGTCCGTCTATTAAACATTTTCCTTCCGATAATTTTTCTTTTTATTAATGCACATTCGGAGAATGCACAATTAAAAGTGTCGTCCACTTTCATGAAATTATTGATGTAGTTTTGTTGATGGTGGTGCGGTTTCTGTTATCTCAATTTAAGTTGCTTGAAATGGAACCACTCAATTGCCTCAATTGTTTTTCCGTTTCCTCATCTCATGTCTTTTCACAGCACAAATGGAATGCACGAAAAATGTCACTCACATCTAGCCACATTTACAATCCAAAAAAACAAACAAACACATATTTAAATCATGCGTTAGACTGTCCAAGCCTTAAACATTTCATTTTTTGGTTGGAATTTTCAGTTGCATATCTCTGGAATTCTCCAACCTTGTGCTTCTTCAATTTATATTACCAATTATTTTGATGATTATTTGAGAAATATACAACAGAAAGAGAACTGTAACGCAGGCGGGCAACGACACGGAAATACCTAAAAAATTACACACAAAATGGAATGTGAAATTACTTCTGCACAGCAGATTGCTATTATGATCTTTATTTGGATTTTTTTTTTTTTCATTTGGTTGGTTGTTCGTATGCTGTTTTTATTACATGTGCAGCGTAAAATTTGATGTACCAAAATGAATCAAATATTGTGTCTGCACGTTTTATTGAACAATTAACTTTGTGTTTGCAATGCATGCCAATGTCTCGCTTAATGAATGATTGAACAATGACCCATTCCACGAACAGAGGCATTTGGCCAGAGAGAGAGAGAGAGAGAGAGAGAGAGAGAGAGAGAGAGAGAGAGAGAGGGAGAGAGAGAGAGAGAGAGAGAGAGAGAGAGAGAGAGAGAGAGAGAGAGAGAGAGGGGAGAGATAGAGATAGAGAGGGAAAAAGAAAGAAAGAGTTTTGTATGCAAAAAAGAGTTCGGAATGATACAAAATAAAAATAACAAAGCAAATATTTTGTAAGTTAATCAGTTTCAATGAATTTTTTCGGAACAACCGAAAGTTTTGAGTCGAACGGCTACAGATGCATGGTAATTAATTGTCAAATTGAAAGAATGAATGAATTTCAACGGCATGCTCTCTCACATTTCTCTCTTTTTTTCCCACCACCGCAACATCCCTCGTGATCTCTCTCTCTCTCTCTCACTCTCTCTCTTTCTCTCACACTCTCTCTCTCTCTTGCTCATTCTTACTCTCTTCAAAATTTCAAATTCATTCTACTGACAACATTCATTATTACAGACGGACGGCATTCATGAGCGCGAAATGACAATGAGACTTTGCGGTCATGAAATCGAGCATAAAATAAAGTTGGGTATATTGGGTGTGCGCGACGTCCTTTCATTAACCATAAACTATTTTATAGACAATTAATTTAAAATGACTTTCAAATTATATGATGCGCATTTTCTTTCTCCTAATTTTTTTTTTTTTTTTCTTTTTTTTTTTGATCATTTGTTTGTTTGTTTGTCTTTTTAGTGTTATTGTCGAATTTTATTATGGTCGCGAAGAATTTTTGCGGGCGAAAATGAGAGCACATTCATAGCATGATTTTATTCATATTCGTAAGCCCTGTTATTCATTGGGTTATGATTTCACAGTGCTTGTTTTCGATTTTTGATTATTCGATTCGAGTTTAAAGTGATACTCACGAAAATCAATTATCATTGGCGTAAATGAATTTGGTTATATGATTTGTATACAGCCATATAAAATGTGAAATCAAAAACGAAAAATAAATGCCATTTTCAATCAATCAATTTCGTTAATTTCATTTTGGTTTTTATTGTGGTTTTCTTGGTGGGTTATTCATCTACCTCATTGAAAATCCGTTACAAAATTATCGATTGAATTTATATTTCAATTTTACTAATATTCATGCGTTATGACGTTCTTTAGGAAATATTATTGCAGTAGACTATCCTCTCGTATTTCCTCGAACGATACATTATGACTGTATCAATTTGAACTCAATGAAATATGCACACCGCACAGTTTAGTGTAGTGTAGTGTGTTTTTTTCATATTTCTTCGTTTTTGTTTCATTGCATCTTTTTCTTAGAATTGATTCTGACTCACGCTAATTCCACATTCATGCTATACAATACATTTATTGATGTCGGAATTTGAGTGTTTCCAGCTACTTTAATTTTGTGTTAATTCCACAGTAATATTACAAATTACGTGGTTTTTCAATAATGCCACACAATTTTTCGACAAATTATTTACGATATTTCAGAAAATAATAACCAAAAAGTTTTTCTCGTGAAACCAATTGCGATGAACTTTTTCCAAGAAGAAACCAAGAATCAACTAAAACGGAAAATGCGCTCGGCACACACTTAAACATTTCATTAAATCCGTTTCATTTTTGTTACGTTTCTTTTCTTTCTTTCTCTCTTTCTCTCTCTCTCTCTCTCTCTCTCTCTCTCTCTCTCTCTCTCTCTCTCTCTCTCTCTCTCTCTCTCTTTCTCTCTCTCTCTACCTCTTTTCATTCTTCTACCATCTTTCTATTTTACTTTTTCAACCACAAGAAATGCTGAGAAAAATAAAAAGAGTGAGAGCATGAGATTGAGAAGAAAATCATATAACTGAGCAATGTAACAGAGAATGGAAAAAAAGCATACATTTTCAAATTATAAAAGTTTTTTGATGAAAACTCCAAGTTCAAACAGCAGTGCCAACCCGCATCAACCACTAACTACCACACAAAGTAAGCTGATGAATTGTCGAGATTCCTTTTGGTTGGCTTACGAAAGCACAAAATATCAATTGGGTAAAAATATTTGTTGTTGACAAAAGTTTTCAATTTTTAAAATTTTATTTGTGTCATTGTCCGTCTGCTTCATTTCTCCACTTAATTTATGTAATTATTATTATATTTTTATCGTGCAATTGTGATTTGTTTCTTGTCAAGCTTGGTTGGTGCGATGAAAAAACAAAAAGGTTTTTCAAGAGTGCCCAAGAAAAGAAAAATTCAACAATCCGATTGAATGTATATTCCAAATCATTTATTGTCTTTTTGTTATAAATAACTTTAAATTTTCTCTCCGTCACTTTCTCACTTTTTTCTGTCGTTTTTCTTGATTAGTTGTGCTTTGTAATTACTAGCATTAAATGAACATTCCATATTAGTTAAAATTTGAAAAAAAAAAATAGACAATGATTATTATTATTAAGTACAATAGCTGACTGTTTAATTGAAATTATTAGCGTTCAATTCATTTTATCACCCATTGTCCAGGTGAGAAAACGAAGCTAACGGTACTTCAATTTGAATGAAAAAGTGTTTAAGCAATACGAATTTTTATTCAAGGTATTCCATCTGCCGACGATGTTGATAGTCAGTTTTTCATTTTCTGATTCCCTTTGTAATTCACCGTTTTTCTGATTCTCTATTTCCCCATTTCTCTCATTCACTATATCCTTCATTTTCATGTTCCAATTGCGGTAACTAATTAATTAATTTATGATAAATTTAAATATAGACTGAATTTACATAAGCAAATATGCGACCAGATTAAGAATAGTATGGAAATTAAAAAAACATAATTCGACATAACAAGCCATTTTAAGCAGAGCTGGAATTTTCACTCAGTTGGTGCGAGCACAAATACAACATCGCACTCACATCTAGTGTGCGACGCACAAAATGCTTATGTTTTTCGGGTGCACGCACACGCCGGTACGATTAATGACAAATTTGTAGATTTGCAAATAAATGTAGATTTTTTGTTTGAGTCAAAAAACATACAGGCGTGTGCGCGCACCCGAAAAACATGAGAATATTGTGCGCCGCACACTAGATGTGAGTGCGATGTTGTATTTGTGCTCGCACCATCTGAGTGAAAATTCCATCTCTGATTTTAAGTCTAGGAAACAAGACTTTATTTTCAATTGAAGACCGATTCATTCTTTGAAGACCGTTTTATACTAGCCAGCTCTGTGTGGCTCTTATGATAATCAATAAACAAACAAAAATAGAATGTTAGTTTCGTAATACAATAAAAACAACAATAACAACAATGAAAATGATAATAATAACAACTAAATAAAATGCCATGGACAGAAAATGCATAAATGAACATGAAATGTGCTTGACATATGATTGCATTGTCTCAATATATATATAATATATATATTATTTGCTGAAGATGTTATCAGTTTTATGTATTTGTGAGCATAAATGTTATGGTATCTCATCAGAATTAATGCACGATTTTGACTTTATAATAACATGATTCATTATAATCATAATATTACAATTTTTCTCCCCTTTTCATTAGCTATTTCAATAAAATCCATATTAACAATTGAAATTATTTGTTCCGCTACTTTGCAGATTACATAAATGATTTCCGAAATTTCAAACTATTGTCTGAATGAATGTGTATCATTTGTCATTATTGCCTTACATAATATTATCAATTGTTGATTAGCGTTTCAAGATGAATGATAATAAATCGTCATGTAGAGGCTAATAATAAGCACAGATCCAACAAAAATTAAACAATTTATCGAATGAATAAAATTTGATATTACAGTTATCATCTTACAAGTATCAGCTATGTGTATTGTTTATCTAAGAAAAGTACAATGTACATCGCAACGATGAAATTACATGGCGTAACAATTTGTCGAAAAAGCAATATTTTCAATGACAAAAATTCGATACAATACAATACAATCGAATGGAAAGATTTGAACATTGACTTTGTACTGCTTTGTCAAATATCTTCAGTTGTCTAGTAATTAAATGTTGACGTATCAAATAAATAAATAAATAAATAAATAAATGAAATTGATAATAAGTATTTGGGCTGATATTGCATTTAAAATAATTTTATGTGAAATAACACGATAAAACACTTGAAACAATAACACAAGCATCATTACAAAATAGAAGGTCTGACAAGTTATTTACTAATCAGAATATAGAATTGTATGCAATATTACATATGCGTCAACTACTCAAAATGGTAAGATAATATGTTGAATAAATTCCTGCCAATATTTTCAATCTAAATCAAAAGCATCCCTCCATTTCTGTCTCAAACATTTCATGCAAATCAACATATAGTTTCGTTTCGTTTTCATAACATTCATGAAGTGAATGCGTACATACACTGCCTGTGCTTCGGTAAGCATGTATAACAGTCACTTAGCATGTTGATTGTCGTCAACTATTCAAGAATTAGCACCTCTATCATCTGTATTGGATTTATGTCATTCGATTTGCTTCGTTTTCATGTTTTTCCCACAAATGTTTATTTTTTTTTTTCTTTTTTTTTCTTTTCTTGCCCCCGCTTTCACTTTTCGTCTATTTATTTTTTTTTGTCGTGTTATTTAGACGCTGAGTTTTGTTTTGAAAACGGTCCGTTTGAAATGGTTTTTGTCACAAGAGTTGGTAATGTTACTGTGGCAGACTCGCTTTGCAAACGGCACAGCAGCAGCTGTGTTAAAATGACATGACGGCGCGGACTAACAAAGTAGTCCGTAGTGTTGTGTGGACTATTATTTCATATTATTTCTTTGTGTTTTGTGTACGCGACAATTATCATAGTATGTTGCTGACATCAACTTCGTCTTCTTCTTTCATATTTGCACCATTGAGTACATTATTTTTTTTTTATCGCTTAAAATACATAATATTCTTGCGCGCAGCTCACTGTCAAGAACATGCATTCATTCTGTTCTGTTGAATTCTCTTTCTCTCGGTTTTTGTAAATAATCGAAATAAAGATTACAAATTTTCGGCGTATATAATTCATCATTTTTATTTGCCAATTGAATTGAGTAGCCGAAAATTGAGATCACGGTTTGATCCATAACAATGGCAAAGCCAACAAACACGTACATATCCAATTGAAAGTAGTTGGAATGCCAAGACTCTCAATTTGAGATGGAGAGTAAAAACGAGAGCACACACAACAAAACAAAAAAAGTCTTTCCGTTTTCAATGGGCAAAAAAATTCATCAAATTCCTTTTCTTGGAAGTGTCAGAATTCACGCGAATACAAAGACCACATCTTCTTCTTTTTTTTTCTCCATTGTGAAATTTGTTTCGTTGAACGCATGGAATCTTCCAAACTTACATTCTAATCAAATTACTTCGTCAAGAGAAAAAAGCAAATAGAGAAAGAGAAAATATATTCGCGGATGAACACAAGAATATATTTACGATTCTGGGAACATTTTCATAGTGCTGACGATTTTTGTTTTTTTGAAGAATGTAATTGATGGATAAAGTACAACTAGCGAATTCACAATGAGAAAATATCTAATTTTTTTTTTTTTTTTTTTTTTTGCGGCAATGGAAAGGCAAGCCCAGTTTGGAATGGTAATAGAGTGTGATTAGGTTTTGTTGTTCATTGTTTCCTTTGATTGCACCAATTGTAATAAGTCGCCAAAATGTTCGAGTTTGATGTAAGATGGTGTCAAATCTGAAATAGCACACGACCCAAATATTTCGTTTATAAGTAGGGTTTGCGTTTGCGTTTTCGTTTATGTATTCATTCGAGCAGATGTTTATATGTGTGTAAAATTATTAGCCGTGTTACTTGAATATTTTTCCTAAATCGATTGAATTTGCTTGGCAATTTTCCGTACGTTCATAATTTTTTTTTTTCGTCTTTTTTGCCCTTCTTCCTTATCGTTTTGTTTTATCATCAGGTCTTTTTCAGTATAGTGGAAGCTGACGTTCACACAAAACTCTGTATCCCATTTCAATAACATGTTTGCTAGCATGTGTGTCAACTTTTGGATGCTATTCGATACGCTTGAAATTGATTCATTTTCGCCGTTGCGTTTTGCCAACAGCCACTTTACCCAACAATCGACAAGTTAATATCGTTGGTACCTTACATACATTGCAAACGTGCCAAAGCAAGAGGAGAAGACGATGAAGAAGCAGAGAAAAACATGAAAAAGAAAAACCAGAGGAAGAATATGAAATGTACAGCTGTGACCGATAAACAGCGATTGTGCAACGCTGAATTGCTATAAAAACAAATAAATCGGCATAATAAAAACTAATTTAATGAAATAATTAGATTTTCACCTCATTTGTACGCAAATTAGAAAATACATAAATTTATGAAGGATTTGCGCCGATTCAATTTTCGGTTTCATCGCGTTTACCAATGTGTTGCTGTCTCGAGAAAATTGCCAACATTTCTTGCCTTTTTCCTTTGACGCCCATATTCACTGTCTGCCGAGCCAATTTTCGATTATTTTGTCCTCGCACCGGTCTCATACCAGTGCTTCAAATGTAACACCACTCAACATCGCAGGGGATCAATTCAGCTACTGAACATCCATTTTAACAATTGTTTCATTTTTATGTAATATCTTATTTTTTGTTGACAAATCGTTTATCAGTTTTTTTTTTTTTAATTATCGGAATGATATAGAAATATTTGTTGAGAAAATCTAAACATTTAACACATTTAAAATGCATTGAATGCAATTATTTTTTACTCTGTGGTATGCCGAGTCCGGACAATTATAAAATGTTTACATTTCAAATGTAAAGTTGATCAAAATGTTGGATTTTTTGTCATCCAATCAGTTGTTTATATTATTTTGGAGATGATTTGTCCCCCTGGCAAATTTTTCATCACTTGGTTCGTAATTTCTTCACGAACTCTTGAATATTTTCAACAGAAAATGTATGGAAATTGCCACAAAAGAAAGCAACATTAAAAGGTGATTCGTAAGGTGTGGCGGCGTGAGTTGATTTCTTCTTTTCTCGCTTCTTCTTTTTTGTTTTTTGTTCCTTGCTTTCTTCACTCATCAGAAAACGAATTTTCTTTGCCATTATTATGGGGTGTTTTGTGCACGCATAAGCAATTTCGCTAATTCAGCATGTTTGTATTAGACGCTCGAATTGATCTGTTTTCTTCTTCCCTGTCTTGAACTCTCCATGCATTGGCATTAATCCGATGCGCATGTACATTTATATTATATACATGTGATTTTGTTTCATTTTTTTTTTGTCATTACTTACATTAAGCAGTTGGCAATCATTTTTATGTCGGCGGTTTGGTTAAATGAATACAGTCGAACGCTTGAAGCGATAATACCCAATTCAAGTTGTCTGTAAAAAGATTTTTTTTTTTTTTTACCTTTCTTCTGCGTTTGCCTTGCTATACCATCACTCTTGGCTAATATTCAAGTCTGCTTTCTTTGCTCTTACAATAAATTGAATTTAAAGACAAAGATTGAGAGAGACGTGGGGGAAAATCTCTTGTCATAATAAGAAAAAAGCATGCAATATTTTCTGCATATCAAGCGAAAGGTGGAATAACGTGTCTTCAAAATTGACACAGGAACATTTTTTCAACGAAATTAATAAACTTAATTGATTTTCGTTGGCGTGCGCAGAGCGCGACACATTTCAACTGTTCTATTCCATAAAAAATAAAAAAATCTCATACACATTCGATGCGTCAAGAATATTAAATTAAATTTTTTATACTGGAATATGTTTAACGTAAATATAGAACTGAACGCAAATATAAATATATTTATATATGTGTGTGTATATCACAATTTTTGTCGTATATTTTTGCAAATTATTTTGTGTGATTTCCCTCTTAATTAGGACAATTTTAGCGCATTTTTAATGGAAAATTCCGTTTGGAAGAATAATTTTGACTTATTGATGCATGCGATATGCATCTTTGTGTTGAAAGCCAGAGGCGAATACCATACATGTAAATGGCATTTTAATCACTATTTTTGTTTTTGTTACGATATGTTAGCGTAAAAAAAATGCCTCATTCAATTGTTTTAAAGCATTTTCGGGGCGTAACGGAACAGCGATGAATTGTGAATAAATGTAATAGCTTTCAACTCGTATCCACAAATATGTCAGTTTCATTAACTCTAGAGCGAAACAGAGACGGATTTTTTTTTTCTTTTTTTATTTGGTCTCTCCGGTTTATCAAGCGATGTGAACTAGTGGAAAGGTGAATTTTTCAATGGCAAAATTTTTTTACATTTTTTTTCTTATAAAAATTCGAAATAATAAAGCTTTGTGTCTTAGTGAAAATCTTGAGAACCAATGGTTCTTGGTAATAGTTTCAACGTTATATGAAACACCTGAGAAGTTTACGTACAGAAATCGCAACGTGTTCACAATATTGAAAAAACAGAAATCTACATGAATATGGGATAGCGAAAAATGTCTCTGCGTCTAGTTTATCTTATTTTAGTAGATGTATTTTGGTTTTTGCTTATTTTTTTTTCTATGCCCTTCAAAATCGCAGCTTCATAGTATATTTCGGTTCGTCACGCTCGCAAGGGAAACCAACATTACCTTCAGTGTGCTTGCTATTCTGTCATTAAAACACTAGAAAAGTATACGTGCATCGTGCATCGTGCATTGCCTTGCCTTGCAGGAAGCATATTCACACGTCCATCCGGTAAAAACTTCATACATATGACATTTTCATGTATCGTTGAATTCACTTTCTCGACGTTAGTATACAATCAGACGCGTATTTTATCGTGTGCCTCGACACATATATATCGTCATTTTGTATCAAATCATCACTCCATTCTTCATTTTTTTTTTACTTGTTCTCGCTTTTCCTCACTTTCTATTGCTTCACTATCTCTCTCTCTCTCCTCTCACTCTCTATCGTTGTACATTTCCCCTAAATTCATTTCAATTCCGTGAATATGTTTCATTTTGCAAAAAAATATTGGTTGATGTTGTTTTATTCATTTAGTTGTTTGTTTATTGCATCATTTGGTTAAATGGAATTGAGAGCAATCGTGATAAATAGAAAATGAATATGCTTTAATATAGACAAAGGCGGACCAACACATTATAGTTTAGCACAATTTTTAGCAAATAGTATGTCAAACTAAATGATGTTGAGATTTCAAACAAAAATTCAATGCAAAAAATCTCTGATTTGCATACTTACCGACAACTTGCAATTGTGTTTGCGCTATACGTGTTGAATACGATGGTGCATCAGCTGTCACTTCACATGAAAAATTACCAGATATTACAAATCCAACATTACGTATAACCACTTGACTTGCGTTTGACATCGATAACTGTAAAGATGAATAAAATAAAGATAAACAATGGTAACTGAATTATTTATACTGTATGTTGAGAAGAACGAGAATAAATAAGTAAAAGAATCAATGAAATAAAACGAAATAAAACCAAATAAAACGAAATAAACTGTCTGAATATAAAAAAAATAGTTTCAGAAAATATTGGGCGCTGTATAACATTTTTGGCATCCTATTTCCAGAATAATTTTAAGATTTCCGCAAGAAAAACTAAAACAGTATAATAGTGAAAGATTTCAAACAGAAAATAATACGGAAATATTACGACAGAGGCTTTTATAAGTTTAATAAATTTTCAATAACGTAATTGATCAAACGGTACTTTATCAATCGCTTTTAAATACAATTATTTTTATTAAAATGCAATTTTTGATCGCGGTAATTAAAACTCATCACTTTATTTGGACTATTTTACGGTTTATTGGTGAGTCCGTTCCATTTTATTTTGTTTATTGGTAGCGATGGATTTCCATGGCCAGTTTCGTTCAGCAAAATTATTGGTGATTTTTCTCGGGTGCAGTGTGGCTTAGCACGTCCCTCACCTTAAATCTACTTTTGCTCGAAACAGTAATGGTTGGCCTCGGACGAAAGGAGGCCACGGAGCTCGTCCTCCCCGGGAATTGACCGGAGCTCCACAGTTGACGACCGCTTTGAATATTGGAACAATGAATTTGAGAGGGGGTTTTGAGTTGAAGAAGCGAGAATTAGTCGATAGGGCAAATAATTTCGGTTTAGATATCTTAGCTTTGAGCGACGTTCGTGTGAAAGGTCAGGTAGAAGAGACATTAGGGAGTTATCGTTTGTATTTGTCAAGGGTTAAGAATGGTAGAGCAAATTGGGGCGTAGGATTCTTGATTAGTAACAGTTTAAAGCAGTCGATTGTGGGTCATAGATTCGTAAATGAGAGAATAATGTGGATTTCAATCAAGTTAGGCGGTGCAGTGTATCGTTTTGTGAGTGTGTATTCCCCGTGTGAAGGTACGAATGCTGAAAAGATGAATTATTTTTATGGTGACTTGAATGATATTGTTTATCGTAAGGGAAATGAAAACGTGATTTTGCTAGGGGATTTCAATGCTCGAGTAGGTAGAGATAATCAGAATTTTGCGAATATTTTGGGTCATTTCGGAGAAAATATGGAAGCGAACGGTAACGGAAAGAGATTGTTGGATTTCTGCCAGAGTTCAGGCCTAATTATAACAAATTCTTTCTTCAAGCACAAGAATATTCACATGTATTCTTGGGAGAATCCTGCTCAGAATCAGAAATCTCTTCTCGACTACGTTATTGTGGATGAATGTTTACGTAAAACCATAATAGATACGCGTGTGTATAGAAGTTTTGGTTTGGATTCCGATCTTTACTTAGTTGCAAGCAAACTACGTATTCCAAAAGGGGTAGCGAGTAAAAATCGGAAACCAACTAATAGAGTGAAAGTTAATGAATTGAAGAATGAAAGTGTAGTGAATGCATATGTAGCTAGATTAGAGGAAAAATTTGCGCAAGTTGAATTGAATGAGATGTCGGATATCAACAGTGAATGGGATTATTTTAAGAATGCAATGTTGAGTGCGGTAAAGGGATGTTGTGGAATGCATGTGGGTAAGAGCGGTAAAAAGAAGACGGACTGGTGGAATGATGAGGTACAGGAAGCAGTGAAAGAGAAAAGAGTGAGCTGTATGCGTTGGATGCAAAGTAGAAAGGAAGAGGACTTAGAGTCGTATAGGGAACAAAAAAGGGTAGTGAAAGAGTTGGTGAGAGCAGCTAAGGAGGGTGAATGGGTGAAATTCGACAATGATTTAGAAGAAGCAGGGCAGCAGAGGAATAAAGTTTTCTGGTCAATGGTTAAGAATATCCGTAACGGTGGTAAGAAACAAGCGCCAGGTGCTGTATTAGATAAGGCAGGGGAGTTAGTGATTGGTAGAAAGAATGTGTTGAAACGTTGGAGAGAATATTTTGAGGAACTTCTGAATGTTGATAATAGAACAGATTTGAGTGTTAGCGCGAATGCAAGTGTGAATGAAGTCGAAGAAGAAGAAATAAGCATAGGAGAGATAGAGTTGGCGGTTAGAAAACTAAGTTGGGGCAAAGCAGCAGGAGTGGATGAGATTAGGAACGAATATTTAATTTGCAGTGGTTCAGTAGGGATTCGATGGTTGCATCGGTTGTTCAATCTAGCGTGGGATTCATCAGTTGTGCCGAAAGAATGGGGTGGTGCAGTTATCTCTCCTCTCCATAAGAAAGGAAGTAATAAGGATTGTAACAACTACCGTGGAATTTCTTTATTGAGCGTTGTCGGAAAAGTATATAGTGCAATTTTAGAAAAACGTACCAGAGCTATTGTCGAATCGCTCTTGGATGAAAACCAATCGGGCTTCAGACCGATGCGCGGATGTCAAGATCAAATTTTTTGCATGAGACAACTAATAGAGAAGTTCCATGAGAGAAACAAGGATATGTATGTATGTTTTGTTGATTTGCAAAAAGCGTATGATTCCATACCTAGAGATAAGCTCTGGTCGGGTTGGGTGAATATGGTGTGAATGGTTCCCTGCTGAGTGCAATTAAGAGCTTGTATAGATATTGTGAAGCGGCTGTGAGAGTAGATGGGGAATTGAGTGAATGGTTTGAAGTGCGAAATGGTCTTCGACAGGGCTGTACAATATCACCGCTTTTATTTATAATTTATATGGACAAACTGATCAAGTCAGCTAAGCTGAGGGGTAACGTAGTTTTGGGGGGAAGCATTATCTCCGCTCTTGCATATGCGGATGACCTAGTATTATTTGGGGGCTCAGAACAAGAGCTACAAAACAGCATTAGCGATTTAGAAGCGGCTTGTACGAACTTTGGAATGACCATTAGCAGTTCAAAGACACAGGTGATGCATATAGGGAAAGATAGGAAACAAGTAAATTGTATGTTGAATGGAGGTGTGCTTGAGCAGGTGTCGCAATTCAAATATCTAGGATGCATCTTTTCGGAAGATGGCAAACTGGATAAGAAGTTCAAACATCGCAGAGTGAATGGTAATAAAGTTGTTGCTCAACTTAGGTCACATGTTTTCAATAAGCGAGAGTTGAGTAAGGAGACGAAGTTGATGATTCATGGGTCAATCTTCAGACCAACTATCACGTATGGCAGCGGGAGCTGGGTCGATTCAAATAATTTAATTCATGGTTTGGAGGTGGCTGATATGAAAGTTTTACGTATGATTTCGGGTGTGTCGCGTAGGGATCAATGGGAAAATAGAATTAGGAATGAGAGAATACGGGAAGATTTGAATGTGGATTCAATTGATGAAGTAGCAAGAAAGTCTAGGTTGAGATGGTTTGGTCATGTACAGCGTATGAATGAGTATCGTTTGCCAAAGTTAATTTTGAATGCTGAAGTGAATGCACCGAGAGGTGCGAAGACGATATTTGGATTCGGTAAAAAATGATTTGAATGAAAGAGGGTATGACTGGAATAGGGAAACTGAAGACCTGGCTCTCGATAGGGTATGTTGGAGGAGAATTGTTATTGGTCGACCATTACAAAACAGACCAGACGCTGAAAGGCATTAATGGTCTTTAAATGATTGTTGTTGTTGTTGTTGTTGTACGACAGAGGGAAAAAATCAGAGGAAAATGAGAACAATCGGATATGTAAAAAATGTAGAAAAATTAATGTATGAAAAAAATTTTCAAACCATATTTACTTAAAAAAAAAATAAATAATCATCATTATCCAAAATGAATGATGGTGAAATTTGAACTTAAAATGTCAAGTGTAGAAGGATAATATGATGAATACTTACGTCAACATTGAGACCAGCAAATTGAAATACTTTGCTTGTTGGCAATTCGCTAGGCGAATATCGATAAAATTCATAATTTCCACGATAGAATTTCACCGAGTATAACTGAAGTCCTTCTAAATCGTAAGAACATATGAATGTTGCATGTTGACCGCGACGAACTTGTGGTGGTTCAACGCGAAGACTCACATTACTTATAGTCGCTGATGATAAACCTGGAATATATGAAAAAAAAAAAAAATAAATAAATAAATAATGTCAACATGTTTGTTTTCACATTCAGTGTCTGGATTCAATGCAATAATTCGATAAATGATAATTAAATTCAATGAACAAATGAAAATTTTCGCTTTTGTGGTTTGATTAAATCATTTGAGTTGTTTGTGCAAATAAACAGCGACAGAAAAAAAAATGCACACACACATGAGAATAATAAACGATCAAATTAAATCCAAAATGGAATATTTTGTTGCAAACAACGACAAAAAAATGCGACAATTTTGTAGCCAAATTGTTTATTACATAATTTTCATTGCAAGTCCAAAAAGGATCATTAACAAAGTCAACAAAAATATAATTATTTGGCGAAGTTGATATCAATCGAAGCTTCAACAACAATTTCCAATTCACAGTGATTTAATATATGGCTCTTTTGTTGAATATTTTTTAGATGAATTATGTGTGCGGGTATTTTTGTTTTGTTTTTTTTTTTTTTTTTTTTGTTATTGTTTTTGCACCGCACTGATAATTATCAAAGGTACATTGGGCACAAACCCCTTAAATATTATTATCGGTTAGACAAGAATAAAAAATAATGAAATTTCTTGGAAGCTGTCATTTTTTGAGCTTTGGTTATTGCTTGGTTCGGGCGGTTCAATAATTACATTTACATTGTGTTGATGACAGGATAAGCTGTTTAATTATTTATTTTTGTTAAATGCGCGCGTTTTACTAGAGGGAATAATGGACAAATAAATTGCACGTATGCTGTAGGAGGAATAAAAACATGATCGAATTTGCCTCAATGGAACATCAAGGTTCGAAATAGTGAAAGAGGATGTGAGGAATTGGGTGGTCGATGAACGTTCATTAAGTACGCAACGCATATATTCAACAAAATGTGTGTGTGTGTGTGTGTGTGTGTGTGGGTGTGTGTGTGTGTGTGTGAGAGAGAGAGAGAGAGTGTGTGTGTGTGTGAGAGAGAGAGAAAGAGTGTGTGTGTGTGTGTGTGTGTATGAAAGTCAATTTATGCTTCACTCTTATATGAGCACGTTCCATTCTGCTGTGTTACATATTCCCATATAGTAGAATAAAAATGGCAGCAATTACTTTAATTGTGTGCTAAATTTGTTAATAGACCATTGGATCGTTGTTGTTGACGGTGTTTTTATTTTTTTTTTTTTATATACATTTCAATTCGCAATATCAATCAAAAGATGGTTTTCGCTGCGAATAAAATAAATAGCACAAAAATGATGGAAATGCAAAATACTATGGAATAATGGAAATGAGACAACAGATAAAAGCTTACAATTGTGTGTCGTATCGACGTTGGATCATCTGTATAAAAAAAAAAAAAAAAAAAAAACACTGACTCCCTCTACACCACATTGCAATTTACATATAATTATTCGTGCAATGTTTTTTTCCCTTCTTTGCTCTATTAATAATAACCGATAATAACTTTATTCCCGCATACAATTTATGCAATTACTACAGATTATAAATTAACAATTTTCATGCGTGAAATATTCCAACTGATCAGAACGAATGGAATGCCAAACTTTTTTTGGTTTTCATTGAATAATGCTAATTGTAGGATGTTGACAATTATCATCATTTGAACTGATTTTTTTCCAAAGAAAAACAAAATTATCTGCAAAATATTCACACATTAATTTGGATTTAAAATATTTTCGTTTGAAAGAACGCTCCCGACTGAATGACCTATAAAAATCCAACTTTAAAAGAAACCTATGAATCGAAAAAAAAAAAATGTTCTCCTGTCATAGCTGCTGGATGGCTGAATAAGTAATGCTTAACACCACAGATGTTTGCTAAATTGAAGTTTGAAAGCAACAGACGAAAACTCTTATCATGCGATGAAAATGATTTATTTCTATCAAATTCAAAATGCAATATTGTGTCAAAAGCAACTTTCTTTTTCAATCGTAGCAGTAATATTTTTCAATTCACCACTGTCGGCTATAACAAAGCCAAGTATATTTTTTATAAAAAAAATTAAAAAAAAAAAAAAATGAATCGAATATCCAGTGAGATTTTTTGCCTTACACAAAACAGGCGAGCAATGTGTTTGGCAGTTTAAATGAATTGAAAATGCGGTAAACTTTGCAATTAGCATGTGAATGTGAACGAACTTGGTATAAATGTGAAATGTCTGGGAATCAAAATCGTTTTGGTTCAAGTCAATTTGTTTTTGTAACATATCGATCTTGAAAAAAGACAGTGGCCAGACACAAAACGAAACAAATAAAAAAAAATTGAACAAAGCGATAAAACAGAGTGAGAGAAAGAGAAACAAAAATAGAGAAAAACGAGAAAAAAAATGAAAAAGGGAAGTGAGAGAGGCAGGGAGACAGAAAACAATTTTTCGTTTGTTAATCAAAGTTCGTTCATTCGTTCGTTCCCAAAAATAGAATGCATGACGCTTAACCAAAAAATGCTCGTCTGTAACGTAATGTCAAAGTTCGAAATGATGTCTGAGCGCTCATGTTAATTTAAATTTCAATAAAGCAGTTCAAAATCATCCATTGGACCTAGTCAGTGCATAGACATTGAATTGAAATACCGCAGTACACAAAATCATATCATTATTCTCCTTTTTCATAATTATAATACAATTTAGCTATTGCTTTACTGGCGCGATAATGGGCAAATGTGTCAGCAAACAATTTACATTTTCGTGGCATGCATTGTAAATCATGGTGCCGCCATGTGCGATTGATTGCATTTCGGGTTTTTGCTGGCATATCAAGTGGCATCAAGTAAAATATGCACATTAGACATTATTTACGTAACACACACACATACACACACACACACACACACACACACTCTTATTCATTTAATATCTATATTGTGGTCGTGACATACTTTACAATGCTTTCTCGTATAAATGAAATATTTCGATATGTGCAATTCAGGGTAGCCTGAACACATGCTAGTTCCCATCTTCATCAAAAACAATAGAACCATTCTAGCTGAAGATATATGTAGTATATATATAGTTTTAACCAAATCAGCTATTCGGACTCGTTTGTTCAGCAAAAATGTGAATGGAACGAAATAGAACGGGATGAAACGAGGTTGAGTTTTATCATTTTAATATATATTTGAAACAAAACCTTTATTCATTCGAGCCAATAAATCATCCAATTTGTGATTTAATTTGCGCTTGAATGATATTGAAGAAGCAGAAGAAAAAAAAGATATTTGAAAGTTGATAATCGGATTATTCTATCGAAATGCCTCATGAGAATTTGCCCAGATCAACTAAGTTCAAGCGAAAAAATGCCAACAATGAGCTCTGTGTAATATTATATAATGTCGAAGAATTTCTTTGATAGTCAATGAACAGTCTAAGTTGATCCTGATTCCAAGTGGGTGACATAAAGTGTTGATAATATAAAACAAATAGCTGCTCCAGGCGATTTAGCAAAGGAAAAAGAAAGAATGCTAAATAGCATAGGAAAGGCATCTCTGAACAGGATGATACCCAATTTTGAATCTATTTTGCATCAAAGCGCATTGCACAAACCATGAAATCAATTTATAGGAAGGTAGTGCATTAAGGTGAGAAATAGTGTTTTGTTCTGGTGCGCAACCATTCAAAGGAATTTGAACGGTTTTTACGGAATTCATTTCCCACAAGCGGTGGTTTTACTTTGTTTTAATTAAAAATTGCAACATAGACTGATGACCATATCATCGACAAATATAAACGAATGCATAAGTTCTGATGGGCAATGCAGATTAACTCTACGGTCAAAATGGATGTTGTCAAGTATCTAAATATTATTCGGCAAAGACACAGTTTTCGTTATTTTTGTTTTCTTTGCCTTGTTTGTCTTTACGGTATTTCTTCATTAAACCGTATGCAAATAAACCTTTCAGCATGACCTTTTTCTGCATCCACTTTACAATTTTGTCAGTTTCTCTCTCTCACTCTCTCTCTCTCTCTCCCTCTCTCACTCTCACACACTCTCTCTTTCTCTCTCTCTCTCTCTCTCTTTCTCTCATTTTCATTCTCATTCTTTCACTATCTCCCCCTTTATTTATCGTTCTTTCTTTTTTTTCGTCGTCAATCTGACAAGTATCATACAAACAAGAAACACAAAATAGACTTATATTGGATGTGAGTTTTTAATCATATTATTCCCCAACAGCGATACATAGAAATATTACACAGTAAAAGTCTCATGTTTAATGATTTTTTTGCGCTTTTTTTCATTTGCTGTATTTGGGGCCATTTTTCTTTTTAATTTATCAAAGTAAATTCAATTTTTCCCTTTATTTTTATGAGCTTTGAAATACGTGTCCATGTCTTCAATTTCGTTTTTGGTGAAAGTGACCGAGAGAGAGAAGAAAAAATCCTCTTTCGTGTTCTTTTCTTTCTTTCTCTTTCTTTTTCTCTCTCTTTCTCTCTCTCTCCTGCCGCACTATTCGCTTAATTTCCATATTGCATGAGATGTAAGAATCATAATATTGCGTTAATTCTTACCGATCACACCCGAAATATGAAATGTAACGGTAATGAGTATTTGAGTGGTGAAACCTTTTATACAATGTACTGAATATTTTCTTTATTTGCCGTTATTCGTGGACGTTGCTTCACCAACATTGCACTGCTATCATTTTACCGACGACAAAAAAAAAAATAATCGAATTAACGCCCATTTCCTGGTATTTTAGTTGCTGTTGTCATTTTTCCCGGTCTCTCGATCTCTCGGTCTCTTTTCTCGTGTCGTGCGTAATTTGATGAAAATATTAACTTCAATTTATTATTAAATGTGCTCATTTCTTTCTTTGTCTTTCGTTTTTTTATTTAAGCATATAGAAGTGAACAGATTTGAATAAGTCACCCAATTTCAGTTTATGCATCAAGATAAAAAAAAAAAACAAAAAAATGCCTAACTCATCTAATTTCCGTGAATATTATTTCCAAATGAAATTTTCATGAAATAAATGGACTAAAAAAATGTAACAAAAGATAGCAATGAGCGTTAGCGTCAATAGAATGTACTTTGTCATGGCCTTTGATAACATTATTATTGTTGATTATCAAAATGTGAACCATTGCCATGACTTTAACAATAAATAAATTAAATAGTCTATTTACAAAAACTACTTTAAATTTTCCATTCGCTAGTCGCACAAAATCATCAAATGCTACAAAACAACAACAGAGCATTTGCACACTACACCAAAATCTCCAATAAAATATATCGGCATGAAAATCAAATACGAAACAAATCCAAAATACAGACCTATGCTATCGAAAATTATAGTCACGCAATAACCAATGTTGCCTGTTGCGCTTCAGTAACATTAATTCAATTAGATTTGGCGCACTTAAGAGTTTCAAGCAAGAACTCAACCACTTTTAAACTTCCAATTTTCCAATCCGATTTAATTTCGATAGACTTATAGACTTGAAATTCATGTCTTTATTGGTTTGGTCGCTATTACCGTTACAGTTACAGTTACATAGCAGCATAATTTTGAAGAAACAAAAGGTTTTATTCAATTGCTTTCTGATACCTTCGGGGTTTTCATCTTTGATTTTACTTTTTAGTTTTACTCAATGAAGAATTTTCTGAATATAAATGCGTTTCATTCATTTCAATGAAAATTATGCGGTTCATATCATTCAATAATGTTTTTTTTTTTTTTTTTTGGAAAAGCGTTTATTCAAAACAAAAACTAATATTTGATAAATCTTAATATGTATATTGAGAACAACTGATGTTGTGATATATCTCTGTATGTATCCATAATTAATATTGTTAATTTAAAAATGTATTTAACACATGTGCCAACAATGGTATGGTATCTGTCAAATTTCAAGAGAGACAGCATAAGATGGCATTTAATGCATCTAATATCATTAGAAAACTTTGCATTAGAATTGACATTCGAATTTTGAGAGAATGTTATTGTCTTCATTTGATTACAGAAAGTTTACAAATAAACGAAATTAATTGCTGGATTGCATTACAATTCTACGATGGCCATCCGATGAGTGAACAGACGAAAGAATTATATTGAAAAGGGAGAATGAGAGAGAGAGAGAGAGAGAGAGAGAGAGAGAGAGAATGAGGCAAAATATTTGTATCAAATTTAAAATTCAACATCAAAGTGAAATTTCGTTGAGATCAAAACTGGAATTTGGTTTGTGCGTCTGAGTCATCTTGATTCTGAGGGTTGCCACACCAAAATTTATACTCAAAACAATGTTGACTTTAAAGCAAACAAAACGAACAATTGCAGTTATTTTGATTGCGCAAACACACAAGAATTCAAAGTATTCTTTATGAATTGAATTTTATCAATTTTTCGGGCAATGCACAACCATTCACAACATTGAACGGCTTGGATTTTTCTTTGTCGAGTAAACATTCGCATTTTCTAGTTGATTTTGATAAATAAAATCAATTATCTGATATGTAGCGTGCGGCACTTGATGCAAATGCAAAAGGATGAATTCCATTCAGAATTTGAAATTGAATGAAATTTCATGGAATTGGATGTGGGCAAATTCATTCCATCGTCCGATGTTGGCATTAGAAATATTTATAAACTATTTTCGATCTCTTTGGCTCATATAAACGAGGATATGTTTACTCTTCTTAGCCAACTGAAAACATCAATAGTTTTCAATGAAATTAATTGAATTGGGAATGTACACACGCCACGTGAAAAATGTCTTTTTGTAGTTTCTGTGGTGTAGTTAGTGGAATGAGTCTGCGCCAACGTGTAATTTAGTATTTTGCATGATTTGAGCTGGTTATTTTATTTCACTTTGTTTTCATTTGTGTGTGTGTGTTTTTTTTTTTGAATTTTTATTTCTGTGTTTCACTCCATTCAATTTGATTTTGTGTTTGTGTTTGTGTTTGTGTTTGTATTTGCTTTTTGTATTTAATTGTTTATTTATGCTAGCAGCCACAGGGGAAAAAATAATTTAGTCGTTGTACACGAGAAGGAGTTAGTCTTGTAGTAAGTATTTCAATTGACACACTGTGTCGAACCAGTCATTAATGGTAGAACAGCATTTGCAAATATTATATGAATTGTTTGTCTATGTATTGTTATTTTTTTGTATATGGAGTGAGAAAGCACTAAAATAGCCAAAAATAAAATGGATGAACAACTATTATCTTAAATAAACATGCGCTCACAATATCGTTGCTTAAATTTATTTAATTTTCATGCTTAGTATTTTATAACACATAACTCGTCTTCGTTTTTCATTTTCGTTTTTCACTTTACATTTTCATTTTTGTTCATTTAATCCAAAATTTACAGTGCAATTTGTTTTAGTAAATTTGTCCATTTGATACTCCCATGTTCACACTGGCATGTGAAACTGGATGTTTAATGAAATATTGGCAGTGTAGGGACTTCAAGTCTATCGTGAATCAGAATAATTTTTGGATATGTTGTGATAAACATTTTGTTTTGAGCTTTTGTTGAATGGGGTTGCACGAGGCACGAGAGATACTATACTTTGCATGCAATCTTTTCCGGGTAATAAAAGCAAGTTTTCGGTCATGGCCAAAAGACGAGTACAAAATGAGAACGTTTTGTTGTAAAAAAGACGAGAGTTAAGTGAAGGGAGTAATGAAAATAAGAAAAAAGAGACAAAGGAAAAAAGAGTGTGAGCGAGTGAGAGAGAGAATTGCATTCCGAGCAATGGACAATAAACGCATGCTGATGACCACCATACGTACTTAGATTATGTTGAAAAGGCTTTTCGGTTTTCGGCAATGGTTTTGAATGCAAATTTATTTCAAGAATTAGCCGCCAGCACTATGAAAATGAGCAACATACAGAAATGTGTATAGTAAAGTGCAATATTGGCGTGGCGTTGCGTTGAGTTTTGAAAATACACACATGAAAAGAATCTCGGTCATTGTTTAATTAGATGCTGTTTTTGTGCAATTCACTTGTAATTGGAACTGCAGTTGGAAAATTTTAATATGTATTTATATTGCTGAATGCACACAAGCACAGACCAACATTTTCAAATAGATTCATACAATAATAATTGGCAGTATAAATTCAATGCTTCAGCTCGTACGTTTATTTTCATTTTTATTTCTCTTTTATTTTTTTGCTGAAATAAATATAATTTGCAATCATAAAATTTTATGTGGCATCATCAACCAAGATTAACTTCATTCGAAAACAGTCAGACTAAAAGTGTTATACACAGAATTGACGTTGATTCTAGTGCTAGTGGGGTGGTACTTGACGCTGATGCTGATACTGACGCTTATAGTTGATGCTGGAAAACATGAGAAAGAAATGACTACGTAGCGCCAAAATACTTGACTGCGACTAATGTCGATCGTATTTATTATTACATGATTCGATGCCGGAATACTCTATCATCAAATATCAACGATAAATAAAAACAGAGAATCAACGATAAATCACTTCGCACTCGATTTGAAAACGACAAATATCTATCATTAAAATTATATGATTCAAGAGACACATTAAATCAACTGTGAGCGCGAGCGCATTCATACAAAAGCCTGCAATATTCTTCTTTTTTAGCTTTTCCCTTTTAAAATATCGAAGTGCTAAATAGAGAAGATGCAATGAAAATGTCTATTAAGAGCAACAATCAAATGAATGAATAAAGAAATCGAAATAATTTTTATTTTTATTTCAATAGCAATCAAAGACCAAACAATCTATTACGCTTTTTATTCTGATTGCCCAGAGTGATGCTTTTATAGAGTGTTCCAATTAAATATAAAATTGAAAAAAAAAATAAAAAAAAAAAATGAAATCACTACTCAAAGCGCAAATACATTCGATAGAGGCAAAGATTCGATTACTTTTGGTTTTCAATATTTATTAATAATAATTCAATGAATTATTGCAAAAGCCCAACAGTAAATGAATAACTAGATTTACAGCCTGCAGTCAATAAGATCTTATAAGATGTAAGGAAAAACAAGAAATTAATAAATATTATTTGAAACAGCAGCTTAAAATAGTTGAAAACACTTATTAATATTGAAAACAGCAACAACAACAACCACAAAATAATAATATCAGTCGAGTGAATGCTCTTTATATCTTGGATATATTCAATGAGTTTTGCACATCCAATGTTGCCGTATCATAACACATTTTCGTCGAATGAGTTTGCATTTGGATTAGCGCACAATAAAAATGGTGTAACTAAAGAAGAGGGAGTATTAGAGTGAGTGTGTATGTGTGCGTATACGGTGATGATTCACGATTAGGGTTTATATATATTCATGATTAAAAATAACAAAGTTTCACGTTAATTCCTTGGTACAAAGTGCAATGTAACAGTCATCGCTAATGCACACGAGTGCTAACACAAAATATATTTTAATAAATTCGACATTTCCAGGTAATAATAGGAGTTTATGAGGTCTAACAAGCTGACAGAAGCATACTCTCATTCAATCCAACAATACTTGAAATTTCACAGCACAGCACAGCACAACACAGTACAGCACATACATATTTTAGCGAATAAGATGGTATGTATAGAAGTAGTATATTCAAACTAGACTGTCTTACAAGACGCCTTGATGCCCGAAAATTGTATATCAAATGAAGATCTCTTCTGATTGCGTCTAAACAATGGATTCTATCTGGTATATGCGAATATCGATGCGGAAAAAATTGAATACTCACACACGCGCCGAAAAAAAAAATTCCATTTATGTGACAAACAGAAAGGTGAGAGATACAATGGAGAGAAGCGGAACATGGATGGGAATTCTCTAATTTCTCGTTTATTGTTTAAATTACAGCACAATGCCAACAAGTTATATAATAACGAAGAATAAAGGAGCGAAGAGAGAGAAAAAAAGCCAACGATAACGTACAAGAAGTATAGATCATCATCATGGCCTGGAATGAAATCATCGATTCATTTTCATTAATATGGATTATAGAAAATTAACGAACTTTTATTATGTGAATTCAGTGAAGCATTAAACCTTAAAATTTACAAAACTTAATTCTTTGGCAAGTAGGAAACTTTTATTATTTCCAGAGATGGTTGTTGTTTTCAATGATGAATCGTGAATCGTGAATCATGAATCGTGAACCATGCAAATATGTTGAATAACATTGAAAGCGTTTTAATACTAAAATCTCCATGGAAAATCCATCGATTCATGTCATATGTACATCAATGTGCAACCAGAACCGTCTATTGTATGTGTGTGTGTTTGTGAGCGCATGTATATTATATTAAAGCAATACGTTGGGAGGAAAATTGCTGGTTATCGTGGTTTTCAAATGGTTTTTGGATTTTAATGATATTAATGAAGATGAACGAAAAACAGAAAATGATTGCAACGACAATTGAAAAGGTAAGCAGAGCAATGAAATGGTTTTTGGTGTGCTTTTGATTATAAGTAAAAACTTGAATGAACAGCCTGACATATAAAAGATTCTAAGCTTAATTACAAGCTCACTAACTCACACACTCATAATGTTTTCGATTTGTAAATAAACAATGGATGTGAAATTTCGTTCAATTGTTCAAAATTAAATTAAAAGGGTGGATATTGTCATGTTACTGAGTTGCATAATTTGACGATGTCTCGTAAATCCATCTGAAAACAATGGCCTGACCACGTTCAAATTAAATTATTCGAAAATGCATAAATATATTAACGTATAGATCACATTTGATTGATGCTTGTGTAAACGGACAATTTTCTCACGAAATGTGAGTGTGCAAACGTGTTATTTTGGATCGAAGATGATAGCGATAAACGGAGAAACCGATGAACAAGAGGAAAATCACAAAACTCATCTCGTTTTTGTTCAATGCAATGCAATGCAACACAATATAACGTTATATTGCATGATATTAATCTATTTTGGTTCATTTCATCAACGAGCAAGTGATGCCTGGCATTTGCACATGAAGCTTTATTTCCACATAAACATAAATATATTTGGGGGATTTGCTCCAACACCATATCCGAAATGAAGTACAAGTGCAAACAAGCGTTTAGCATTTAACATGTGTCTCGTTGTAGTGCCGCGCTATCGTCGTTCATGTATCGTTTAATGTGCAGTTTATTCTCAGCTCCTTTAAAGAGTTTGAATTCAAAGTTGCCCGGTGAGCAGTGGGCACAATGCAATTGTATTCCCAGCATAAATCGGCAATGGCACAGAACCGGATGGATTTGTGTGTGTGTGTGTGTGTGTGTGTGTGTGTGTGTGTGTGTGTGCTCATATCGCATGAGCGCAACGTGAGCCATTAGAGAACATTTTGAAAGACCATGTAAATAACCGAATCGTACACCTACCAATTTCACTTGTATGCATACATTTTATGGAAAACAAAACGTTACCGTGTTGCATTTTATGTGTCCGAAAATGCTTCAAAAGAAATGATAATCATATTGGTGATACTGCTTAAAGGACCGAATAACATTTTCGTGGTGAAACGAGTATAACGAGCTACACACACGCAAAATGGCAGGCCACAACTGCCGCCGACACCGCCACCGCCATTGCCACCAAAGTCAACGATAAAAATTCGAGAGACTCACTGCTGGTTAGCACTTCTACAAAATGTGTGGAGTATATTCTATTTATATATATTAGGGTGGATATTTTACGTAAAATTGCATTCATTTATGCCTGAATTTCGCAGTTCAATCAATATAGTTTCTACAATACAAAATCATTTGTTTTAACAATAGCGTGTCTTTAGTCATCTTAATGTTATCTATAGTTGTACATAAAATCACTCGTTATTATATCTATATTATGTATTTTAGGGTGTCCAAAAATATCAAACCTGAGGAATAAAATAATATTTTGGTGAAAAAAATATGATATGAAATGGCTTTGTTAGCTTTTACGCTGAGAAAACAACTTTTCTGACAAAATACCTAACCCCAAAATTTAGGACTAGGTGGGTATTGCCACAAAATCAGGATCACATTTTCGGCGGACGATATGTATTTTTACATCCATAAAAATAACCCCCTTCCCGAACAACGAACGTCCGTCAATAACAATTTCAATCGACTTACGCACACGTATAAAAGTATTGGCGATTGCAAATATACAAATTGCGTTTACACCAATATTAGTGTAAACGATTTACTTTGAGGAGTAAACGTGCCCAAAAATGTTTTACATTGTGATCATGGCCAATCTGTTTATTTCAAATATACCATTCAATGAATTCTTTGTGATCGTTTGCAAATTTTTGGTTTTCGATTCGATGTTGATTTGTTACTGTTAGTTTTCGATAAAATTTGCCACAAATCATCCGAATTTCACAAATCACTGTCATTCGGAGATGAGATTTTGGCCAAGTCAGTCGCTTAGATTAAATTAAATCAAATTGTGATTTAAACTAAATTCATTACTTTTTATTGGATTTGTAATTGGAATTGAATTATTTGCGAGACTAGCATATCGAATGGTGTGATTTATTGAACGCTAATTTTTGTGTGATTTACTTTAGTTGATTGTTTTGGTAATTTCTTAACTATTGCAAAAAATACCCAGTGAAGTTTTGTTTAATTTCTATTGCTGATCGATATTATGTGGATTTAATGTTGTGCCTATTTGTCTAATTGTGCTAATTTGGTCATTCTATTTTTCTTCTTTAATTCGATGAATTTAACACATATCAGGAAGTCATCACCAATTGTTTCAATGGTGTACTACGGCAGAACAAAGACGATTATTCATTCATGCCAGTCGAATTTTGACTATGGGTGGAAGGATCAGTCAGCGAATGGTTTATGTGGCCGAGCAACAGACCATTTGGCAATGTATTCAAAAATCTTTACTTGCAGTATATCGAGAATGTGTAGACAAATTTACGAACACACTGCGAAAATCGATTGAAATTGTTCTTCCGTCTGATGATTTATGCATAAGTCTGATGACATCAAAGACAGCATCAGACAACAAAATCAGCCAGATGCTGTGCTATTCGATGGCAATGATCTCAAAAATGCGATCAAGTACGCATATGAGCGAAAAGACACGACGCGTGGAGATATTGCCGCACAGCAACGGTTGGGTGTTTTTTCAGACGAATTGCGAAGAATGGGTGCGCCAGATGACTGCGATATTCACAAATTCGTGTTATACCATTGGTTCAAATCGCTTCGATTGTGGCTCCGAATACAACGGTACATAAAGCTGTTCCAGCTCACATATGAAAATGTAAACTATAGTTGGATGTTGTTCCGTAAACATCCACTGTACGTACAACGACCAGCCGTACCTGAGCCACCAAAAGCACATAAATTCGCTGCCATCCCAATGTGCTCATTTCAACGCCAACATATCACCGTTGACTCAGATGTTTTTCGTCGTCTTCTGTGTGAAACGAACTTGATACCAAAGAAGTTCGGGAAAAGAAAGAAGTTCATCAATATCGATCAAAATGAATTCTTTGCGAACACAAAAGGCTGTTGGAATATTTATTTTGACATCGACAAGATTCACAGCTTTGTCAAAGGGAAGAAAAAATTTGATTACCAATTTTTGTCTGATGGTGTATCCGCAACGATGCTGTATTTAAGACCAAATCAATCAGAACCAGTAATATCCGACGAAGCATTGCTCCATCTCTATCATTCTGGTGATTTTTGGTACGAACTTGGCATGGTTCCCGACATGCGCACATGGAATGCCACTGTGCGTCGAAACATCATCAGTGGTGAAGAGGTAAGTAATTTTTTTCATTCAAATTGATTCAAATCAAAATTGTTTCCTTTTTTGCATTTTTCTTAGGTCAACATCAGAATATCCAGTAAGAGATATCATTTTGATACCAAGCAAGGCGTACGAAATAAGAGATGGTGTGGTAGATGTCTCAGACCATTTCCACGGTGGACAAAGCGCAAACGGTACAAGACATGCGACGATTGCCGACCAAATCCTATTTTGCGTTTACCAACACTCATTGTAACGAACGTCAGCAAGCGAGTTTTACAAATGAAGCGGTCGATTATGAAATTTTGGCGAGAAATGGCAGATGCGGGCAATGAAGTTGCAGCGATTCTAACTCAATCGAATACCGGACGTTTGGTGTCAAAAAAGCGACGCTTTGAAAAGACATGGCAACCAAATGTAAACGTAGACGATGAAATGAAAGATGCTGCTCAACAACAACCATTGCTCAAAACTGTGTGGCATCGCGATATATCAGCAGCGAAATTGATCCTGTATAAAGGTATGTAATTTCGATGAAAAAATGAAATGTACTGATATGTTGATGGATTTGTTTTATGAAATTTCCATGCACATTTGAATTTGTGATTTTTTTTCTCGATTCATCCATACAGGTCATTGCCAGCTGTTTTTCATGCCGGTGTATCATGGATTGTTGAGAGCACGTGATGAAGAGCCAGATATCGGCCCAGCATAATGGAATCAGTCTACAGTTTCCATTCAATACCAATCTTAATTTTAAAAATTAGTTTTTAACGATAGTTTTTATGTTTTTTACTAACGATCGTTAGTCCGCTAGCCTTGTAATTTGTGGGCTAGTTTATCAGTACATAGGATCCGACACAATTATGATATGGTCTACAACATGATCAACATCTTTTTCAATCGGTTCGACATTTATCACTGATTGATGGAGATGTTTTTCCAGTGAATCATATTATGGTAAGTAAATATCGCTTAATAATTATCATAACTCAAACATTACTTCTACCAGATCAATTTTCATTCTTTTTTTTTTTTTTTTTTTCTTTTTTTTTTTTAAAGAAATACCCAATTCATTGAAGTATTCAATCGTTTGCTTTATTATTTTCATTAGCATAGCGTCAAATATATTTTAATTGAATTCATAAATTTTGAGGTTAGGTATTTTGTCACAAAAGTTGTTTTCTCAGCGTAGAAGCTAACAAAGCCATTTCATATCATTTTTTTTTCACCAAAATATTATTTTAACGATATTATTTTCATTTTGTTTCTTTCCTCAGGTTTGATATTTTTGGACACCCTAATTGTACATATATACTATTTCTAAACGTTTCTGAATGAATGTAACCATTTTTCGAAAAATAAGGAAACTGAAGACATTAATCTAATTACATAAACCGTTTTTCTGATATGTTCGCATACACACTACATACACTTTTATTGAAAACAATTCACCCTAATGTGTGTGCGTGTGTGTGCGCGTGTTAGTGTGCTCGCTACTCTTTAAACGTATAAAATGGCATTCAATGCGAGCGATTTCCGTTTAAATTCAAACCATGCCATATCGTCTACCTGTTAATATTATAGCTTGACGATCCACCGATTTAAATCACTTGAAATCTGTGCACAAATTGCATTTTTCTCTTCAATATTTTGTGTGTTGAATTCATGTATGTCGTGGCTTTTGAATGAAGCCTTTAGTTTTAAGCATGAATAATTCGTAGTGTGATTTACGTATCGAATCGAGCTAGAACCGAAACATGCATTGTTTGAAAAGACAAGAAAATTGAATTAACAAATTCAATACGCAAGCATTGTGACTTCTTCTAATTCTTTTTTTTTTACAATCGATAGTGATTGTGTGTATGTGTCGTTTGTTTTTTGTTTTTTGTTTTTTTTTCTCTTCTTGTTTCGTCATTTCTTTCCTTTCAAAATGCATTGAAGTGTTGTAATTAAAAGAGGCAATGAATAAAAGTACTTCATGTTTCGAGAATTTCAAAGCACTACTCGAATTTCTAATTTGAATGTGAGGTTGTTTTCGGCACATTCAAGTGATGCTCCACATGGTGCTGTGGCTTTCCATCACGACAACACAATTTTCAAATACTAACAAATTTGTTTTTTCTTCGCTTTGCGTCATTCCAGACCCTTATTTCAATCAATGCTTTCGACAGATTGGCAAGTATTGTTTATTTTGACACTGTTCATGCTTGCATTTCATTCATTTCACTCATTTTTATTTTCTATTTTTAATTTTTGGAATTTTAATTCAAAACAGCAGGCGTAACAAAAAGAATTTCACAAGGGATAAATTATGTTATATTTTGAGGAATTCCATTCTTCCTATGTTTGCAATTAAATATATCGACTGAAAAACTGTTATTTTTTTCTTTTTTTCTGAATGCATCAGTCAATTCAGTCCAAAATAATACAAAATCATATTTAAATTTCAACTCAGCAAAACGGAATGTAAAGTCAAATGAACGCTGTAGGACGTATTAGTCTATTCATCATTAAACACGGTAAAAATGTTTATTTGTCGTGCTACGATATAATTATATGCAAAGTGAATGGTCAAAAAGAATTTTTACATAAGTCGTAGCCAAATGGAATACCATTTTACACGCAAACACACATTTCCAGATAGGTAATTTGATGGCATTTTATTATTAAGGGGCTTATATTATGTTTGGCATGAAAATGCCACGTACAATTTTATTTTTATGCTTTGTACATTTGCGACACATTTTTGACTTGAATTTTTCCCCTTGAATGTGTCTCATTCGCTCAATATTGTAAATCATATGATATAGATATAATATTTGGACCGTGTATTCAACATTGCTCGGTCAAATCCATTATTATAATTAAAAATTTTATCCATGAGATCTGCGAATAAATTGCATTGATGAGCATTATTTTGGCACTGTTTAGAAAATTATTTTTGATATCGTCTCATTTACCATGAATCACCGGCATACTCATTCTGATTACTTACTTTTGAATTTTGGATACTGATTCCAAGTGACAAATAAAGTTTGGGTTAGCAATTCTCAGATGCGTACACCTTTGGCCACAGAATTCATTCAATTGTTTTCAAAAGCCATTCAATTATGGTTTAATGTAACAGAAATGTTAAAGAACACTAATTTTTGTACAATCCATTATTGTTACAAAAACCGGTTCCACTTACAATCAACTTTTGTAGTGCCTATGAGGGGAAAAGATTTACTATAACCGAAAATAAAAATGAGCTCAAGATTTATATAAAGAAATAAATATGATGTGAGAAAACAATTTCATTGTGAATACTCAATATAAAAAGAAGTTATGTATTTCCAGTGTTTTCATTAAAAAAAAAAAAAATAATTTAATAATTTTTTTTTTTTTTACCAAGCAATCATTCAACATGAATGAATGAAAATGATTCTGCTGAATAATTGTATTAAAAAATGTCCTTTGAATTTATTATTATTTTGTGTGCAAACTTTCTGATGATCAAAAGGGTAAAAAAAGTAACATTGAGATAAGTCGAAAAATTTTTGTGCTGAAATTTTACAAAAACTTGTGATTCAAATGATGATCATAACGATAAGCATTTTAATAAAGTAATTGATGGCTGAATTTGTTACGCGAAAATGCGGCCTGAGAAAAACTAGCTTGAATAAAGGTAGGATTTTTAGATTAACTATCATTTAATATCATTGTTATCATTCTTCATACTTATACTACATTATGAAACAAAGGGAATGGCATTTTTTTTCTTCTTTTTCATAAATGAAAAGCAAGAAGTCCAACGTAAATACACACAACGATTTTATTGAAGCGTTACAGGATAAAGTATTTGTTAACAATGCACTTGCTTATTCAATGTACTTTCATTCTCTTATTTTCTTGTGTATTCGTGTATGTGGACGGTACTATTTTAGTTTGTTGCTACCTGAGAGATTTTACTTAGAATAGCCAGCCACTCACATTTATTAGTTGAACATTTTGAACGAACATGCAAAGTATATGTATGATATAAAGGATAAAAATGTTGGAGCTTTGTTCAGCCGTGTAATTTTTTTTTTTTTTTTATTTTTTTTTTCTTCAGTATGCCTCTTGTATATTCTCTGTTCATAAACGTTTACATTTTTATGTATCATTCGTGTACATTATCATGATTAACTTCATTGCCATTTTTTTTCAACTTTTCTCTCTCTCTCTCTCTCACTCTCTCTCTATCTTTCTCTCTGTTTCTCTCTTTCTAGATCTTATTGGTGTGCATCGCATTTTTTTTTTATAATATATATATTTTTGTTCATTCATTCTGATTTGTGACTATCTCTGCCATTTAAATGTTTTCGCTTTTATGGCGATAATAATAACCGCGGAAAACTGTTCATACATACAAAAGAAGGAAAACGAATATTTTATCCGAATCTTAGTGTAAAGGACAATACGAAGCGTACATTTTATTATTATTATTCTTTGTTGTTTTTTTTTTCCTTCGGAGCGAAAAATGACACTCGACAATTCGGTACTTGTACCATAAATATAATTTTCAAATCAGGTCATTATAGTACACACACCTATCTCTTTACTTATTTATATTTATTTATATTTGGTTTTTTTTGCGCGCATTTTTACTAATCAACAATTTATTTATACATGAATTTTCCTCCATCGTAGACTTTTTTCATTCAATATATTCCAAAAAACTATCGTTTATTTACTTTCTGTTCATTTAATGCTGGGATATAGAATTACAATAGGTAAATGTTATTTCAAAATGGGTCTTTTGAAAATGGATATTGCGGCAGATTTCGAAATAACACCCGAAATATAAAGTGTAACTGATATCATTCAATGATTTTCAAACATTTTTGTTGAATGTGTGTGTGTTTGTGTGTGTGCGATTCGAAAATACAAACAGTTATTGTATTTCCTTCGTTTGATAAACACTATTTGAAATGGGTGTTGGTTTGGATTTAGAACTAATGGAAACTGGTAAATCGAACCATGAAGCATTCACAATTCTACTATTTGGAATATTCATTTTCACACATATACAATACATGCATTTGTTTATAGAATTGTTTTTGAAAATGGCAACCATCATTTTGGCTCTTGCAATTCAGTTAAGAAACTGAATAGTTTACAAACGATTATTGCTGAGTGTAACTATTCAATGAAGCATAGTCTATGATAACCAATTACACAAGAAATTTTTTTTTAATAATTTACGTTTGCATGGATTTATATTATACTGTTTATTTAATATTTGCTTATACACGATGTTATATGTAAACAAAAAAGTGGCATTGGGCATTTCAGGGAGTGGCTGGCTAAGTAGCAAACGAAAAAAGCAATCCTATGCGATTTGAATGGTTTTACAAAATGCAAAAATTTAACGAGCGAAAATGCTTTGTTATCTACTTGATAAACGTGATTAATTAATGTTTGTCGGTCGTCAGTGTGCACTCTATTTTTTTTTTCTTTTTTTTTTTAATTTTAATTATTATTTTTCCTTTTCGCCAAGCATATGAATGTCGGTGATCTTGTTTCAGTTGTAAATTGAGTTGTTGTTGTTGTTTGAACGCTTTTTTTTGATTCAATAGATAAAAAATTGCACAAACTCAAGGCATAATGATTGGTTTTGCGTAGCTGGCTTCTCAGAAGGTACACAGGATTGAGACATGCGAATGGATACAAAATGAATGAAGTAAAAATGTCCAGTTGATATAAAAAAAAAGAGCTGTTTCAAAATCGTTTAATTAACGTCTGCAATGTTGAGCTTTAATCATACAAAAGTTTCGTTATGCACAAAATGCTACATAAAAAGAGAAGGAAAGCAAGCAAGCAAGCTGAATTTTTTTTTGTTTTAAATTATAAACACTCTTTGTATTCATATAAATCCTTTCCTTGCATACATTTTTCTCATATTATTTTCACGGATATATCTGCGCTGGGGCTTAAACTCATTGCTCACTTAGTTACTCAATAGCTTTCTACACTGAAGAATAGAGCGAGCGAGCGAGCGAACAAGAGAGAGAGAGAGAGAGATGAGAGAGAGAGAGGAAGAGAGTGTAGTAAAAATATCCAAAGAAAAAAATGGCTCGATAGTTGGCTCCTTGTTTCACATTCCATTGTCTATGTGTATCGTTATTACTCTGACTATAATTTTAGCCTTGTTTGGAAATCAAGAGAAGGGACGAAAGAGAATAGAGAATAGTAAGCATGGCCCTCGTGAATCTACAACACTTAGTCAGCAAAACAGGAAACGAAAAAGAGATGACGAGCCATAACGACGGCCTTTCTTCTTCACAAAAAATAGAAGAAAAAAAAAAAACAAAAGAATCGAAATGAATTAAAAAGCGAAGAAAAAAAAATACTATAAAATTCTCAATTTCGTTTATTATTGTCATTTTGCAACGATTTTACTGGTCCTTTATACTCATTTAATGATCATAATGAAGTAGATATTTAACAAAGCCAAACGATGAGAGAGAAAAATGAAATGGCAAGGCTAAAACCACACAGACACACTTGAATCTATGCATTTTTCAGTTTTCACAAAAAGAAGAAAAAAAAAAATCAAAATGATGTACATTGGGCTTCCGTTGGGAAAAACTCAGCAACTTGTGCAGCTTTTATTGTTTCTTTTTTGCACGAACAACGATTTTTATTCACCGTAATTGTGGTTTGATTCTGCACAAAACCAAAACAAATACAACAAATGAAATTTTTAATTACTCTACACATTTGTAGCCACAAGTTTTGTTATTGTTTTCACTGGCACACTCACTTTTTCCGCTTAAATTCTCCATTCAAGCCTTTTAATTTAGAGTCAACAGTTTTTTTTCTTTTTCTCCTCATCTTTTCAGAGATTTAAAAAAATATATAGTGTATCATTTCCCTCGAGCGGATCTGGTCATTTTATTCTTAAATAATAATAATAATATTTTAAAATTATTAATACAATCAACAGTTCAAAATGTATTGTTGAATTGAAGGGTAATGTAGTGGAAAGGGTGAGAAAAAAAGGGTTTTTTTTTAAACGATTTTTTAGTGTCATTGCTTCACGTGATAATTATTTGTTGGAAATGTGGAATGATGTAATCGATAAAATGTCTCCAGTAAATCGTCTAATCCCCAAATAACAATATTATATTCATCGGACACACAAACACACATAAACGATTTGCACACTTTAAATGGGGAATGAGAGGAAGATTGAGAGACAATACGTATTGGATGATGAAAAAGAAATGCGCTGCATCAATATGAATGAGTGTGTGTGTGTGTGTGTGCACTGTGTACTTTGAAAATGTGTAAATGGTGTTCACGTCCCATTTGGTTAGAATCGATTCTGGCGCATTTAAGCCAAAATATTGCTTGTCAGATAAAAGATGCAAACTTCAAATGAAAAAAGTAGAATGAATAAAAAAAACAAGCGCAGTTCATATTAAATATTCTCTGCTTGTCTGTAGTCGATAGATAGACGCTATTGGATCAGTTGAGTGTGGTGGCCAATTGCATCTCATAGAATTTAATGTATTTTCCGTTAGATAAGTATACAAAAACGCCATCTACACATTTCCATTTTGTCATGATAATTGAGTTTGGTATTAGCACACTTCGAAGCCTCATTAGCTAAGAAGACTAAGAAAAACAAATATATTTGGTACTTGTACGCCATCTATAGTTCTATCGACATGATTTCTTTTTTTTTGTTTTTTGTCTCGTAACGAATATTTTGAAATGTTAATGCCATCGAGTTGAGTGTATGATGCTTTGTATGCAGCTATTGGATTGGAAAAGAGATAAGAGGCGTCTTCAATACCGAATACTATCTGTTTGCATGCTAGATGCTTTTCCGTTTTTTATTTTGCTCTTTCTTAGATCCAAATCCATTTCTACGTCACATGAATTGTTTTATTGTTATTCGTTCATTTTCATATCGATTTGAATTAGATGTAAATACAACATATTGAAATGAACGTATTTTATTTTCAAGCACAGATAAAATACATTGATTTATGTGCTGACGAGAATGACACAATGATATTTTTTTTTTTTTGCCACAAACAATCGTCAATAAACAATAGTTTGAAAAAAAAAATTACAAAATTCAATGAATTCATCTTATTCAAATAGAATCGCCTTCAATTATTGTTCTAACAGCGAGTATAAGAAAAAAAGCAAAGCAATAAATGTAAATTGTTTGTTTCACCACATTATGAGCAATGCTTTTTACTCGCTTCATTTCGATTCGATTTGATTCAGTTCAATGTCATTTCACTCCTTCTTTGTGTCAGCAGTCTTTCTTGAGGGAAAAAAAAGAATATTTTAAATGCAACATCGATTGATACGACAATGCACGACGTACCCTTTTGTCTAAAACCATATTATTTGCTTTTATTGATACTATGTATTAGCATATTAAAATAAGAAAAACGAACATTTAAAATACAAATCAGTTTCGTATGTTGGAATGTTGGAATATTGGGAGCAAATATTAAAGAGCGAAATCACGTTGAATGGAAATATTTATAACGAATGAAGAATGGAAAATAGAGAATATCAAACGCACACTCGATGTAAATCCAGCTGATATTACGTTTAAATCCAGAAACAACATTATTGCTGAGAATATTATTATCTGTAATGTTACAGAAACGTAATACACGCGTAGACAAACAAGCCAAATAATAGTATACGAAGTATACACACGCACCATTTTCAAATACATAACGTCAACGCTGGTGAGGATGAGCGTCAGGCAGTCAGCCAATAATCTGAAAATAAAGCTTCAATACGATATTGCTTATATCATTTGTTTGAGAAAATTCAAGCAGTCGCATCATCAAAGAAAAAGGGGGGAAGGGGTGTTGAGAGTGTTAACAAAAGAAAGGTTTGAGATTTTTTGGCTAAAAATCCCGAATGAAATTGAAAATTAGAAAAAATGTAACATCGTTTCATTCTAATGTACACGATTCATTATAGAATGAACATTTCTCACTCACTCACTCACTCCCTTTCTTTAATTTTTTGTCTCTTTTCATCATATCTGAAGCAAAAATCCACATTCTGCCACACAACAGAGTCATTTGATTGAATTCCGACTATTTAATTTGTTTTTTGGGGGTTTGCGTTTGTGTTTGTGTTTGTGTGCGTGCATGTTTTTCGGGTTACGTATGGCTTTGACACACGCTGACATTTTCACGGATGCAATTGTTTCTCATCTACCAGAACAAAATCAATTGGTGTTCATCACCATTTTGTTCTAAAAATTACACATTTACAAACAATTTATGTTTGCATGTAACGTGCATTTCAATTGCTATGGAATCTGTACAAAACACGCTCAAGATAAGATGTCAATAAGCAACATACAGATTCCCAAATGAAATGAAATAGTCAATAGCAAGCTCTCTATCTCTCATCGTGTGTGTATGTGTGTGACTGCACCACATTCCTTCGATACCTTGTTGATGCCACTATATATGTATGTATGCTCACACAACGAAAATACAAAATACAAGATACAAAATACGAAATACAAAACGAACACGAAACGAGAGCAAAATATTGATTTGTTCACTGTTGATTTGAAATTATTTTGTTTTGCATTCTTTTAAAAAGAAAGGTTTTTGGCTTTTTTTGTGCAGCATTTTTTTTCGACGCCATCTCTACTTTGATTCATTCTTTGACGAACGCATTTCGAAACTCGTTTCGTATTTTTATTTGTTCTGGTAATCGATTTGTTCATTTTCTAAAAGGTTTTCCACTTAGTTTATTCGTTCTATCGATATATTCGATCCAGCATTTCATCGCAATCATCACCAATAACACCATTAAATTCGATTAAAAATCATTTGGGAAATAAATATTTTGAAGCTGACTAAATGTGAATTGGCATAATATACAACCGTCACAAAGCAAATGCATCACACTATTTCAACGACATGATGCTGAAATTGTTTGCACACTAAAACTTTTAAACACACATGAACACACAGGCACATATATTTCACTAGTCATAGGATGCGAATGCGATTGTGTAATGCCTGTGCGAGTGCGAATGCGAATACAATAAATAGACAATACAATGTTCTAATCAAATATGCATGAGAACTGTGGGCCAACCTATATAAATAGGAAACACATAAAATTGATCTGAATGAAAGAGGCGATGCAAAAAACAATATCAATCGCTACATGGAATTTAAAAATATGCTATCACATAGCACTGATCGTTTATTTCACTCATTCTTTCTCTTTATCAATCTATCTCCATCATTTCTCCTTTCTCTTTTCCTCTCTCTCTCTTTCTTTTACATTCTGCCGTTTTTCTTCGATGCTCCTTCTACTCGCATTGGATGAATTGTTTGCAAAAATAAACAGTTACAAATGGATATCATATTTTTTTTTACTTTCTTGCTGTGTACAGCAACTACAAAATGTAAAAGTGAAACGAGTTCACGTTGTGAAAATACAAAGTGGAGTTCTAGC
The DNA here is from genome assembly GCA_029041755.1 of Resseliella maxima. Classification (NCBI taxonomy): domain Eukaryota; kingdom Metazoa; phylum Arthropoda; class Insecta; order Diptera; family Cecidomyiidae; genus Resseliella; species Resseliella maxima. The sequence goes on along the minus strand of JAQOWM010000826.1, from coordinate 311,156 downwards.
GGTTAAACCGAAACCAACTTCTTGCGAAATTATTATGTACACATTTAGACAATTCTCTGTTCACCGTACATTATCTGCAGTATTTGATGCTTAAATTCAGTTTTCTTATGTTAGCTTTACCAGTATAAGAGTTTTCGGATGCAAACGCCAACTTAAAAAGGTTTAGACAAATTGCGACCACAGGAGAAGGAAAAAAAAAAATAAAAAACTGTAGGCTGTGTTGCTAAGACTTGATTTAGGTCCTGGACTTGGACATAGACGTGATGCTTGTAACACTTTGTGAACCGAAACATGGAATGTTGATAAAAAAAATCATTGCGCAGTCATTATATTTAGCTTCAGGTGGTCAACTAAAAGGTATTCTTTTGCCGAATCAGTTATTATTTCTCGTCATTTTGCACCAATTTTAATATCACATTCAAGGTGACAATCTCGATGTTCAGGTCGACTCTTCTTCGTTTGTTATTAAACAATATATTTCAATTTTTCAAATGGGTCTCCCCATGTGTAATACCCCTTGATTCCGAAGTACTCAACAACAGTAACACCATTAGAAAAAAAGAACTATATATTTCCACAGTAAGAAGAGTATACTACATATATGTTTCGATGTTTCTAGCAATTTAGAAATTTGTAAATAATAATTGTATTCGTATTTACCATTTGTATACTTGTCTTTTAAATTTAATGGATTATTTAACATAAATGATATTTCAGATCTCATAGTAATCACATTTGATCCTCGAGTTTTTTTTCTATCTTGTTTCCTTGCCCTTCTCATTTCCTTGATTTATCCCTATATTTTTGTCTACATATGTAGATATATGAGTGAATAATATGCGTGAAATCAATTTCTGCTCGACAAAATCTTTTATTAAATGAGAAAAAAAATTTAGCTTCTACATCTATACACTTTGAATATATAACGTTTGATTCCATTTAGCAATTTCATAAAGAAAAGACGAAAAAAACAAATAAATACGTATTATACCACCGTTGTGCTTCATTTTACCCGTATGTGCACCAAAATTTTTTCCACTTTACTATGTAGAACAAGAGATAAAATATTATAGCCTAAATTAAATTGAAAACTCTGTAAATGATTCGTCGATTCCAGGGAAAAAAATCATTTGTGATCACCTGCGTTTGAAGACAAATACAGGGCTTAAACTGATTTACAACAATAAATTTGATTGAATTTCCTTCCGTTCGTTCGTTCGTTTGTTTATACAATAATTTCTAATCAATCAGCAGTTTAATAACATTTTGTGATTAATCACACATAAATGCTCAATGACATCTATATTTGTTAATACATCAAAGAACAGCCTCGTTTGAGAAAAGATTCAGCATTTAAACGAACTAATGGATAACAGTTTATTGACAGAATTCTCCGTTTCTCTCTTCCTTTAAATGCTATATACTTTGTAATGATTTTTTTTATTTGTATTTTAATAAAAAAGTTGATACGAATAATTACGTTTGAGGGGAGCAGTGACGTTGCAAATTATACATTATATCTTATACTGATGGATACTTTAATTCATACTAACAAAAATATTACAAAAAATTGAAGTACAAAGTGCATGGCGAAATGCTCCAATAAATTGATAGAATGTTTCGACTAGGATGAATTAAGAAATGTATAAAAAAATAAAAGATTAAAAAAGGGGGAACATGTCACACACACACACACACACACAGAGAGAGAGAGAGAGAGAGAGAGAGAGAGAGAGAGAGAGAGAGAGAGAGAGAGAAGGTAAAGACACAAATATTGTAACTATCGTTGCGGTATTCTGTTCTAAGAAACGAAATAAACTAAAGAAAATTATTGGAAAAAAACGTCATATTTGTGAACACGCTGTAGCAAGGTGAAAGATGCACCAAAATGTAGATATTGCATATGAACCGCACCAAATATTACACTAATACTGCTTCCGAAGTGCATTGTAAAGCATCTGAACACACAGCGCAAATATTGAAAGAGAATCAAACACAACAATAACGTAATCTTAAAACAGAAAAAAAGGTTGAAAATTTTTTGGGAAATATAAGAAATTGTAAAAAGAAGAGAGAACGCTTTCTCAAAAATGAAAAAAAAATAATCAGAAGCAAAAAGAAAGAAAGAGAACGAAAAGAAACCGATCCTTTTTCATTGACAGAAAATTATAACTTTCGATATAGTTTTGAGAAAGTTTCAAATAAAACCGGAAATCCAATACAAAAATGTGAAGTAGCTGATGAATAAGAGTGGGATGAAAAGAGATGAAAATGGAAGAAGAAAAAAAATAATATTTTCAATTCGTCTATGTATTCGAAAGTGTCATAAGTACCATCTACTGTAGAATATGACACGAAGAAGAGCAAAAAAAAAAAAAAAAACAAATTTAACGAATTCGAGGGTAGAAACTTGGTGAAGCATTTGAATTTTCTGTAGCTTTAAAATTACAAAGCAAAAAGCAAATGAAAAAAAAAACAGAATTTTTTTGAATGGTCGGCTCAATATCGCATATAAACCAAAGTTCAAGTTTTCGGTGTAATGTAACACATAGCACTCAGATAATGAAAAACACTCATATTATATATATCCACAATATAATGGTCATATATATCCACAGTAAAAGCTATTTAGAAATTGCACGTTGTGCGACCAAGACTTTGCACACAAAGTTGATTGGATTCGTAAGACTGGCATCAAATATCTCGAGAGAAACACAATCTGAAATAGATTGCACTTTAAAAACTTAACAACAAGAAGATGGTTGGCATTTTTTTTTACCGAAATTTGTCGTTGGCTGTAGAGCAATATAGTGCACCAGTACATAGGTGCGTAACAAATTTATACATCGTAATTTTAAAATATTTTATTTCAAAAAATGCAACAAACACAATGAGAATATTTGACAACGCATAAAATATTATTGAGAATTCATGATTTCGAATAGATTTTTTTTGCTCAAGTGACCTAAAACCAATTATATTTTTGCATTTTAAAATATTGGGGATATAAATGGGTTTTCGTGGATTTTTCTTCCAATCTATAACATTATTCAATGAGGCAAATTAACATATAATTTCAATTGTGAAACTAAATCACACACAAGTTCAACGCCATCTACAATCGCACTCAAATGTACATGTGTGTCTTCACTAAGAAAGTTGGAAAACAGTATCTATTGATGTTATGTGGTCTTCACATTTACGTTTGTAGAGGGCGTTAAATTTTGTCTATCACCATAATTTGCCTCATTGCATTATTCAACAAAATATAACAAAAATAAACATACATTTCAGTCAAAATATGTCACAGATATCAATGGTTAAGTGGGCTGAATTTATATTGGTCACAATAAACTGTGTGTAATTGAAATTGTTAATATTTTCACTTGGCCAAAGAACCTGGCTTCCACATCAAAATTGCCACATCATAAGCTTAAAATACAAAATGTTAAAAAACTCTAAAAAGGATGGATTTTTTTGATATTCCCAATAATGTGTTAGGATTAATGCGGTAAAGTTTTCTCTTAACTTCAATAAGTTTAATGTATTTTATAGTTTAGAAGCTAAACAATAAACATCTTGGTGGATCTTCTATTCGTATACAAAACGAATCGAGACAAAATACCATACATTAACATTTTATACAAATCCATATATTGCATAAATTTCATCATATAATGAGAATGCTTAATTTACAAATATACATTTGGAGAGCACTCGTGCTTCGTTCAATAGAATTGATTATAGGCATTTTCAAGTTTTCACAAATAATTTTGAATTATATAAAATGATAAAGTAAAGTACAAAAAATAAAATCCAATAATTCAGAGTTTGGATGGTAATAATTCACCTATTTAATTGGAATATACTTTGTATCGCATTCATCATGATCTTTGCGGAAGTGGTGTGCACTATGCCACATCCAGCGAATATTTTATTTGTAAATAACAAGTTGAACATTTTAAATTCTGCACATTCAAGAATCGAATCTACATTTCAGTTTTGTGAGAAGTTATGTGTTTTTCCACTTACTCTTCATTTTAGAGACATATTTTTTAGCCACACACATACACACACACACGTATAAGAAAAAATCGGCAAAAACGATGGAAAAAGGCTTAGAAAAATTGGTTGTTAAGAGTGTTCGTTCAAATATACATTTGTTGTGGCATTGCAAGCAAAAACTTTTTTCACATGATTTCTTTATGTTTTTTTTTCTCTTTCCTTTCATGTTTATTTTCCAAAGACAAGTTTTGAAAACATAGCATAAAAATGGAATGATCATATTTGAATGGATATGATAAGCTCACATACCAATGGCAAGTTTTCTTCTCGTTAGTACTATAAGCAGAGAGAGAGAGAGAGAGAGAGAGAGAGAGAGAGAGAGAGAGAGAGAGAGAGAGAGAGAGAGAGAGAGAGAGAGAGAGAGAGAGAGAGAGAGAGAGAGAGAGAGAGAGAGAGAGAGAGAGAGAGAGAGAGAGAGAGAGAGAGAGAGAGAGAGAGAGAGAGAGAGAGAGAGAGAGAGAGAGAGAGAGAGAGAGAGAGAGAGAGACGTAACAAGTTTCGAGAGAAGTCACTGTTATTTGTCGACAAGAAGAAGTATCGTATAGAAGCATCAGCCCCCCGAATGTGTTGCTGCCTTCCATTTCCATAGCGAAGTGGCTGAATTCCGGCGAAAATACATCATATAAAATAAAATTATTTTCACAATTCATACCATATCATTTTGGCTAATTTTGAATATATTTTTTTTTTCTCTTGTCCTAGCTCAATTCCCATAACAAAGTTCAAATTTATTTGAATAGAACTTTTCAAATAACACACATGAATTTACATTCTACGCAATATATCGATATGAAAGCGTGGCGTTTCCTTTCAAACTCGGAAATAAAATATATTCAACCACATTCCTTATGACACCATATACCATTCGTATACAGCACCATCATCAAAGTGTACATTTTATTTTTATCATTGAAGTTTCTCAGTGCAAAAGCGAAGCGTGATATTCTTCAATTTTCTTGCCAATCTATCACTCACTCTCTCTCTCCTACTCTTTCACACTCAATGTAATCATTTTTTTAAAAAAAAGAATGCGGCAAAATGTGCCGGACAAAGGACAATCAAATAGTAATTCGATTGAATGGTACTTTTGAAATGTTATATTTTCATTCGAATGATGTATGCTGTGTCTCTAACAAGATTGCGGATATAATAAGTAAATAAATATGTAACTGGAACAAAACCATAAATAACAACCAAACATACGGAGCATTGAGTCTATAGGACCAAAGTTGTTTATTTGAGAATACAGAACACATTTTGATTGTTACTAGATGAATTTGATTTTCTTCTATTGATACAGGACGTGTTTTTCATGATATTTATCTAGAATGAGTCATTCAGTTGAACTGGCCACATGGTGAGCCGGATTTATATGTGCTGCGCTGTGAGTATTTATAGTTTTGGTTTCTTACTTTTTTCTTCTTCTTCATTTTTCTATATGCACATCATGAAACTTGGAATATAAATGCAAGACGGCAACACATATGCCCTGGTTCTTCTTCTATTTAACCTAGCCTTATACACTATAATCGCCCTTCGTGAATTGGTTACTTTACAAAATCTTTCTAATATTTAATGTGAAGAAATTGTAGAAATTTTGTAAAATTCTTAAAAAGATTTTCCACAGAGATTTCATTGCTTGGGCCATTTTTGTATCCAGCTGTCGGTATAAAATCTCTACAATTTTTGTTCTCTTCTTCTTCTTCTTCTTCTTCTTCTTCTTCTTCTTCTTTTTCATTGTATAAAAGTTGAAACGAGTTTATCTTCGATTTTCGACATTAAAATGAATTGGTTTCGCGCGAATAACTTTTTATTCATATCACCAAAAACCAAAAGGACTATGTCTCAAGATTAGAAAGAAATAATACATGAATCAAAAGCCATATTTTCTTTGCTTGTTTGTTGGCAACTCAATGATGTTTCGCACACAAATGCTCATACACAGCAAAAACTCTAGTGCAGAGATTACCATAAAAATGTCATTACAAGATCCATGACAAGATCAAAAAGCGATAAACCGTACGAATTATTAGTGTCCGAATTTGAGATGAAAATGAAGGAATTCATTGTGTTTGACATTTCTTCTTTCAGTATTCTCATTTTGTTTTCCCATTGTCGTTTGTTTCGATTCATTTCGTTTTGTTTTTTTTTATATTTATATTTATATTTATATACATTGCCATTTCTGATATTCAACGGGTTTTCCTTTTTCCGACAGAGCAATAGCATGTATGGTGAAAAAGGAATGAAAGGCGGAAGAATACAACATAAAATAAAATATACAATCAAGCATTTATTTTAGCTATCTACAGGAAATAGAACCGTATCTGCACGTTTTCCCTTGATTCGATTCGATTTGATTCTGATCGGAAAATCAAAAGTGAAAGGAAGCTTATAGAACAAGGGTAACGAAATAAACAGTTAATTAAAATGCCAGTAGTAACACAATAAAAAGGCATATCAAATAAATATTTGGACACATTATATTACACTTGGCTTGGTTGGTTCATGATTCTTAGTTCAAAGCTTCTACTTCTAAGCGAAAGGAACCTGAAATTGAATAGGGGCACACAATTAAGTACGCACACCATTGCAATTTTTTTTTTAAAAAAAGTGTTAAAATGATCATTTTCAAGATCCAAATAATGGATGATAATCGTTAAAATTATGTCTGTGTGCGTGTGCGTGTGTGAGTGTGTGTTTGTTAGTTTGACAAAGAATGGGAAAAAACCATATCGAACTAGTAACAAATTTTTTGAACCTTTGACAGCCACTATTGTTTCAGTTTTGGCTTTTGACATTGCTTTCGCTCATCAGTTGCTTTCTATCTATGAAAGGTAAACCGATTACGAAGCAGGAATTGATTTGCCAAAAGTTTCTTGAAACTTTCATTTGCTTACCACTTTTAAATTCGTTCTTAGTAATGAATGCACGAAAGAGAGAGAAAAAGAGAGAAGGAGAGAGAGAGAGAGAGAGTGAGAGAGAGAGAGAGAGAGAGAGACATGTGTTGAATTGACGGCATTTTCGTAAAGATTATTTTGAGTAGCTTGGTGTGATTTTCATCGTCCTTGTTTTCTTGGCTTTGATCTGTTTGTTTTTCGAAATGGAACACGAACTGCTAGCAGCAAATGTTATCGCAAGCGCATGTGAAGAAAAACCACATTCATTCAAATGGAAAGAAAAGCAATTATGTATTTTGTGTGATGTGAATCGATAAATTCAATATCGAATACATTTCATTGCGTTTCCTTTTCATTTCTATTCTTTTCTGCTTGAACAATAGCAATGATATCAAGCACACCAACACACAATCGTGCAAATGCGCGCAATCAGGAAAAACAAACAAACACTTGAACCAAAAATCCGTTATATATATTTCAAGACAAAACTCTATGGCGCAGAGAGAAAAAATTGTCGAACGTGGTTTCCATACTGTTTCGCCAAAAGAACTCGTTTTGAATGACATTTTAAATCGAAATCTTAGACACTATAAGTATGCCAAATGTTTGCTTCTCGACGACAACATTGAGACAGCGTTATAATGATGTAGTGCATAAAAGAACGCGAGCAAGAGTGAGAGCGAAGGAGAAAGCTATCAAAATACCGAAAGCCCGAAAAGACGACGAATGACTACAACAACACCAATAATCATCACGAAACTACGAAAAGGAACTCATTCCTTCAAACTCTTTATTACTTTCGAATAATATCTATAGATGCATTTATACTACGATATTCTCTGTGTTTTCTCATTTTCGCTGGTTTTTGCCGGACGATCAGTTTGAGTTACTGTAGTTCATTCTCACTCAGTTGTTTCAGTTTCCACTTCCCTCTCTCTCTCTCTCTCTCTCTCTCTCTCTCTCTCTCTCTCTCTCTCTCTCTCTCTCTCTCTCTCTCTCTCTCTCTCTCTCTCTCATTTTTCATTTGAACCTTTCCGTTTGCTCGTTGTCTCATTTTTATTCTATATTATTCTATTCCTCATTATCGTTTCATTTTTCAAACCAATTCGATGAAAAAGTGCACACACACACACATGCTGGCTGGCTACCACGAAATGATTTTACAATCGATGAACGTCGGTTTGCATTTTAAGTTCTATTTAATTAAAATTGAAAATCGCAAATAAACGCAACTTGTTTATATAGATGGAAAGAAATGCTTCAAGAACGAACAAACATTCATTGATTTCTATCGAATTCGATATGTTCAAAGATGAATCCGCAGCATCATTGGTCGTACACGATTTATGGAGAAAGCAACGCTTCAAAATATACAATGTGTTTGCCAAGAAGAAAATCATGAAAAATAATACAAACACATTATCACTGATGAAGATATCATTTATTTGGTGATGAGAGAAAAAAAAAATATGATTGAAAGTCTTTTCAAGTCAGCAACTGAAATATTTGATATTACGTGCATTACATGATTCAATTTTTTCTCTGTTAACAGAAAATTTACTCGTAGCACAGATCGTATGGCAAGTTCGTTTAATTTGTATAACGAATAATATTTAATATTTTCGATGGAAGTGAAACAAATTGAAAATGGTTAAATTCTTGATGTAAAAATTAATAAAAAGTCAATGCTTTCAGCATGCACCGTACAGTGCACAATATTTTTAGATAAATGTAATGATAATTTTCAATGTTGGAATTCAGTTTGAATATAAAACAATTTGAATTCGTTCGTTTAAATTTTAAGTGAATTTTGTACAGTTTTGTTACCGTTAACAATTTTATAGAAATTGTACGACCAAAAACAATGACACGAAGGAACGATTTCATTTAAATTGTATTTTTGTTGAAACGGCTTTAAAAGCTGAATAAAAGAATATATAGTAATATCCACGTCATACACATTGCAAAATAATTCCGCATACCGGTCCTCATGATGCAAGATACTGATCTGTTATGTGATGTGATGTGATGTATATGAGCGAACATGTGAACTATTGTACTTTAAGCGTTACAATGTTTCCACATGCGTGTTACATACACAAACATTGTACGAAGACGAAACTAACTGGAAAACTAACAATTGAATTCATCAATGATTATTGTGCATACAATGTTCTCTGTTTCATTTCGGGAAACTTAATGTCTGTATGAACGAATATCTATTTGTATTCCATTTCTTTCTCTCTCTTTCTCTCTTTCTCTCTTTCACTTTTTCAACGTATTCCACAATCAGGTAATCAATTTGCTACTTTTCTACTAGCTGCTTCATATGCGGATTGAGTATTAGTTTTGGCTTTTGTCGACGAACCTAACGATGGTGCAATATATCCAATGCATTTCGTTAAAAGAAAAAAAAAATTGTCGAAAATGTGCACCTAGAAAGTCGTATTGAAATAAAATTATCGACTAAATATTTTTTTTTCCTTAAATAGATTCGAATTTCGAAATAGGAAATGGAATACCAGCAGTTGTAGCGGCACCAATTGCATCAAGAATAAATCTGAAATGTGAGTAACGCGATGCATTTGAGCATTGCAAAGTGAAGAAAAATATACGAAGCAAAATGGCATTAGAAATGGAAAAAAAAGAAGGCACGTTGCACAAGCAACCAAAATGTGATATATGTGATTGCTTTGACGCTTTCTACAGAAAAATTCTATCGAAAAACAACGAGAGAAAAAATAAAATACGATTGCACGTTGGAAAGACGAGCAACAAAGAGAAAAGTCAATTGATCGTTTAGTCATTTAACTGGAAAATTGGTTTTCTTTCAATTTTTTTTTCTCTGTTTACCACTTACATACACAAAGTGAGAAGGATGGAGAGGGAGAGGGAGGGAGATAAGGAGGGGGAGAGGAAGGGGGAGAAAACAAGAAAATAGAGAGGAAGAGCGAGATGCACATTGATTTGAAATTCGTTTCTATTTGTTGTCTTGACCTGATACATCATCCTGATGCAATGCATGTGAATGGTTGCTTCTTTTTTTATTCTCAAATTAAACGTATTTTTTCAATTTCTTTTTTAAAATCAAACGATAACAATGGATTTAAACCAGTCAAGTGCAGCAAATTGAAATATAAAACAGAAACCATTCTCTTCTATCGTCCAAAAATGAAAGTTTAAACCCTTCACTGCGATAATTAGCAAATGGCCAATTATTCTTGGAAAGAGGAACCAATGCGTTTCAGTTGTTATGCTCGTTAGTCTAATGTTCTGTGTGTTTACGAAACCTTTTCAAATGAGTTTGAAAAGAACTGATGCCCATTTCAGCGCTCAAATTTCCCACAGCAAATGTTCATTATTTTGCAAGTGTAGAACAAGGAATACTGTTTCTATATATGTCTCCAGCATTTGAACGTTTCAAAGCTTCAAGGGAAATACAAATACATTTACTGTCAATCAAATCGACCATCACTTCAAACGCAAACAATAATATACTCAGCCATTTATAGCAATTGATATCGTTCAAAGCAGATGTGGCCCTTTATCTAAGATATTCAAAATGAGAGGAAATCATATTCTCGATATTTGCCAGCCGCTCACTATTCTCCAGCCAAACTGGTTATCTCTCACTCTCACTTTCATTCATTCTTTGACTCTTTCTCCTACTCATTTTCTTTCTTTTGGTAAAAATGCGCCGAGAAAAGGAAGCTTAGCTTTTCAAGAATATTCGATGGAATTTCATGTGTTATTTTCTGCAAACTCAATGAAAATTAACATATTTTCTCATCCAGTGACATGAAAATGTGTACAACAATTCTGTTTTATGGTTTGGCATATTTTCTTTCCACCAAATTGGAATGACAATGATTCGAAGGTGTCAGCGGAATTGATTGACTTTGTTTATGGCAAACAACTGTCGAATGAATGTTTACTGAATTCCTTAAATAAATGATAAGATATTCAACACTCACAGGAAAGCAAACATCAGAATTTATTGTTATCAAACATTTATATATATATATATATATATATAATTTCTTCTATATATACATTTCCTTTGCATACTGCAAATACTTGCGAGGGAATGTCATTTCCTTGCTAATAACTGGGGACTAAAGTGAGTGTTCAATTTCTACATTTAAAAGCATTAAATTTTCAACACGAGCTTCAATCTGTCTACAAATCATAGAATTGTTCAACGAAGAGACCAACCACTCTAGCATTATTGAGTATATTGACGGATGTGAAAGGGAAAAGAATGCCTATACGCTGTCACGATGAGAAACGGGCGGGCAGGCGGCCAAGTGTACTGTAAGGAAATGTATGGTAAAGCTTTGTTTTAAATGCTCAGCTGGGTTTCAATGAAATAAAACTGTTTATCAATGAACATTGCGCCTTTTGACATGATACAAATCTTGAAGGCATTGTTTGTTACTGCTTCTGCTGCTGCTGTTGTTGTTATTGTTGTCGTTGTTGTTTCTGTTGTCAAAATAAACACTAAAAATGTGTTTGCACTCGAGTATGCCATTATGTAATTTGTGTATTATTACATGGATGTTACTGTTGCTGGTGCTCTTAAAGTGAAATTAACTGCTTCCAGTAAAGTGTTGCGGCATTAATAATGAATATCTAATCGCACTTCGAAAGTGGTCCCACATTTCGGTTTTCATAATCTATATATCGCAGATCTACATATTTCACAATTGAATTTCTCTATCTCTCTTTCTTCCTTCCTATCTTTTTCTCTTTCCCACCCTCTCTTTCCATTTTTTCTCACAATGATCATGTAATATCGGTTGTTGTATTTCAATGAAAAAGGCTAAATGAATTTGGCGCCGAAGTCATTTTGTTGAACAAGAGTCAATGAAAATCGCGTTTGCAGAAAATTAGCTTGTAAAGGAAATGGACGAAAATGAAAATGGGAAATGGGTTAGTTGAAAGCTGACTGATGTTTTCCATTTGGCTTCTTTTTTTTTACTTGGCGCTTTTGCCATAAGCTCGCGGTAGACAAAAATGCACGAGAGAGAAAGAGAGAGAGAGAAAGAGAGAGAGAAAGAGAGAGAGAAAGAGAGAGAGTAATAGAGAGAGTATATTCGAAAGCAAAGTGGTCACGGGCAACACTAGCGAAGGCGTATCTACCGACAAAGAGTTTTTCAGCAGAAATTTCCTAGGGGTTTGGATGTCATTCAAATAGATGCGAATATGTAAATAATCTGCGAATTTTTTTGCAAACATATTTGCATATGGCGGAGAAAATTGCAAATGGCAGCCGAATATATTCGCAGAATGTTCGCAAAAAACGAAGCTATTTGCAAAAACCATGAGTCATTTGCAACACTTGATACTCATATTTTGTATGAGAATAAGCCGCCATACTGCATCGAATTTTAAACAATTTTGCGAATATTTTGCGAATGGTTCATAAAAATATATTAAAAATTTATTTAAAATATATTTAAAAATTTGAATCCATTATAAGCGAATGAGGTTTTTTGCGAATCAATTCCCCTAGGAAATTTCACTGAAATAACAGCCAGAGTGTAATATTGAAATGAAAATATATATGCGGTTATCAAGATATTATCTTAGCATCGTTCTTTCATAATAAAATTCGACGCAGTTTTCGCTTGCATAAAGGAGCAAAGACCAATCACCAAATACAACAGAATTGATCCAAAGAACCAAAAGACTTGGGAATATAGCATTTATAACAGAACCACCAGCAACCACACCAGCACACTATGAATAACATTTTATATTTTGTCAATGGTACTGAACAAATGGTGCGAATGTTTTTGAATTTTATACGCTAAAGAATGGACATAATAGACTTGTGAGTGTCATTTATTTAATTAAATGTTTTGTAAATAATCATTGGTTTTGACTGTTGGAATTACGTATTTCACAAATGGTCATATTACTGTTGCGTTTCTGGTTATTTTCTGTTGTTATTCATGTTTGTTTGTATTCTAATTGCTTGAACGCGATATATTTACACAAACGTTTTTACGAAACAATTTTGACTGGTTGAGAAATCATGCTCAGTCCATATGACTACCACCATGTACACTCGTACAACCAAAATTTACGATATAAAATGAGTGTGCGCCTTTGCGCACATTTGCTTTTTCTTTTACCATTTCATTTTCACTCGAATGTTGAATACCATTGTTATAAATTTTCTCTTTGGAAAGACAGAGAGGATTAGGTAGCATTCGTGCTCGATGAATATTCATTTAGATATATTCGCGATAGAATATCAACGGTGATAAATCAAATAAGCTGTGGTTTTTGGCTCATACGAACGCAATGTGAGCTATATTTTGCCGATCAAAATCTTATATCCCACACTTTGTTTGTCTCATGAAATACCAAAAATTACCAACACCGAATCATCTAAATCGCTTGCAGCAGATTTATTTTCTTGAGTTGTTTTCATTTAAAGTCACCACTAAAAATGATTCATTCTTAACTGCTGCCATCATTATAAGAGGCTATGTCGCCTATCAACTTTCAACATATATACAAGTCTATTCTTCGCGCTCATTCACTTTTTCCCTCTCTTTGTCTCTCTTGTCCACTGAGTATCCTTGCTCCCTTTCTTTTTGCCTCAGTACTTCTTTCGACGATTTTCGTTTACTTACAACCGAAACCAGAGAGGAGAAAAATAATAAATTGTATTTAAAAAGAAGATTGATGACTGTTTGTAGGTTGTTTCGGTTTTTGAGTGTTTTTCCTTCAGTATTCCCTCAATATTGCTTTCTCTATTGCTCTACATGTGAACGGGTGATTTGGTTTGCACGACTATTTTCTATGTCACTCGCATGCCATTCATGCCAATCGCTTATGAAATTTTATGCAACAGCGTCGAACTTAAACAAAGCTCACCATACCACTGAATATCCAACAACCGTTCCATTATAATTCGATCTGTATGCATACAAACAAATACACATACACACACACACACACATTATACATATAAAATAGATGAAAAGAAGTATGTGAAAAATTTAACTAAGCGCACCAAAAATTTATCCGCTATCTCTCATTGAAAACACGATAGAAATGAGAAGTAAGTTTCCATGGGAATAATTGATATCTTTGGAAAATATTTCGTGTTTCATGCTTTCTTGACTACTGAATAATCGTTGATTTATTAATTGTCATTTAGAGAATCAGAATGAATTATTGGGAAATTCGGTAACATTTTGTTACGGCAACATGAATATTGAATAGATGCTTTAATATAAGCGCTATAGCTATTGAACGATTTCTCTATAAATAAATGCTTTTGTTAAGTCTCCCAAATATATCGTAATCAAGATTGGATTTCCATTGTTAGCCATTTGCCCAAAATACATATGTATGCAAACAACTATACAAACATACAATACGTATGTATGAAATGAATTGAATTGAATTGAATGAACATTTCAAACAAGTGAAGAGGTTTTGTGAATTTCCCTTAACTCATACTCTGTTAATGTACATACTCTGTGTATCAACTTCAATACTGACCGTATTACAAATCGAAACGAGTATCAATATTTCTTATGTGGAGTAAATAACCTGAATGCGATGGAAATGAATTGTTGACCACAGGCATGAACGAAGCAAATTTGGGGGCCACATTTGTGCCAAGTGTTGTATAATTTGATAATTGTGATGGCGGAATGAAATATGAATGTTTGAAGAGAAGCAAAAGAAAAAAAAAAACAAAAAATGCACTCAAATTAACCCAAGAACATGCATTATCGCTAAACTACTTGCCAAATGGAATTTCCCCATTCAAATGAATACGATTTGTTGTGGTCGTATGCAACGAGGGTGAACCATTAAACCGTTACAAAATGTTGATACTTATTCAATTTAAAATTCAAACAAATGATTAAGCGCCCACGTAACAGAATTGGATTTAATACACCACAATCAAAACATCGAACCCTTTTATAGCGCTCACACAGCTCAGCATTGCAAAGCACAGCACAGTACAACAGCAATTAATTGAATTCATTGAGAGCCTGGCTCACAAATATGTTAGCATGCCATTTAACAATGGATAAAATGAGTCCAACTAAATATACAAATATCTTATACATCCAATCAAAATTTATTCGCGATGTAAAACCATCACAATGTAAATCTCACCAAATCGACTTGTATTGTTTATATTTCATATTTACAATGCTAGTGCTGCTGGTATGTGTGTAGTGTAATATATGTGTGTGTATGTGCGTGTTAAACATCTAATCATATTTGTATCACTACGAATGTACATATATATACGAATGTATGTTGCTGTGACAATGACACGAGCCATTACGGCTTTCGATTTCGTTTGGCCGGAATAACAAATGTTTTTGTTATGTATTTTGCGGTAGAACTTTTTAGTAGTATTAATTTGCACGGAACGTAATTTGAATAAGCATAAGTTGGTAAATGGTTAAGAATGCCACAGTTATGTAATGAATCTGAATATTTTGAACAGAATGAAGATTAAAAATAGATAAATAGATCGAGAGGGAAGAAGGCATAGAAGAGTAGAGCGCTAGAGAGTTTGAGTGAAAAGAGTGATGGACTGAGTCTAAGCTATCAGTTATATTGGCGTGCGCATCTCTTCAGATTTAACAAACAACAAACAGTCATTCATATTACGCATTTATTTTATATGCACATCAAATGAGCGGCTTGAATAGCATCGCATAATCACATAGCAATTCACATAGCCCATATATATGTATATATATCGTGCGTATACTTCGAACATAACGCATTCTTTCGCATTGCTTGCTGTTTTGCACATGATTTAAATATTCAAAATGAGTCTTATTATGTGCCAGTACTTCGAAACAAATAAAATTCGTGTAAGTAAACGAGATGATTTGATTTCCCGTGCTGAACGGCGTCATGAGACCATTCAGAAAAAAAAAACAAAAAATGAACTTTGCAGCATGCTCAGCAAATTCGCATGTGTTTGAGAATATGGCAAACAAATCTGTTTGAATATTTACCAAACAAATTTAAGAAATAAATTTTATTCACAATTTCCATATGCTCAAGTGTTTTGCGAGCAAAATACTTGGATTAATTCGAAACGGTGTCGAAACATACATAGTAACGTGTACTGTATATATGTGGGTATCTATGTATTTGTGTATATGTATATAGATAGATGCTTATGCATGTTTTTACATTTTCAAAAAAGATAGAACGAGCGATGGCAAACACTTGATGCAGAGAATTTTATTGAATTTGGGTTGCTGAATTTTGTACGGTACAAGCATCAAAATTACACATTTTGGCCGGAAAAGGCGATAAACCGGTAATATTCAGTAGTATAGTGTTCATATGTACGCGTGCTCATTTCAACACATCGAAATTGTATGCATTGATCACATTTTCACGAAATGAATTGCACATTCATTGAATATTCATTCTCATCATTTATGATAAAATATTGGTTATTCTTCAGCGCAAACCAGCATACACTTCAAACAAAAAAAAAAACATTTGAATTGATAACGAAAACTCTGGCAATGCAACGATGAAAGACTGAATTAAACGTTTATTTTTAGCGAAAAATGTGTATTGAACCACAGTTGAATATCCTTTTTCCACTTTCACTGAAGTCTGACTGCACGTCTGGACATGTTTAAAATTTGCAGAAATATGAAAGACGAATGACCAATTTGTTGGTTTGATTTCAAGGTTAACGAGCCTTTGGTATTTATTGAAGAAAAAAACCATCCAATTGAATAAAATGAAAAGATTAAAATGATTTGATGTTGTCATTTCAAATTAGGCTGGTGGAATCGATGTAACCAGTTTGGTTTTGGGAACTCTCCCTTTCTTTTTGTCTGTTCGGTGTTTGTTATGCGTGAATAAGCATGTGTGTGTGTGTGTTTTTTTTTGCACAAATGCAGGACAGTGTAAGAATGAAGAAGATGAATAAAATTACATGTGAATGAAATGAATGGGAACAACTATAAAACACATATGATAATAAATGAATGAATTCTCTTCACCATAACCAAACGATGTTTATTAAATATTTAACTATTTAAAACCAAATATCAATAATATTTATCAAGTAGTCACGCGTATTTGAATGTGAATTTGAACTACTGCCGAAAGTATTGACTGGTGAATGTTTAACATTAATTTAATCGAACATTGCTATTATAACAAAATGAAATGTGTGGTTTTAATGTGAAAACACTAGTGTATTTGACGTAATTTCAATTCAACCTAACTGAAATCTGCATGAGATGATTGAGTCAAATGTAGCGCCATACATGCATGCGGAGGTCTAAAAAAACGAAATGAACACAAAACGAAAACCGCACACCAAAGTGAATGGATCAAAACATCGTGAGCAAAAATACATGCACATAATAATGTCTGCATGTACAATTGCGTTCGTGTTAAATGAATCAACATCAAAACACAAAAAAGTTTGTTCCAGTGCCACACTACATGTGGAAGACAGAGTGTGCAACAAAAATGAGAAAAACCATATTGCAAGCAAAAAAAAGCGGCGGTAGCAGAAATCACACAGACACAACACGCAACAGAAACAACAACAATAAATTAAAAGAAAAGAAAACCAAAGCAAAGAAAATGAAGGAGAAAAAAAGTAACGCCTAGTGTAAAATATATCTTTGCCATATACATACATTGGATATTTACTAGACACCTCAGTCTTTCTGTTGTTTTCAACCTTATCGCATACAGTTCAATATAACAAAGAAATGTTTATAGTTAATTTATTATATTAATCCAAATTCGCGCAATTTTATCGTAAATAATTTGTGATTGAAGCAGTTATACGCACGGGTGTGTGTTCTCATATTACATTGATAACTTGATAGCGTGTTTCTCAATTCGAAATAGTATCAAATAAGAAAAAGACACTTTTAATTTTAACTAAAGTAATTGAGTTTTTGTTAAACACTTTTGATAATATATCATGATAGATATCTTAGTTTCATTACCTTTTCTTCAGTTTTCAAGTTCAATTATTATAAATTTTAATTTCAATTTTCAATCGTCTTACCGTCTTAACGTCCCTCCGTCAATAATCATGGAATTTTGTTAATACTTGAAAAATATATAATTTATGATAATCAAGACGGTCAATTTAAAATCAAATTATTTGGGCTTATTCTGACCATGAAAATCAAAATAAAAGTGAAAGTTCAATGGGCATTGTGTTATTATGGATTTAAATTTGATCGGTTGAAATTTAAAGGCGAATATGTTCAGTACAAAAAATCAAATTCCATTTATACAATAACAAGCACTGAATTTAAACAAAACTCGTGAAATAATTACCTTAAAAAAAACACACAATGTAAAAACAAGAACAAAAACATATGAGCCAAAATATATGGCCAAAATACTTGTTGTTTTCGCACAATTATTTACATTTTAACGGACAATTTTGAGGGAATTTTCTATAAATAAATCAGAATAATTAGAAGCCAACTAAAAATACCAAATGCAATAAACAATTTAATCACTTTTGTTGTTGGTCTCACTATACATTTAGCATGTAAACACCAGCACCTAATTCGATGAATGAATTTAAGATTATTTAAAATTCGTTGCGTCATTCAACTGATTTTCATCAATAAAAATGTGTGTTTTATGCAAAACAAGGGTACATTTCTAGAGTCTATCTATCATATTTTGTTTGTAATAGGAATACTTTTTTTTTTTTTTTATTCAAGTTTCATGATTGAGTTGTTAATTGACAAGAAAATCAAAGCGAATATCATACCAAAGTTGATGCGTAATTTGATTTTGAAATTTTTTGTCTCGAATTTCTTCATTGGTAATGATGTCGATTGTATGTTATTGAAACTATTAGTGTAGCAGCCTTTTTCTCTATTAGTCAACAATCGTGTTTGAATAATTATCATTGAAACAAATAAAAAAAAAAAAATTAAAAATATAGAAGAGATGAAAACCTTTTTTTTTCTGTCAAAATTTGGTAAAGTTAAAAAGTGTTAAATATTCAATTAGAATGGGATCATTTGAGAAATTCAAAACGAATGTCAACTTAATTCACAGAACGATGTTAGTGATTTTAGCAAAATGGCGTTCGACCATTTCGTTTGGTAATCATTCAATTACATTCAAAGCAACAAATTCATATGTTGTAAAAGTCACATGTTGCTGGAATTAATAGCTGAAATTGCAGAAACTGAGCGAACACAATAAAAAAATGCATTTATTGCTAGCGAAGTTAGTGGTAACTATACCACATTTGCTTTTCTGTACAGTACAATATAGTGTTCGTGCAATAAACGCACACTTATTCTGCATTCGGCATTAATACTAAGCTGGATTGCTTGATTTCTACATTTTTTTTTTTACATCGATTACATGATCAATTGTAAAAGCCAAACACCACACTGATCGAAATGAAGACAAGAAAAAAAAGGTAACAATCCAAGCAAGCATATATGTATTACTGTATGGCGAAGAAGTATTATATGCATTTTGAAACAGACTGCAGTGATGCGAAAATATATACCAACCGAAACAAAATGTTTGCCTACTCAAACACTTCGTATTCTTATACGTAGATAGTCTAATGAATTACGACTGTATTAAAAGCACATTCATATGCATTTCACTAAAAAAATCAATCAAATAAATACGAAAAATAAGTCATTAATATCCAAAACTTGTATTGAAAATGATGACCGATAAATTGTAGATGTTTGTTAGACGATTAAACACAACTAAAATGCATATTCAAATCATTTTGAATGTATGTGCACTTTTCTTAATCTTAATATATCGTTAAACTGATGTGCAATTTCATTTTTTTTATTACTTACAAAGGTTGTGATCTGTTGAATGTTTCGTATTCAAAATGGTTAATAAACTCAGATTGATGGATTTTTTTTGTAGCAATCGAATATCATTGTAATTATTTGGAATATACAATAAAAGACAGACAGACAGACAGACAGAGTGAAAAAGACAGAAAAAAGAGGAATACCAGCAAAAATAGTTATTTATGTATTTCATTTTATTTGCAAGCAAATCATTTGGCGGCTTTTTTTTTCGTGCAAATTTAACAAAATGTCGCTAATTTGACGTTTTTATTCATGCGTCGTGTTACAAGTGAAATCTCATCATTCTGCTACCATACAATTTATATTTCATCATATTACAACATCACTTTCCATTTTTTTTTCTGGTTCACATTCATTGGTATGTATGCGGTTAAAAAGAAGAATGAAAAAAAAAAACAAAACAAGACAAAACTGAAAAAAAAATATTTCAACGACCAATCCATGGTTTGCTGAATGAAATGAATTACATTCACAGAAGAATTTCAATTGCGTTGCACATATTATTATTGTTACCAACTTTTTCGTTTCTCAAATTAATTACAGCTCGTTTTACCGGGTTTTCTTATTGCTTTGTGTTGGCCGGTTCAAAATATATTTTGTATAAACATTTTCACCGGTTTAGTGATTTATTTACAAATATTTGCTCCGTATAAATATCGTTCAATTTCAATCATTCCATTGGCTAATCGCATATTGAGAGACGTAATTGCCAAAGACTATTTTAGTCGATTGACCATTAGCGAATAATGGAAATAAAGAACCCGGGTGTTTGATTCATGCGTGTCACAAACTGAATTACAACATCGTAACATGTAGTAACAAACATAGCCATTTGAAGTGATGACATTGTAATGAATGTTTCATCTAATTACTTTTTTTTTTCAAAAGAAGTCAAAGACGTTATACTCAGAAATGGATATTCCCTTCCCAAAAACCAAGCCAAAATTTTGTAACCAAAAAAAAAAAAAAAAAAAAAAATGATTCAATCGAAATAACTTTTCACTTTTGTGCGTTTCACTATTGTTTACATTCGTTATTATTTTTATATGGAAATAAACAATATGAAATGTTCAAGTGTTACAGAAACGGTGATAAAAGTAGTCTCGCTTCAATGAATTGATACGTTTTTCGTTGTATTCCGATGTCTACACAATTGTATGATGTATCACAAATATACTACAATCAAATTAATTGCCCTTGAATTGCATGCTTGGAAAAAACAAAACAAAAATTATATGAATAATAAGTGAAACATTTCAATTACTGAAAAAATTTTCTATTTTGATTTTTGTTCATAGATTTTGACAGACAGCTTGGAAAATAAATTGAAATAAAATATCAATAGAATAACAAAGAAAATGGCCGAACACACAGCAAAAGTTGAGACCATTGACAGTGTTGACGAGGATCGTGTGCGAAAAATGTATGCAAAACGTAGCATTTTGATAACAGGTGGAACTGGATTCTTGGGAAAAGTTTTAATTGAAAAATTGTTGAGGTAATTTTTCAGTATTGTGATTTGTTTTATATAAATGGCTGGTGACCATGTCAAATGCATACCAAAAATTGTTTAAAATTGGATGAAAAGGCAAAAATCAACTAAATAAATGCCGCACATTCTTCGGTGAAAGTCCATTTTTTGGTAATATTATTTATTCATTTATCATTTCATTTTTTAAGAACCTGCCCAGAAATTGAAAAACTTTATTTGCTCGTTCGTCCAAAGAGAGGTAAAGAACCACATGATCGCTTAGCAGACGTTTTCAGCAATGTGGTAAGTATTCAAATATAATATAAATATGAAATAAAATCCATAATTTTTGGAAAATATGTAAAATTCCACTTGATGCTTTACATTTGAATTGAATGAACGAAATTTTAAATCATCATCAACAATCTTCATATCATTTTGATTTTTTAATTGATATTTTAATAGCAAACGCTAAACAATGTCAGAATTTTGACAGAATAGAGAGAGAGAGAGAGAACCGCATAACAAAACTATTGCCATAATTTCTGTATAAGTTTCGGTTTTGTTGACATTAACTGTTTTCATATGTGTCAAATTTCGCTTGGTTTGTACAATATTCTGTTCGCTTGCAAATAAGTGTATTTCTTTTCATTTTTGACTCTGGGTGTTCTCACTCATAAATCGGATGGCCTCGGCTAGTAATAATTTAAAACAGAAGGTTAATTCGTATTACCAATGTTCATAATTACATAAAACTTGACTGAAAAATCTCAATAAAATCGTCATAATGCGATGATAGATAGATAGATAGACAGATAGACAATAAACCAGGCTCATTTTGTTTTGTGCTCAGCTGTTGATATTTCGTGCCTATTTCGTAATCGAATGAAAATTGTTTGAGAGCCAATGTGAAGAAGGCCATTATTCATTAAATTATGCATATTAATTGATATTTAACAATGTTTCGTTCAATAGCCAAGACCACTATACAATTTGAATATCGCAAATTGCCACCGTCTGCATGTTTTTTACGTTGCGAATTAAAACTTTTTGCAATAATTTTTTTGTTCATTGCGACCATATATTTTTTTTCATACTATCAAGATGTTCTCTAATTGATTACGAGCATTTTTTTCTAATTTCGCTTAATGGACATAATTCACCGTTTTTAATTTAATTTAATCTTGTTTTAATTGAGACAACAGATGATTCATCATTTGATTGCTTGCTAAAGTGAAAAATCAATAATCGAGCCTTAATTTCATATCATTTTAATAATGAATAATCTCGAGATGAACGCGCTGTGGAATATGATTTTCTTTGAATAATCTACTCTAATGTCCAGTTGATGTTTTTGTCCAAAATTGATGATTACATAACTGATATATTTGTTCAACTATTTTTAATCCATTAGCAATGATATTTTGCAATATTTGTGACTTTTGAAACAGTTTAATTTTTTACAAGAAAATTGAAAATAACTATAGTTTGGCATTTTCATACTGCCAAATATCTGTTTCAGTTTCTCTGTTGTTCGTTTCATGTAAATATAACTTTGACGATACATACATGCTCGTTGAGTAAAAATGTTTTTTTTTTTAATTTATGCTCAGCTTTTTGACGGATTGAAAGAAACACGAGGATTGGATACGATCATTAATCAATGTCATGTGATTTCCGGTGATTGTTCATTACCTGATTTGGGCATTGCAGACGACGACCGAAAATTGTTAGCTGAAAATGTGTCAATTGTTTATCATTGCGCTGCAACGGTGCGTTTCGATGAAACATTGAAACGTGCTGTTTTGCTAAATACACGTGGCACCAAGCTCATGCTCGAGTTGAGTAAAACATTTAAAAAATTAGCGGTGAGCAAATACAAATCTCAATTATTTTCTATTTTTTTCTACTTTTTGCAAATCCATTGGTGCGCGCAACATTCGTTGCAAACACTTTATATAATTTATCAATAAATAAATTGATGTTTCGCAGTTATTTTGCTATGTTTCGACGTCATACTGTCATCTAAATGAACGATTACTTATGGAAAAACCGTATCCAGCGCCAGCTGATCCACACCGTATCATTAAATCAATTGAATGGCTTGACGAGGAAGTTGTGCACACGATGACAAAGCAGTAAATGTTTTTTTTTTCACTATTTTTTTTAGTTGTAAATTTATTTATTCACTGTGCATTAAATAAATAAGATACAACAATTTTTCTTTGCATAGGATTTTGGGCAATTTTCCCAATACGTATGCGTTTACCAAATGTTTGTCGGAAGCATTGGTGGTCGAACAAATGGAAGAAATGCCGGCTGTTATTATGAGACCATCAATTGTGATTCCGATTCGATATGAACCGATTCCCGGCTGGACTGACAACATCAATGGACCAACTGGTTTGCTCATTGGTGCTGGCAAAGGTGTATTGCGATCAATGTATTGTAATTCAAGTAGTTATGGTGATTATTTGCCAGTTGATTATGCTGTTAATGGAATCATGGTATCCTCATGGAACTTCGTTTACAACAAGTAATTTAATTTCCAAGAGACTAAATATTTATCAGAATATCATTAATTTCATTTTTCCATCACTCAATCGAATTCAATTGATTAAAAATTTATTTCCAATCACACAGAGATTACACTCGTCGTATTTATCATTTGGTGAGTTCGGCGGAAATCAAAGTTTCTTGGAAGGAATTGATTGATTGTGGTCGTTGGATAATATGTAACAAATTACCCTTAAACGGAGTCGTTTGGTATCCAGGCGGTTCAATGAAGAGTAATCGCTTGTATCATAACATCTGTTGTCTACTATTCCATTGGATTCCCGCTATTTTGATCGATTGCTTATTGTTCTGTCTTCGATATCCGCCTGTGTGAGTAGCGTTGCATGAAAATCATATCAATTTCATTTCATTTCTTTTCTCGCTTTCTGTTTCTTTCTGTTGTGTGTCTTTACCTGTTCGTTCTTTTTTTTGTTTTTGTTTTTATCTTTCGAATTTTACTTTTGCGATGATAATTGGTCAATTAATTGAATGTCAATGCTCTCTCGCTCACCGCGTTCACAGATTGTGTCGTGTTCAACGACGAATTCAAAAAGGTTTCGATGTGTTTGAATATTATGCCAACAACCAGTGGGACTTTGACAACAGTAATGTGTTGTATTTACGTACAATAATAAATGCAACGGAAGAAAAACGCTACGCTATAGAAGATAAACGTATGTTTCAATAAAAAAAACACTCATTCGTTACAAAATACATGCAAACATATAATATTTTCGCTGAATTTCAGAAATCGACATGTACGAATATTTTGAGCATTGCATTCATGCGGCTCGACTATATATTCTCAAGGAAAGTGATGATACAATTCCAGCTGCACGGCGTCACATGAAAATGTACAACCGATTTCCTATTAAAAATTAATTTTCCATACAAATTATATGATTTACGTGTTAATCATTTGATCAATGGAATTTATTTTTCTTTCTTTCATTTTTATAATTGCAGAATGTATTGTGTGGATATCATTGTTCGATTTTTATTCCTTGGCCTGTTCATTTATTATGTGGGAGGAGCAGTATTTGGTTCATTTTTCTCGACAAGTTCAGTTATGATAACGGATTCAATTGTTGATGCTTTAGATGCAAATGTGTCGGCATAGTGACAAAAATTAGATCATAAGTTTATTCATTTTTTGTTAATGCAAATGAATTCATTCGTGAGCATTCTTTTCATTTTCAAATACTAAATTAAAAACAACAATAACAATATTATTTTACGGGAAATAAAGTAAAAACGAAAATATAATTAGTGCAATCGTTATTACGTCTACATTTCTTTTATTATTAAATTTGATTTCATTGTTGGATTATATTTAAAATTAAATAAAAAAGTAGCGTGTGCGGAGAGCGTGTAACATTATGTGTATAGATTTATAAATGTTGTAAATACTTTAGAAGCAACAAAAACAAGAACAACAACAACGCATGCATGTATTGGTAAGTCAATTTTCTAATAACGTTCACTGAGATAAAACCATATGCAATTATGGCAATTAGTGATTTATGATGTTTGAAAAGTGCGCGCAAAATTTCCTAATCAAATCACAGCGCACGAATTCAATTCGTTGAAATTTGTCGCTTGCGGTGGCATAACTAAGTACTTGATTGTGGTATTCTTTGCTTTGTTCACTGCTCGCGATTCACTTAAGTGGTTATGTTGATGACACATTTTAATGAGTGTGTGCAACTTTTTCGACATGAACGAGCTGAGCTAGTAGAAAATTTTGCTTTTCTCTTTTAATCGATGTTGTTTTTTTTTCCTTTTTGTTTTGTTTTTTTTTTTCTTTTTAAATCAAATATTCAGATGAGGATATCACGTTAAAACTCTCAAAGTTGTGTTGTAATTTCATACATGAGTATTAAAGTACAACGTAACAAGTAATCGAAATAATGTCTTGAACTTCATATGCGACACATATTTGCGCTTAGAAAATGGCACGAGACACACACACACACACACAGTGTATGTACATAAATTGTATGTGTTCGCTTAGTGGGCTCCTTAATGCACACAGACTTTTGTAAACGCTTATTTATT
Source organism: Resseliella maxima (assembly GCA_029041755.1). NCBI lineage: Eukaryota > Metazoa > Arthropoda > Insecta > Diptera > Cecidomyiidae > Resseliella > Resseliella maxima. The sequence goes on along the minus strand of JAQOWM010000826.1, from coordinate 285,228 downwards.
CACTGGAATTATAGCAAAAGCAATTAAATGGAAAATTGCGCGCACACTACTCATTTGATTTCTACGGCAGATTAATATACATACAAAGCAAAAATAAGCAAGCATGACACATTGAACTGACAATGTGCACACAACGTGCAATAATATGATGATGCCAATAATAATAAAGGTGTTTGAGTTAAATAAGATTGCTTGGGTTTCATTTTTTTTTCGCTCATCATAAAATCGTAAACTATTCGAAATCGAATCGCTAAATAATCTTTCGGATGAAAAATCGAAAGTTGAATGATAAAGAAAGAAGAATGAAGAAGAACGAAAAGAGTCTGAAAATAATAAAAATTATTTAGACGAGAAAGAGTGGTTATTCATCGTTTTCATTTGTAATATACACTGCGCGAACTAATTTTACCAACACTCACATTTTTGAAAATATCTTCACAAAATGAAAAGATTTCGATTTTTTTTTTTTTTTGTGCAATTTTATTACAAACTATTTACTGAAATATCACAAAAACATTATCAAAAAAAAATTTGTATTTATGGTATTTTTTTTGATTTTTCGATTTTTCGCTCCCAAAAAGTGCGAACTAATTTTACCGACACTTGACATTTCGAACGAAACAAATGTATTTTCCTCTAAAAATCCGGTTAATATTTGGTCCATTTACCCTTGGCATCATGTAATGCGATGATTCGACGAGGTAGACTGTCATACAGTGATTCGATTTTGGCCTGTGGTATGTTTCGCCATGCCGCCTCGATGGCCGCCGTCAATTCATCTTTGTTGTTGTATTGCCGGCCTTCTTTGTAGACTTCTCTTGCTAAAATTGACCAGACATTCTCGATGATGTTCATATCTGGTGATTTGGCCGGCCAATTGTCGAAAAGTTTGATTCCACGCTGTTCAAAATTGGCCAAAGTGGACCTGGCCACATGAATTGGAGCGTTGTCTTGTTGAAATTGCCAGCCTAAACCAGCGCATTCATAGCCATATGCTGGAAAATGAGGGCCGACCATCTCTTGGTACTGTATTGCGTTCATTCGTGTTGAAAAGAATGACAGCGGCATCTTTTTCAAGTAGCCAATGGCACCCCACACCATCACAGAACCACCGCCAGATTGGCGCTTACTGAAAATCATTTCTTCGGTGCGAAAATCGTGCCAATAATAGGCAAATCCATCTGGACCATCTAAATTGAACTTCTTTTCATCCGAAAAAATGATTTTGCGCCATTTGTTTGTCCAATGAATGTGATCAGAGCTGAAATTTTCACACTGTGTGTGCATGCACAAATTCAATACAGCACGCACATCTCAGTGTGCGATGCACAAATGCTTGGATTTTTTAGGTGCACACACACTACCATAAAATCACATTGCTATTATGATTTTTGACTTTTCTATAGGCATGTGCGCACACTTGTAAAATAGAAGCAAATGTGCATCGCACAATTTGATGTGCGTGCTATATTGATTCTGTGCAAGCACACACAGTGTGAAAATTTCATCTCTGAATGTGTTCCAGAGCGAATTTCTTCCGCTCTTCAATATTGGCTGGAGACAACATTGGCTTACGCTTCATTTTCTTGTATTTTAGACGTTGTGAACCACTTAAAATCTTTTGAACACGTCGAACACCAACAGACAAATTGTTTTCAGTCCTTAATTGCCGGGCAGACTCAAAACTATTCGCCGCACATCGAATTAAAAGCCGCTTTTGCGCCGTTGAAACGGTTGATGGCCGACCGGTGTGCTTGTTTTGGCCATAGTTTTCGCGATTTTTGAGAAAATTTCCAACAACGTTTCTGCCTCGACCCATTTCCAATGCTATCTGACGATTTGAAATTTTTGTATAGTCTTTTAATGTAGAAATTTTGGCCTTTTCGGCGTCAGTTAATCGTTTACCGTGTCCCATTGTTGATCGATTGAATTTTGGAAGACAACTGCGTAATAACTATTGCGAAATTGCACCAATAGACGTAAAAAGATGCATAACGGTAAATTACATCAAAACAGATCGCAAAAATGTAAGCAACACTGCTTGTTTTGTTCGAAATGTCAAGTGTCGGTAAAATTGATTCGCACTTTTTGGGAGCGAAAAATCGAAAAATCAAAAAAAATACCATAAATACAAATTTTTTTTTGATAATGTTTTTGTGATATTTCAGTAAATACTTTGTAATAAAATTGCACAAAAAAAAAATCGAAATCTTTTCATTTTGTGAAGATATTTTCAAAAATGTGAGTGTCGGTATTATTAGTTCGCGCAGTGTATGTGCATTTGTGTTTGTGATACTGTGTTTGACGCAGTTTTAATATATATAACTTATCGCTCTTATCGCAACAATAGAAATGCAAAAACCGTTCTATACACCACACACACGCAAACTTAGCAAAACACTGACAATATTTAGGTTATGTTTTTTCCAACCATTCGTTGGAATGAACGTCATTCCAACCAAAATTGTTCATTGTTGGACAACCCTGGTGTTAAAAAAAAAAACGAATGGTTGGAAAAATCATAACCTAAATTTTCTCAGTGAATGATGAACGTGATTTTGTAAAGGTTTAACTTAACACAACTCAACGATAACTTTCAACAAGATATTTATAGGAAAGTTCTAATGAATGCCTGTTGTGTTTGTGTTCCTGTCGCCTCTTATCGCATTGTGCATTTTACGGGAATGTGTGCGAGAATGCGTATATTTACATCAACCACGTATATTCACGTATATCCACATATCCATATTATATGAGCGAAATGAGAAGCAAGCATTGCACAGGCAAATGTAATTCTAGATCTTAATGCTGATTCGGATGCCGATGCTTTACATAACTGCTCATTCGCTCAATTTATAAATGTTGTCTTGGTGCTTAGATTAACATGTCTGACAATCTTATGTGTGCGATTTTACAAGAGAAACATTTTCTTAATTCCCAGTAGCAATGTGATTTTGGATGGCAAGATGAGAGGCTTGATTCTCATCGAAGGATGCTTCGTTTTCATTTCGACCATAAGAGAGAAAGAGAGAGAAAAAAAAAACGAATTCGCGCCTAGAAATTGCCAATTGAGAAAAAGTACCGATTTGCATGAGGCTTCTTCATCGCAAAGTCGCATTTTTCGTTGTTGACTCCCTTCACCTTACATTCTCAAATCATCATTTTTTTTCTGTTCGTCTTATTTTTCATGCTAAGTGTGCACATGTACGTCATAATGTTTGTCACTTATCATGCCAAAATGAGCAAAGATTCTACACGTACTCACATACGCGTAATGAATTTTTGTTAATAAGAATCACTGCAAACATCACACTTCGATTAGATAAGATGTTTTCTTTGCCTGACCCGCTCCACTTTACGATTTTATTATACCATTAATATTCATCAATTGCTAAGTGTTGAGGTGTAACCATGTTACGAACCATGCATACAACATTTTATGTGTACTTGATTCCCTTATTTCTAGTGAACGTGCAAATGTCTTTCTCTTTTTCTCTCTCTTCTTCTCTCTCCTTCTCTCTGTCTTCCACATTCACGTTCACACTTACATTCAAATTCACATTCTCATTCACATTCTCATTCTGATTCACATTCACATTCATTCTAATGCTCTTCTATATTGTATTTGAACAATGAATATGCGCATACATAGAAATTATCTCTTAACATCATTCGACTTTGCACTACAAAATTAACATCTAATCAAACGGTTTCTTCAGTCTATATCACATTTGTTGGCTACAAACAATTTTCTCTGTTATCCTTTCTCTCTTCTTGTGACATGTTAGTCTATTTTTGGTTAAATTTCTTTTCGCATTGCTATATGATTGCGGTAGAGATTTGTTGCCAATGATTGTGAGCATTTATTTGAGTGACTATGTTTTGGCAATACCATCAAAAGATAACATGACCTCGATAGCACGCGAGATTGACTACTCAATAGGTTCTAACTATATCCCAATAACGATTGTATCAAACTAAGTTCGTTGTCCTATTGTATTTTTAGCTCAATTCTATTCCATTTATATATTTACAACCCCTCCCCCCCCCCAAATCTGCTCATATTTATAGAAAATTCTTGTGTTTATATTTGCATTTGTAAGGCAATTGATTTCCGGCAAATAGTTCATATATTCAGGATTATTTGTATTTGTACGACCACCAATTCAATGTGTAATTCATTGATAGTGAATTTAAATGCCATCATAAACATTCTCTGTCGCACAAGTCACGACACATCGTGAAAATCTAACTAGAAGATTTACTAAATTAATTTCTCTGTATTACACGAACTTGTACTTTTGTCGAATTGTATGTGCGACCTTGATCGACATCTCTATACCATCGAAAAAAGAGACTGCATTTTCTTCCTCTCCTTCTTCATTTATGTGGAGCGATTGTTTGCATGCCATTGGTTGTGCAAAATAATACAACATTCACGCATAAAGATTACATTAAAATAGACAAAATGAATAATAGATGTCGATTTAATTCATCGCAGCGCACATCAATCGTATTTCACATGATGAGACAAGAAAAATGTCACGGTGAAAAGCAATAATTTTCAAAGGGAACCCAAATCGGATGGGATGATATATGGTGTGGGACATATACGGCATATATACGCACACTTAAAACGTCAGTGGCGAAATATTGAGAATGTGGTAGTGAAAATAAAATTTACCGCCACTGTTGATTGTTTGTAGTGGTAATTCGCTTGTATAGTATTCTACAATGTATCCAGTTGCGCCTGTCAAATAATTTTGACAGCAACAAAATAGAATACTATACAAGCGAATTACCACTACAAACAATCTACAATGGCGGTAAATTGTATTTTCACTACCACATTCTCAATATTTTGCCACTGACGTTTTGAGTGTACGACTAAAGAACCAAAAAAAAAGATTCTTGTTTCGTGTACTGCGGAACAATTTTGTATCTAAAAGAACACAAATGATGAAGTTCGTCAACGAGCATATATGTGCTTGCGTGTGTAAAAAAAATGTGAAAAATTTTCGCCGCCACCTTTGCCCACCCAACACCAAATCGAAATGAGTTGCAAACAAAAGTCGAAGTGTTAAAAGTGAATTCTTATTCTTAATCTCACGCCTTGTTGTATTTCTTATGCGAAACGAAGAGTTTGTGGGTTATTTTTGCACGAAAATTGTTGACAACGTCTGCCATTAAATACGCTACTTGCTCGTCAAAATGATGTGTATGGTTCTGCATTCCATATCATGTTAGATTGTTTCTCATCTATTTTATTTAAGGGGTGAATCAACAAACAAAACACAAAATATATATTATCGTAAATTTGATAATAATTTGGTCATTTAAATTGGATATGGTGGTTTTTGAATGTTTTTTTTCACATTAAATTTGTTCGATTGTTTAGACATTGGATATATTTATAGAAAATGTTTAAGGACAGCATTTTAATGGTGATCAACCCCTAGCTCAGGCGCGCAGCCCACTCCTACCGTCTTGTTATAATCTATTATCATGATTATTATTCGCTATTTGAATATAGGGTTTGCGTTTACTGTTGCTTTTATTTATCGCATATAGTTTTGTACTTCATAGTAATATGTGGGGCCATAGGACCTACGATCACTGACATTGTCGCTTTCGTTGGTTTTTTCAAACCACTATCGCTTTCTCACTTTATCTATTTCTCTCTCTCTTTTTTTTTGTGTGTGTTTCTCATGGTTCTATCAACAATAGTATTTCTATGTGTCATTACGTAAGTAAGTAAAATAATATATATAAATGTGATGAATGATGTGCGCAATTTTTTATATGTATTTTTTTATTCGTTGCTTGTGTTTTCATGTTCAATTTTCCTTTATTTACACGATTCATATTGTTCGCCCCACGTATCGTGTCTCATCTAATACAAATAAACAAATTTCTTTGGGAATTGTATGTGTACTTGTTTTTTGTCGTTGCTGTTGTTGTTGTTGGGCATTTCAAATCATATTTAGCGAGCATACTTTACGAGTGTATTTCCAAAAATATTGTAAAAATTTCATCAAAAATGTCAACGTAAAGTACAACATAAAACACTCTATCGATGTTTTATTCAAACAAATATTTAACAAACGTATATATCTATTGGAATTATTTAAACGTAATTCTTCATTTTGTTCTACATTTTATATATTTTGCTAAATATGAGAATAACATCGTGAATCCTATCCCTTTCGCTCCTTCACGATGATTCAATACACACATGTATATATGGGCAGGGTATATACAGTGAATAAAAGAACTTATTCGCAAAAAGCAAGAGACAAAGAGTAAAGTATCGCGTATGAATTTCAAACACAATTCGTTCAGGCTGGAGAACTTTACTTATTTTTACAGTTGTTAATTTATACACGATATAATGACGGGCTTTGTTTAGAATTTTTCCCTTATCTCTCTCTCTCCCTCTCTTTCTCTTTCTAATTATCTCTCTCATGCTCTTCCTTCCATTCGTTTCATTCACTGATTTCCGTTCATTATTACATTTATTATACAAACTAAACCACAAAAGCATTGCACCGTACTAACAATATTATTAAATATCACCTCCGGCGCAATTCCAATAACTAAACATGTATGCATTTTCTTGCCTCGTTTTTTATATGCGAATTACAAAAGGATCCGCTTTGAAAGTATGCGACAATAATCATAACATAAAATGTATCTCACTTTGTCTCTATTGTTTTATTTCTGCTCAAACAATAAATGGAAAAATGGATTTTGATCTCAACTGAGATAAATTCGCATCATAATCTCATATGCTCATTTTGCTATCTTTCATTTTACTTCGAACTATGAATTTGTATTATTTGATCACATGTTTGATTTAAATTAGATCAAATGGACCTATTTTACGAAAATGACAAATAAATATTTTGTTTTTTTCGGAATGAAATGATTTTTTATTCGTGGTAAAACTATCAAATGAAAGGCTGCGAGGAAAAATGTTACACAGAAAAGTTCCGTGGAAAAATGTTATTATTCAGTGTATTCAACATACAAAAAACAACAACAAATACATTGAATAATAACATTTTTCTGTGTAACATTTTTCCTCGTAGCCTCTCAAATGACATTATAATTGACATTTTGAAATGTAGCAAATTGATGTATTGTTGCTATTTGAATATATTCGCTATAGCGAAAAAAACTATTTGCCGATTGTGTCTTCAAAAGTCCTTGAAAAACGAAAACTGATACATTCAAGTTCATTTGTTTGCCATTTTTTTCAATAAATAATCACATCTGGTTCACACTTTATTTCGAATCCAAAAAATAAAAAATATCAGTTAATCCTTATTTTCTACAAAATATTAACGTTATTTTGCACATTATTTTTTCCATTAAAGTTGGGGTATGAGTGCACATTATGCACAAACATTAATCGGATTGTATGGAGGCCTATTAAACGAGAGCAAATACGCACTTTCGGAAATCTGTGCTAAGTATTTACAAAAGGTCAAAATGTAGTTTTTCATCAACTGAATGTGTTTGTTTTTCGTTTTACATTTTACAGTGTTGTTGTAGCAAATCTCAAAGAGCTTTTTTTTGTTTACGCCAATAATAATAAGAACGATAATTATCGCGATGCGTTGGTTTTTCGAGTGTCGAGTACTTTTTTAGAATAATAATCAAAAGTAAATGTTGTTGGTTGCGTTGATACTCTCATGCTTCATGCGACAAAATCTTTGTATACTTTCTCACTTTGGCACATCAATGCTATTAAAGTGAATATTATGGCAAAAGAAAAGAAGAAAAAAATTTTTTTTTTTCCAACATTCTGTTTATTATTGCGTTATGTCTGTCCGCTTTTGGCGCTTCTCATCTCTTTCAGTGAGTTGCCAGATTTTTCCGTTGCAAAAATTGCATGGTCCATTAAAAGCAGTGCGGAAGAAAATGTAAACAAACAAACAAACAAGCAAATTCATAATATATTTTTACGGATAATTCTTGTAATCGTTTGAAAACTTACAAGTGGGAATCTTTAAAATAAAAAAATGAAGCAGAACGGAACAAAACGGAACTGAACACAATTTTAAATGGAATGATGAGAGCCAAACGAGAATTGAAATGAAAATGAAGAAGGAAAGGGTGAGAGTGGAAAAATGAGTCCAAATTGTATAAAAGTAAATGTAATTAAACTTACCGCAATTTAGCAAAATTTGTAAAAGTAAACCGATGCTAAGGACTCGCTGCCACAAACTACTGCAACTGCTTTTGCTCGCCATCATTTTGTAAGTTTTTGTATAATGGTGACTGCTGTTCTGCTTGCCTTTTAATTCACTATTATTTCTTTTTGTCGACGTGTTGCTCTTTCTAATTTTCATCATTTGTATTAATAATTTATTGTTATTATTATGCTGCTTTCTCTTTTGCTTTAACACCTTGTTCGTTTTGTCTGTGTTTTTCTGTGTTTTTCTGTGTTTTTCTGTGTTTTTTTTTTCGTTTTTAATTTTCTGAATCCACTGTTGAAACTATGAATGAGATTTAATTTCTATTTGATTTAAATTGAATATGAAACAGTGATTCAGTTATATTTGGAAAAACTCTTATTACATTTGAATTGTTTTGATTTATTTTTTTTGTGTTTTCTAAAAAATTTCATTTAACCGTTTTGGATGGAATGCAATATTTATACTGAGTGTATTGATTGTTGGATGACAAATTACAGAATGTTTTTGTTAAAAGAATCTTTTCACTTTGTGTGCACTTTCACATGCGCCTTAAAATAACACAATCAATTAACTGTAGCTAATTGTTTTGAATATACACGTTGTATGCACGTATTCATTTGGATTTAACATTGGTTGCATAAAATTCCACAATCGTTTCTAGCATCAGTTGGTGTGTATGTGTGTTTCAGAGAGGGTATGCGTCCGTACTACAAAAGGAGAAAGACAGAGAAGAATAAAAAGAAAGAAAATAGCATTAAAATACACATTTAAAAATAATGAACCATTGTTCGTTTTCAACATTTGCTGTTGCTAAAGCACTTTTGGCCTTTTGAAATTTTGAACGAGCTAATGATTACAAAGTCCTGCTTGACTAAATGTACAAACGATTTTGATGACGGTCGGGCACAACATCAAGACTACAGATAAAACCCAACGAAAAATAAATAGTTTAATCATTTGTTTATTATATGTGAATGTCATACGGATGAAGTTCTCTGACGGCAATGTGCGGACTTCATTCAATTCCCTTCCTATTGATATTATGCATATTCGAATGCATTTCTCTTTGCATTACGTTGAAAATATACGTAGGGCTCAAAAAGATTTGCAGTGCACTGCTATACCGTACTGTGCAATATAATGCTGTACGAAAGCATGGGTAAAAGTCTGAAAATGTCTTTGTTTTATGAATTCATTTGTCTGTTACCCAAAACTGAATAAAATACAATGGAATCATGGTCTGTAAATATTTATTTGAATCCATTGAAAGATTCTCGCTCAACATATACTAGCATTTATGTAACGCACCTTGATGCAAACGATATGCCCAGTGCTTGAACTTTATTTTAGACTTGTGATTTTACATTCTTACTCTTTGCTCTTTATACTTTCGATGTTCACCATCTATTGGAGTGCATTTCATAACATTTTTGTTCTGTACCTTTCCGAACACAACATGTCGAGCGAGACCTTTAAGTGAATTCCATTTCAAAATGAAAATTGAAAATTGAAGTGTTAAAGTAAATAATGCATTTTTCTTCTAAATTGCGTTCGGTTATTGTGATTCGCGTGTCGTCTGTGCGCGGCATTCATTTTCTTATATAACCGCGTGTCATCATTTATGCCATTTTTATGAAGTTGAACTTAATTTAGCTTTGGTGATTGTTTTCCATGTATCCATTTACTCAAATGATTTATTCGAAACTGTCATCCTTTAGCGTGCACACTCACTAAAATCTATTCTCAATTTCTGCGACACCGCACACATTTTCACGTTTATTATTTTCCTTTATCTTCATCATTCACTATTAACCATCCTCCCTCTGCCTATCTCTCTCTCCCTATCTCTCTCTTCCTTCTTTCATTTACATTTCCATTTAATTTTTTTTTTCTTTGCGTTCAACACTGGATCGAGTTTTATTTCACATTATCTTATTGAAATGTTGAGAAAAATAGCAAAAATCTTATTTAACTAAGTGAATCAGTGTGTTGAACGTTTTTCAATACGATTTTCAACTATATCTATATCATTCTGATGAATGAATTTTCTACGAAGTGCAAATCACATCCATGGCGCACCGGTCGAATATCATAAACACAATTGCTTTTGTTTTTTTCATCAACAAATTGCCAATTTTTATGTTCAAATTTAACACCAAGCAGTGCACTGTCTCGCCCGCCATTAGTAAAAAACACATTGAACCGGCTAAAGATGAAAAGATATCTCTCCTACGCATTCTATCTGTGTTTTTGCCTTGATATTTGAATAAATATTTACTTTGCCTTAAGTGGATACTATTTGTTAATGTCTGTATTTTTATGTGCTTAGATGTGATCCAGTAAACAATTCATACAGCACTAATCATCATCATCATCATCGTTGTCATCGTCGTCGTCGTCGTTCTCGTCGTTGTCTTCATCATCTTTTAGTATCATAAACGTTTCATCATACTAACTCATCTCTTAGCTCATGGTATCTTGTCACGGTAAAAGCGAATTGTTGCGCTTTAGCCAAGTAAAATACGACAGTCTCAAGATGTAGAAATTTGCAATCGTTTTTTCTCCGTTATTTTCAACTGACAGTGAATCTCGCCCGTTCAGCTCAATGTTTAGCATTTTGTATTGTGCAGTTGCCACACATAAACACAAACACACATTTTACTTTTCCATTATGCTGATTTTTCTTCTTCCTACCCAAAACAATATCTCTTTAAACTGGAAGATGATATATTGCTTGTTATGTGTTACACGCTTATACGACTGACTTATGTTCACTTTTGGTTCAGTCCGGTGGTACACCGGTGCTGATGGAAACGATGAAAAAGTGTTTGCCAGTGATGTTGAAGCTAAGAGTTTCCAATTTTACAAACGTATAACAAAAAAAAGAGATTTTTTTTTAACGCTAATCATGATCAAAACAATAACATTTATTGTGCTAATCTTCTTCGGCTCAGAAACAACGAGCACACAGAACACAGCACACATATCATTCTTTTAGCTTCTGCTTGTTTTTCATTACGTGCTTGAGTTTATCCTTATGCTCTATGCACTGTTCCATTTCGTTGCATCATTCTTTGCACATATTATACCGTGAGATTTTCCCGTCTTTTTTTTTAATATGGCCAAACAATTTATCGTGCTGCTTAATGTGAGTCTTGAATGTAGAATATATAGTGTGGAGTGTAGTGAGAGCTAAATCTAGGATGCTGTGTCGTACAAATTACTCTCAAGCATTGAATGCATATTTTATTGGGTAAATAGTCACCACATAGCACTCAGCGATTGTATTTCGATGCTTTTTATTTTTGTGCAAATATGTCTGCAATGTTGATGTTTTCATGTCACTAACAAGGGCAAGCAAACGTAATGTAACGTAGCTCGCTCATTTTTCTATATACATATATATGTATATTCAAACTCAAGTATCCGTCGTTATTCCATTATATTATCGTCCTGTTTTATTATATTATTATTTTCAGCGAATGTTACTTCATTCGTTCTCTACCGCCCTGTTCTTTTTTCTGTTTTGTTTTGATTTTTTTTTTTTTTTTTTTTTTTTTTTGATTTTTTCTTTTTTTGCATCGTTACGCTATTTTTATTCGCTACATATTATTTTCAGAAAAACGAAATTCATTTGTGTTTTTATTCGGTTTCATTTTCACTCGAAAGCGAGTCAAAGAGTGGAAACTCGAGTTTATTTTCTTTGTTTTATTTTGATATCACAATATAATAGAGAGAAGAAGAACGAATTTATGGATGATTACATATGCATCCAAATGTTTTCCACATATGTGAGTATTTATTGTATGCATAGAAAATCTATATCTTTTTTGGCTCTTGTTTTTATTTTTCATGTTCTCTCTCTCTCTCTCTCTCTCTCTCTTACTCTCTACATTTTCGTATTTATTTATATTTCACACCGCGATAGAAAATATTTGTGTTTTTAGTGTGTATTGCAAAGTGACTAAGCGTATTTCGTTTTGCATTCGGTATTTATTTCCACTGGTATTGAAATCATCATTGCATTCAATCATAGTTGATCGTATGCTATATCTATAATATTTACACATTGTGACTGTCTATTTTTAGAGCCTAGTTTCGAAGGAAAAATGGAAAGATGTCAAAATGCGAGAGATCGTTTTGTTTAGAATTTGTATACGTATGTTTTTGAATGTTTTGATTTTGTTTCTTTTTCTTCGTCTTCTTGATTTGCTTTTGTACAACAAAATGTACACATATGCGGACACGATGTGAATAACACTTTTTCTTTTGTATTCTACATGTTTTGAGTGTACGTAATTTCATTTGATTTGAACAGTCATTTGAATTTTGCCTGTGATATGACACACACTTTCATTCATACTTAGGCTATTGCAACGGCATACGATCAGATCGTCATCTGTGTGTCGTAATATAAACAATTCTGTCGATTCAACTGGAAAATACGACGAATAATGTTAAAAATATAAATAGTCCGGAAAATTGGTAATGATATATAAGAACTATGTGACACTTGAAATGTTGTTATTCATTCTTTTGACTTTGTTTCAATAAAATTCACAAATTGAACATCTCTTTTCACGCTTGAACTTATGATCCAAATCGACTGTTGGATATTTTTTTTAACGAAAATTATTCAAATTGATTCAATTCAAAATGAATAAAGTGCTTCGTTCAATTCGCGGTACAGAGCAAAAAAAATTTGCGTGATTTGTTCAGAGAAAAAGAAAGAAGAAGAAGAAGAGAAAGGGGGGAAGGGAGAGAAAGAAAATATAAAAACTTTTATTTCTGTACATTAAAGCGGTTGTAATAAAGCAGTGAATGAGTTGCGTTCCCGTAGTCAGGTTTTCCACTTTATAACAACCGTTGTGAAATTGGTGAATTTATTTGCTGTATAGATTTTCCCAGTATTTGTCTTTTCTCTGGATGAAACGACCATTAAAGCAAACGAAAAAAAGAACAAAAAAAAAACAACAAAAACTGTCACATCGTCGGTCTGTTAGTGAGCATTGCTCACCACTTATTTAACTTCCTTTTATTTTTAATTCTCCTCCCATAATTTATTTTATTTTATCTTTGGTCGCCGCTTTTGGCTCGTGTGTGGCAATGGTTTTTAGTTGAAAATTTCCTCGTGTTCAATGTGCATGTTGTGTGTAACCGTTCTTCTTTTTTTCATACGGCTACTAATTTCCTCTAATTCTGAACAAACTCATTTCAGGCTAGTGTAATGATGTCATACAAACATACGCAAAACTGCAGAATTTTTGTCAATTGCAAATTTTTTTGATGAGATTCTCTGATTTTATCTGTTACAATTACATGAAGTGCTATTGCACAAAACTAAGAAATATAAACAAACATTCATTAAATTTAAGCGCATATGCGTCAATAGTAAAAAAAAGAAATCAGCATCACACATTCCATGAAATCTTTCAGTTTTTATTATTTTTATTATCATGTTTGTTGATTAGGTTCCGACATTCATCGTTTTTGTCTATCTCAGATTGTTGTGATGATTTCTTTGGCGTTGTAAAATGCTCGATTTGGCATGGGCGAAGTGTGTGATTTCGATGTTTTTGAGTATTAAATTATTTGTCGTTGGATTGTTTTCTCTCTATCCATCTATCATTCACATTTATGACTAATGCTGTGGGTTTTCCACATTTTAGTTTCATGATTAGTTTGAAAAAGTCAACGATACTTTTACAGTGCTTCTTTTAAATGAAGACATTAATGGTTTTTAATTCGGTTACATGTATGAGCCAGTGGCACTAATCTGAGTTTCAGGGATATGGATTGTGTCATCGTTTCCATGTGGTGATGTGAGATATAGTTGTAATATGCATGTGGCTAATATAAGATATATGTGGTTTAGATTTCTAGGCATTCGTTTCTCTTTTTTTGCGCACAGATTTTTCTGAAATTCTGCTATCTACTAGTGGTTTTGAACATACATGGGCAAGGGGGAGGGTATTTGGGTTTAGCCCCCCTCCCCTAAATTCTTGTATCAAATTGATCTTTGATTTTGCGAAATTGACGAAATTGACTATTCAAAATCGAAGACCTTTTTTTAGCTCTTCACATTGATTGAAAGGAAAATTATTTAAAATTTCTAGGGTTTTTCGAGCGAAAATCCGATTTCCTTGACGTCTTCTGTTTTTGAAAAAAAAAATTTCGGATTTTTTGGTTCGAAAACTGAGGACTTTTTCTTTTGCTCTTCACTTTTCCAAATCGGAATTTAACCACACCCCCCGAGATTCCTCACCTTGCCCATATATGGTTTTGCATATTGTTTGTTCTGTTTATAAACTGCGTTTTGTTTGTTCCGGTGAAGGCTTTCACGAGGGGATAGTTTAGTCGTAGTATTTACTATTGACAATACTACAATACACCGTGCATAGTTTCACTCACTCATAAAACATCGAAAATTATCACTTTTTAATTATCACTCTTCATAAATTATCGTCTCAAGTGGAACTGGAATAATGGCTTCTCGGATTTATTTTTCATGGATCCCATTAGTATCTGTTTTATGATGTATTCCTCCGCGCATATATATATATTTATTTATTTATATTCTGATTGTGTGTGCACAGCTCTAATGTCTAGAGCATTGATGCTATTTCGTTGTCCCATTTCACTCTATCTGGTTTTAATGAAAAAATACTGCAGTCAGCCATTTACCATCCATTTCTCTCTTTTTCACTCTCTTCCTTTCTCTCTTCCCATACCACGTGTATCTCTGTCTTTCTCTCTGCGTACGTGTGCGTGCGTGCGTGTGTGTGTGTGTGTGTGTGTGTGTATGTTGGAAATGTGATAGTGCGGGATTAGTATTTAGTTTCCTGAAATGAAAATGTAAAAATGATTTGTTTCATTTAATTTTTGGTTTTTATGGTTTTTGAGGTTGATTCCTAGTTTTATGATTGCTTAAATTAGATTAATTGCTTTTAAATACGTTGAGCTAATGAAATAAATTTAATTAAGCTACATAAACCAAAACAAAGTTTATTTAGAGCCAAACAAATTCAACGAATATGGCATATTTTTCATCCAAAGTAAAAAAAAAATGAATAAATAAATAAATAACGATTATCATATTTTTCATTTTAAATAAGCGAGAAATGGAATTATAGTGTTATTGTGAATATACCAAAACTATCACATTTATTTTGATTTTAATGATCAATCATCTATTCGGTTTTCGATATAAAGTTTTCACAACATACCCACATTTTCATATGAAATGATACAGCGGTTACATTTGAAACTAGCAATTTTTAAAGTGTTTATTTTGAGTTCAATCATTGTATACAGTAAAAGTCATAAATACACCGGATAAAAAAAGAGTAAAAAAACACATAAGTGAGAATAAGCAATAAGGACCCAATCAATTCAAAAATGAATTCAGATTTGAGGCGAGTGGATTATTTACCGTGATTTTCTGCCATGAAAATGGAAATCATTTTTTCTCTGCTGTCAGCTGATTAAAGTGCAACCGATTGTACGTAATCGCAATATCTTTCGCTGTTTGTTCATTCAATATTTCAAATTGTTTGCATTTCAACCAAATCAAAAATTGTATACATGTGTATGTTCAATATCCAGTAGATTTTAATAATATTTTGTATCAATAGGTTCTGTAGCAGAGTCGAGGGGCATTGTTTGTCAAAAGACTCTATACTTCGTTGGGATTGTTTGCGTTTGGTTTGTGCAATTTATGGAAACTGAAAGAAATCTCGGACCGAGTACAAAGTGTACACCAAAATCATCAACACACAAATGGATTGAAAATTCCGCCGCAGCACGCTTCCATTGATGAAATGGTGCTTTTTGTTGGTTCCTCATCCTCCAAGCATTATTATACTGCTGCGCGCTTATGCTTTTCTCTCTCTCTCTCTCTCTCTCTCTCTCTTTTCTCTCTTTCTCTCTTTCTCTCTTTCTCTCTTTCTCTCTTTCTCTCTCTCTCTCTCTCTCTCGAGAGAGAGAATATTTTTCGTTGGCATTTTATTTTACAGTTTCAATAATAAATACATAATTTATGTTGTAACATCGTAAACGAGATTTTTTGTTTGGACCTTTTTCAGTGCCAGTGGCAGTAGCAATGCCAGCATTGGCCACACTGGCAACGTTAAACGTGAGAATGAAGAGAGCACACTTCATATTTATATATACACACGAAGGAATGGCATGGCTAATGGATTTCTAAGCATAACGTAAAAATAGTGTGTATACGAGTGGTTGGTGAAGGAAATTGAGGGAAATGAAAGAAAATGAGGAGAGAAAAAAAGATTATTGATGAATATTTGGGTAAAGCTTTACAATAACAAGATGGTTAAATAGTTAAAAGTGGGCGCGAGGGAAAAGCACTGCTCTAAGTGTATAGAACAAATGCAGGAAAAAAATAAATAGCAAAAAAAAAAAAAGTAAAACCAAAAAACCACATGAAACGTGTAACGAAGTATAGTAGCTCATGGCCTGGAGTCTGTTACTATATCTGCTTATGAAATTTGAACGATGCATACACACACGTTTACACACAAATTCACACAGTCACATGGTCACAGAGGAGGAACACTTATACTAAAAATCACAAACTGAGTTACCCATAAAATCAATAGTTGTAGTTTTACCGCACATATACACAAAATCACAATTCATAAAAATTTATAACTTTCGGCTATGAGTGAATCGGTTAAAATGTGCACACAGTGCACGATTTGAGGTTACAATAACATGTTCCAGTTATATTATGAATGTTTCTTTCTTTCGTTCGCCTACAACTGTTTGCCATTTCACTTTTTATTCCATAGTCGTTAGAGTCGACGTTATGTTTTCGAGACTTTTTCCATTCTCTCCAACTCTTCATTTCTTCTCTCTCTCTCTCTCTCTCTCTCTCTCTCTCTCTCTCTCTCTCTCTCTCTCTCTCTCTCTCTCTCTCTCTATCCCTCCCTCCCTCTTTTTCTATGTTTGGTTGTTTTTTTATTTTTTGAAATTTTTTAGAAAATCTACCTGATTCACAAATAAGGGATGAGTTAGGGCCCAAATGTATTTTCGATTTAGAGTAGTTATACTCAGTCATTATGCAGTCAAGCATTTTCGCGTGTACGTTTCACAACCCGTCGGCTGATGAATATAAGAAAAAGATGAAACCAAACTAACAATTCGCATTCGTGCACCAATTATTCATACATTCATGGTAGAATACGGTAAAATATCAGCGACATACAGAAACTTATTGCCAGAAAATAAAATAAATGTCTAAATGGAGTGATGTAGAATCTCCACTATGTATCGTTGTCTTTTTCGCCAGCGAGTATGCGCTACGGTATTTTTATTTGAAATGCAACGCAAACAGCAATCCCAATTGAAAAATGAATAATTAAGTCCAGATGCAATCAATATAACTAAACCGTAATGTGTGCAATGCGAATTGAGTGAAAATATATTTAAAAAAAAGAAAAATGCAAAACGAAATGAAATGAAACGAAACGCGATTTATATTCGCGCGCACACACAGTATTTTCAGTATTTCATAGCGGTACATAGGAACTCAAGAAAGATTGAAATGCCTTTGCTTGGGTCGACTGCAATGCCAAAATACTCTCAATCATGCATAAATATATGTTTGCTCAATTCGCAATACATGCTGTACCTATTTAGGCACGTGTGTGTGCGTGCGTGCGTGTGTGTGTGTGTGTGTGTGTGTGTGTGGATGTGTGAACCAACCCGAACGAAAAGCAATAACAATTTTCTACATTATGTTAAGTAAAAAAAGGAAAAGAAGTAAGCGATCTTATTCAGCGAGCGTAAATGATAGAAACAAAGCAAAAATGGTCGCACACCGTACATAAACAAACGCCAAGAATAATTATTCAACTACCTACAAACAAATAAACCATCCAACAACGGCACAGTATAACATTAATTTATGCGGTGGCAGTTTTTATTTTTGGCATTTCTCGAAATATGAGCAATATAGAATGGTATTGAACTTGCCATACCACAAACTTGAATTGTCACAGGCATATGGTATGCATGGTTTGTGTGTGTGTGTGTGTGTGTGTGTGTGTGTGTGTGTGTGTGTGTGTGTGTGTGTTTTTTGTGTGTATGAGTGTGTGCAAGAGCAAACGGATAAACGAACAACCAACCGACGACATTAGTATTTCGTTGAAAAAATAATCACCATCATTGAAATATATGTACTTGTTATGTCGCCAAATGATTAAATTTATTTGCACAAATGATCAAAATATGAAATGTGAGTTGAGTGCTCGAGCGAGGTTTTTCGGACCTGAATGTGAATACGTTGCACATGTGTTAGTTGGCACAAGCACACAGGACATAATTCGTAAATAGACAGGAGGAAATGTAAAATGGCATTTAATTAACCACTCTTTGTTTTGTTGTTGTTGTTGCTGTTTGCTGTTTGTTGTTTGCTGTTGTTTTTGTCATTGTTGTTGTTGTTGGTGCTGCTGATTTTTTGCGATATGGAACATGTGTGTCAGTTTTCCATATATAACTAGTGTGTTTTTGGACGGCCATTTATGAGCATATATTTAGTCATTTAATTTATATTGACCAGATTTCAATTTAGAGTTTAGTTTGAACTTTGGGCATTGATAGACGACTTAATTAGGCCATTAAATGACACACGCGATAAAGGTTTCATTAAAATCATAAGCCCATATAATTTGCATTTTGGGATCTTTATATTTCTAATAAAAATAATATTGCGAGAGTGGTCAAATGAAGCTATTAACACTAGCTGAATTTGAAGAGACATATATTTGCTTTTCTGGAGAAAAATTAAATTTTCACCATTCAATGAATGAATTTAATGGATTAATTTTAGTTTTCTAGAATTCTGATTCATTATCAATGCATTTTATAACTATATAGGTATTGACTAGGTGGGTATTATCTTTTTCCCTCTCAAATTTATATCCGTATAAAATGCTACTTATATACAGAATTGGGTTAATGATAGAAATATTGCTGTGATGACAGCGGTCTGCATTTATTGGTTCTCGCATACTAATATATTGGAAATACTACCCATCAATACTCGTTTTAACGAGTTGGCGATTTCTGTTTTTTTTTTTTTTTTTTTCGGTGAAATAGCCATCAAATATGTTTTCACACACTATCTTGACATAGAATATTAAAAAAAAGCGAAAGAGAAGAAAAGACAGAAATAGTTTATTGGATTGAATGTAGTCAATATTTGGTTTTTATCCTAATAATAATGCACAAGTCAATGTGAACATTGTTCATTCAATAAAAGTAGTATAAGCTTTCTTTGTTCGATGAAAAGTTATGAAACTCTTATTCTAGAATAAATATTCACAACATTGTATGCAAAAGATAAGGGAAAAAATTAATTAATTTTAATCTTAGAATTACTCCAATAACGAAGATCTTTCGCATCCGAAAATTCCTTGATGAAGATATTTTACAATTTTTATAATGATATGATTCAAGTGATCGTAAGAAGTGCACAAAATATTGTCGTTAATAAAACCACGAAAAACGACTTTTGGCAATTTTCGTATAACTAGACGATCCAGCACTAGAACTCATTCTATTTTGTTTAATCAGTTTTAGCTTGAATGATTTAATTGCTCGGCAACTATAACAGTAATCGAAAATTTGTTTATATCTCAGCTGGCTACTTGCTACCATTTTATATTGTGTATAAAGCTGAACAAAATCTTTTCACATATAATCCATGCTCAAACAACCGTATTGTGTACAATAGATGAGAAGAGAGACGAAGGAAGGATTGGGTGCTTAAAAAACACTACCCTTTACAATCGTTAAATGAATGACAAAGAGGTTTGATTGTAAGCAAAAAATACAAAACATGAAGAGAGAACCGCAACGGAAAATCACCATATGAATGTTGTAACATAAATGAAATAGCAACCTTGCAACACTAATGTAGCCTCTGTATACATTGAACAGTGAACAGTGAATTGTGAACAGTGAACATTGGACTGGTACAGTGTTTATAGTTTTTGATAATGTTGAAGTATTCTCTCAAAAGATTGGACCCAAAATGTTTCTTTTATGTAGTGGTTCGGTTGCTAATTATTTTCACATAAAAGCAATTTGTTGAGTAATATAAAGTTTTCCATGGGAATTAATAATTCGAAGGATTTGGTTGCACTTTGGTTGTTTTTTCTTGTTCAATTGTAAAATATAACCGATGGTTTGTCTGTGTGACCAAGAAGACTTTTCTTGGCATGAAAAGAAAACGACCAATCTGAGTGGGTGTGGTGATTGTACTCTATTACATAAATTGTAGCAAAAATTTTCGGTAAACAAAATCAACAGAGCATAATCATCGTTTGTTAGTTTTACTTTTCAAGAGTTCACTCATCAATCTGAATGGAATCAATGCAATGAATGCCCATTAAGAGTTTAGTATGATTCAAGAAGTTTTTACGATGGAAAAATTACATGCAACTTAATCTTTGTAAACTATAAGTGGGAATAAACACATTTTCATAATTCCTTGCTATTGTTGTTGTTGTTGTTGTTGTTGACCATTTTGATTCATAAAATCTTCGAAAATGATATACATCATTTGCAGCCAAACAACTTCTTTTACAGTTCATTGTGCACATAAATTTACTCGATGATATAGACATGTTAAGAAAATATCGCTGCATTTTGATGCATGCTTCTGTTCTTTCATCATGAATCACTACTACACAAATTGTCAGTTTAAGTGCGTTCGTCTGCATACTTGGGTTCTCTTTTGTTTTGCCAAAGAAAAATCCGGAAAAATAAACAAAAAAAAATATGAATACATTATATCCAGTTGGGTTGTTGCGCGTCAAAGCTTCAACCCGTCAAAATGATGTGTTGCATAGGATTTGCAAATTTCGAGGGAAAACGCCGCTCAATTTTCGGATCTTATTATAATTTTTGCATCAAAAGCTAAAGCATATAGTTTCAGACAAAACGCACATAGCGTTATTAAATCTATAAATAGGGAAAAAAATATTTTATTCTGTGTGTTAAGCAGAATGCTTCCAAATTTCATTACAAAACACCTCAAAATGCAATGTTTTGGCACATCAAAAAATGAATTTTGAGAGCGCATCAATCACCCTAAGGTGAGTGTATGGCAGTAGCCTGCCGGTCCTCGAGCCATAAGCTGTCCCAATCCATGATAATTCAATATAATGCAAAACAGCAATACTCCAAATATGAGTATCGACAGTACTGTTTAATGTAATTAATGGCATGACGTAGTGCGATAATTGAATTTTTTTCACTCCTGACGTCCGGAATTGAAACCAGAATTTGTCGCTTTTGGTGAGAATTTTTTTTTCTCTTGTAAACGATATAGAATAGTTTTGTCAATGTAAATGAGATACCAGCAAAGAGGGTTTCTCATTCTTCTACTGAAAATACGTCAACTAATACATACATAGTTGCTTCACAGTTTCTATACATTTCATTTCACTGTTGATTTTGAAATCAATATTTGTAACCAACTTCACCTTTAATTAGCATGCGACCAACTTCACTTTGATTAGCACAATGTTTCAACATTATGTAAATCAATTTTAACATTAAGTTAATTCATAGAATCAAATGATCTACGCAAATTATTTCACAAAAATGTATTTCCATTTACAAAAGAAAAATGATTTTTAAAATATTTTTTTTTGTGATAATATTTGAAATTTAATAAAAAATCAAAGCCGAATTAGTTCAATAAATATGAATTTAGTCGCAGTTTGACGTTTACAAACCTCTGAATAGATTTTATACATGTATGCGATATGCGCAAAGCGATTATGTGTAAATATATGTGAAAAAACCAATACATTTGCGAGGGGGACTTTTGAGAAACACTCTTTCATGTCATATTCGAGAGCGACACTTAAGAAATTTTGACAGTTAAGAAATTTTCTCAAGATGAGTGTGGATTTTTTTTTATTCACTTTTTTCATTTAAATAGCTAATTTAATGTCTAATTGAAGGAGAATAGCTACAGCTATTCTTCAACTTTATTATCACTCAATTTGCCATCTTATCATTGTATGAATTAAGTCTTATCAATGGAATAACCAGAATAATTTCAGAAGCGGATGTAGCTTGATATTTTTGTTTATAATTTGAATTCATTTCAATTTGATATAATTTAATGAATGAAACAATTCATCTAAATAGCTATGCCATGCCAATAAATTACTACGCTTACCTAACTGCTTTAATTGCATATCCAATATGTTCATGAACATTTAAAAAAACGCATATAATTTTAGAATAATAAGGGGTATCCGGCTCTCAGCATTTTACAAGGACGGCTCTGTAGCGTATTGAAATTGATTCGATTCAATGAAACTCTTGATGAGTACAGCTACAAAGCATATATTGAGCAAAGTCGCAATAAATTTCAATCAGAATACAGTTGATTCATTGTTATTGAGAATATTACAAGCATACACATACTTCTGGTTAATTTTGCATACCAAAACATTTATAACAATATTCTACTAAAATATTTTATACCAATGCTTATGAAATATTTCCGAATTATCAAAGCGAATATTGTAGCTAAAATTGCAGGTATTCCTTTTAGCTCGTATATCAATGATTTTTCAAATATATATTTGCACTGTAAAGAGTTAGTCAGTTTAAATTCAATGATTGAATTTGCTAAATTCAACACATAATTTGTTTTGTTTTGTATACATACTCAAACATAACATTTTCAATGGTATTCAAGATAAATTATTCTTCAATCGAATGTTTGACTTTGAGCAACAAAATGTAATGAGTGGTTTTAAAGTTGTTTTATCTTTTTGGTTTTGTGAATGCAAATTTAAACAAAAAAAAAACAAAAAAACTACTGTATCAAAAGTAACAGATCTTAATTTTATGAAGGAAAATGTAATAAATAAAGTTTGTTAGCACTCTGAATTGAATTGTTTTCAATTGAACATAAATGAATCGATGTGATTGACAAGAGAATGTATAATAAAACACATCACCGAAGCAGACTTAGTATGGATTTTTGTCGAAAATGTTTATCAACTACTTGCAAATCTTGAGAGAAAGAAAAGTAGTTCATTTGCATGTTTTGTGCATATTAAATTATCCACCATCAGATGAAGAATGGATCATACCAAGCGTATGGTGAAGAAACAGCCACAGCAAACGTCGCAACCTTTCATGTCGATTTGTTTATTATTCACAATTGTATACATCTCACTTGAAAACGTTCGCAATCCTTTTTCAATCGCCTATTTCACTTTTTCCATCTCTCTCTCTCTCTCTCGCTCTCTCTCTCTCTCTCTCTCTCTCTCTCTCTCTCTCACTCTCTTTCTCTCTTGATGGAAAATAATCGTAATTTGAAAATAGTCGAAATGGATGTAGTTGAGAAAACAATAACAACAACTGGTTAACATGAATTATTTTGTTGAGTTTGAATATTGATGTGAACCATTTGCATTGCATTCAGTTGTAATATGTCTTTCTCGATGCAATCATTCTATTCTTGGTCCTATTCGACACAATTTTCAACTGAAAACCATTTCTATCTCTCTTTCTCTCTCCCTTTCTCTCTATTTATGTTGTTTTAGCTCAGAAATCAAAGACTTTTGGATTGCCAGTACCATTATTCGTTTAGGATTATATTTACAGTTATTGAAACATGCCCCTGGCCTTTCGATCACGAATCGTAACATTATTGGCATTGGTGAATTGTTGTTACCATTTTGTAACGCATTTTGTGTGTTTGTTTGCCATGTTTTGCTTGAATCGAAAACTGAAAGTAGTTGAAATGTTTTTGAATACATTTTGGGGAGTCTATTTGATACGATTGTTTTTCGATTTTCGACAATTTAGTAATTTGAGCACTGACACAAAATTCGAATGATTACTATTGCAATGCAAAAGGGACTGCAACTGTGTTATCGTAGGCAATCTATCAATAGTGTTGGTTTGCATGTGAATACGCTACACGACATACGCCATACGGCGATTATGTAGATAGTATTTTTTTTTCTTTCTTTCTTTCTTTCCTTCTCTGTATGTGCATCAATTTACAAAGGCGTGCATGAGTGCATTTCATTGCACGCTGCTTAGCGAGAGGCACGAATCATATGAAACAGCAGCAGTGAAGAAGCGACAACGATAGCGACAAATGGCAACCATACTTATATAAGCCTGAAAACAGTAATAAAAACCTTACAAAAGACAAGCACGAATAATTAACTCGATTATCATGCGATGAAAAAGGGGTGTTTTTTGTTCAAAAAAAAAAAAAAATAAATAAATAAAAAAATAAAAATACAGCAAAGCGATTTCTATCGCCAACATTTATTACAAACACAAATTCAAGCCTCATCGCTCATTTGCAGGCGATAAATGAAAAATGTGCTGCAAAAGAGAGAAAAACAAAAATCGTTGATAATTAAACAGCGATGATATCATTTTTCTACAAAACAATATTTTATCATATTTTGGTGTGTCGTATATCGTGTGTCTAGCATTTGATATTTATAAATTAAAAATTTAAAAATTAAAATAAAAATGAAAAAGTCAGTCAATGCAAAAATGAGGAAAAAATTGGAAAATTGAAAGTCTCTAAAAATGTAAAAACGTAAAAATGTGAAAAAAGAAAAATGATTGTTTGTTTATTTTGTTACAGTTTGCCTTTTGAATGTGTATTGCGTTTAATTTATGATAAGCAAATTAAACATAAATTCATAGCTCGGAACATAAGAAGCATAAACAGCCGTTTAAACATCCTAATTATCGAAAGCCATGTAATAGACTCTCATTTTAGATTTTGGTTTTTCGTGTGTATTTTGCGCATTTGTATGTGTTTGAGTCTGTGCTCAACTCAAATTTTGTTGTGTTTTTCATTTCATTTCAAATGATTATATGTATTCGATCATGTATATGAGTGTCATATCCACTGTATGGACATTATGAATAATGCAAAAGAAGGCATAAACCGAATAAAATAAATGAGTAGTTTTAACATGCAAACCCATCATCCTTGCAGTATTTGGTTCAACATATCACGCTGATTGTAGTATCAAAACACCTTTTTTTCATTCCATCTGTTTCAACTTAATTTGCGTCCAATAATTTATGGCACATTCCTTTTTAACCATATTCATACCATGTGTAATCGCAATCCAACGATGCATGCCAATACAAACAGACAAAGACATAGACATACTTATAGACATACTTATAGACATACACATACAAATACAAATACATTCGCACTCGTATGTCTGTATAAACAAATCCACCCTCTCATCGCCTTTCTATCCTCCTGAGGGAAGTCGAAACATGTTATGAACCGGTATGAACATTAAACACTTTGAAACGCCAATTGAGCAATACAAAATGTTATGACTAATATGCGTAAAAGTATCAACTGCATCAGACTTTGGTGCATTCAAAACCAATGCCACATACATGTATGCACCCTTCATCGATGTGTGATACAAAATATATTTTGTATACTTGCACACACTATAGTGTGAAGAAGTTCTTCTGAAAGAAGTGTGAGATCAAGTTGAGTTGATTGGATCATTCAAAGTCCACATTGAAAATAGATTTTGCATTTTTTTTTTATTATTTGGATGAATGTAGATAATGGAAAATGTTATACGTCTTTTTTCCCGGTTTTTAGTATTTTACGTAATTTTGAATCAAAATATTCATCTCATTGCAATCGTGTTTCTCATTAATTTCAAAACTTTCTCTACCCCCGAAATGCTCATTAGTTGCTGACTGGATAAAAACGCACATCGCATAGTCAATGAATATCGAAATAAAAATACAAATAGAAACGAATATATAAAAAAAAGGAAGAAGTTAATTTATGCCAAAACTAGTTTTTATGATAATGGCATTTTCTTTATGTAAAATGATATTTGTTATGATGCTCGTTCGTATTTCTCTCTGGCAATACAGTGACAATATCGTATCTAATAAAAGATATATTACTTTGATGGAGCGTTCACTCTTTAACGCGTATGTTATATGCTGTATGCCATAAATTTCTATCGGGAAAATAAAAACACCCAACAAATTTGAAAAAAGAGAACAACAACACCGTGAAATAATAGTAATAATCATAATGAAGGTAATTTGTTTGAAATTCAGTCGAAAACTTTAGAGAATCATAGCCATAAAGTCATATATTGATATTGCTTCAAAGGAACAACATTTGCAACCCGAACAACCACAATCAACTCCTAACATACGCCCCAACTTCAGCCGAAACTGAAGAGGAAGGAAACGCACACTGAATCTATGAGCGTTTCAATGACATTGGAATAAATGACTATGTATGTAAAACCACATGAAACCGAAAATATTGAGTAAAAGTTTGTTATTCGTTGTCGCTGTGTGCGTGTTCTTTCCGTTCGGTGTGTTTCTCTCTCTCTCTCCCCCCTCCCTTTCTCTCTCTCTTTCTCTTTCTTTCTCTTTGTGTGTATATGTGCAGTATTGAACACTTTGTACTGCTTTTTCCAATGTGAATTATATTTTTCTTATTTCTCCTTTCTCATTTTCATTTTTAATTCACCAAATATGTGAATGTGAATGTGAATGTGAATGTGAATGTGAAACATCGTCAAGAGCATATTCAGAATATTTACAGAAGACTTCAAGCGCCAAGAAGTGTACAAGAAAAACTCTCACATACAAAATTTATGGAGCGAAATGAGTTTAATCATATCACATAACGGTTAATGTGAGCTCGTAAGATGAACCAAACGGCAGCCATATGCGTGAGAAATCTGGAAAACCTCTTTTTGTTGCAAATGGCAATTTCATTCCGTCGATTTTTGTTCTACGGTAAATCATTTTAATGTGTACGTCATCTATCCCATACACCACCATAATCGTACACAATAGGTCCAGCCAGCATGCCCATTCCATTACTCATTTGCCTGTGTAAAGCTCAGACAACGAAATTTTCAAATAAAACGTTTCAAGATGAATGAACACATCGATAATAAAATAATTAAAATAATAACACTTATAATTATTGAAATAATAAGAATCATAAAGTTAGCTAAGTAAAGCTTATATAAGAATTTTGAGCATGCATAGTATAACACATTACACATTACACATACATAACGTCAAGCAGTTGTGTGTCAGAGGCGTGTAAAATGGCAAATTAAAACATAAAATATTTTTGGCGTGCTGCTTTATATGTCGATTCAGATAATTTCCGATTTGGGCACTGTCGCACAACAGTCACACACACCACGAGTATGACAAATATACGAATATAATACAAAGAGTAAGCAAATTACACAAATTCCTGACAACATAAAATTGAGCATTTTTCCTTTGACTTTGTCATATGTTTGTCCTTTTATTATTTAAAAGACAAATGTGTTTGCTGCTTAAAAATTTTCGTATTGTCAAAATTGTGGGGCATTTTTTATGTATAAAAAATGATGTCGCGTGATTTTTGTTAAGTTTTTTTTTTCTTCCGAAATGTAAACGCAAACATAATAATGTGATGTGGGTGATGAAAAGCCATACATTCCAAATGATTGGCATATTTAATGATGAAATTATTGAACACCATTTTCAAGATAAGCAATTCACAAGTTTAATTCACTCCATGATCAATGTTTTCAAGTGCTTTTTTATGGAATTGGTACGATGAAATAAAAATGAAAACGAAAACGACACAAATGTAATGAAAATTGTAAAAGCAAAAAACGAAGTCTCACTATTACTGTTTCTGTCGATGTCGTGTGCATCATTGCGCGTTGAATGGTTCTCATCTTAATTTCGTGGTACTTTGCTCAAGAATTTGCATCATAAAAATACACCAACTAAATGCAAATAACTAAAATTGTATCAGTTAAGAAAAACTTTGCATTTGCGAAGAATATTGTTTTGCTTTGTCTTGTCTTGTCTTGTCTTGTCTTTTTCTCCATTTTTCGTATCTTTTTCCTCTTTGCATACGATACGTGTCAGTTGATGTTTATACATTTTGCTTTGCTTCGCCGTTTCTTCACTCACATTTGAATTCTTCTGTGTGTGCTGCTATTTTTCCAATTTTCCTCTTGGGCCAAGGCTTTGAGGTTGTACGATGAAGATTTGTCGAAACGGTTTGCGCTTATTCAACTTTTGCACGCCAACGTTGTCATCATTTCGAAGCATCAGTTTTGCCAGATGTATAATTTTTTTTTTTTTCTTTTTTTCATTCTCTGTTCAGTTCTTGCTCGTTCCTACTTATACATCTTCAGCGTATAATAACGCTTGTTAAGCTCTTAAGATTTAGCCACTTGAGTTTATAAAAAATCATAATTCCTTGCAGCTACTATTACTCTGATGCTGCCTGCACTTGTGATCATGCAACCAAACCGCCACTTTGGCTGCTCATTAACATCATCGGTATTAACTAGAGATTTTCAAATCAACTATTTATGGCTTTTCTTTATCAAATACACTTTGCGCACATCTCATCTGATTTGCGCTGGTATTCATATCATTCAGTTTATATCGCGTTTCATGCGAGTTGTATGTATGATATTTTCATTCAGTTACTCAGCGATCATACTAAATGCATACTCATCACTCACAATCAACAAAACGAATAACGGCAACAACAACAGCAATAATAAAAATAGAGAAAAAAAAGATACAACAACAACAGTAGCGGATAACAAACATACTACATACATACATACATACATACACACACACACACACACACACACACACACACACACACACACAAAGCAAAAAGGAGATAGACATTTGCATTCAATGCCAATGTGATAATCCAATATCATTTCCATATGGATGATGATGATGATGATGATGATGATCAAGATAGTGATTGCATTCAGTTAACCGAAATGAGCATATCATGTATTTTATCGAAAATTTGCAACAGTCATGAAAAACTTTGGCCGCAAGCAATGCATGTACAATATCACTTTTGATATTTGCGATTTATATAAAATCCCATGTATTTGTTCAGGCTGGCACATTCAATCATTCATTCAGGTCGACTCAATGTTTGCCATGCATTTAACGAAGCAGCACCCGAACAAGCGATAACATATCGTTTCATTGCGGATTCAAATGCATACAAAAACCGGATACAGTACAATATGAAGCTAAAATATATTCACATAAAACGCTCTTGAGCATTGATGATGTTTGATTTTCGGTTGTTGTTGTGCGATTTCTATTTGAAATTAAAATTAATTTCGTTTCACAGCGATAAATATGATAAGCTACATCAATTTACAAAACAATGAATTCTTTTCTTCAGTTGACGTATGTCTCTTTCTTTCTCTCATCATCATCATCATCATCATCATTATTATCACCAAGCGATTTCATTCACATTCTTCCTTCTTTTCTAAAGCCGAGTTGGTAATCATTTCATAAACATTATGTATTATTATTATTAATATTATTTTGAAAATCCGCATGGACAGTTATACAGCATTTGGTGCCAAGCAACAGAAGTTTTTCGTTGATACTAACAAAATGCGACCAAACCAAAAGTTCTGTTAAACTATTTGGCTGGATTAAATAAAACTCAAACAATAAAATCCAATTTTGACAGCTGTGATGAGTAGAAGAGAAAATCATGAAAAGATTTTTTGAAATGCGATCGTTGGCTGATATGCAGTCACTTTACCGCTAACGATTATAATGATGGCAATGGCAATTCATATATCCTATATAGCCACACATAGATATAGTCTAAATCATATAGATGTGCATTTTAAACCAGAAAGCAAAAAACAAAACAACATCAACTTTCGTCGGCGAATTAACGGGTTCACATTTTGTCTTTTAGTTTTTTTCTCTTTTTACACAAAAATGTTCAACTATAGGCAACGCTATATTACGCTAAAGTAACACAAGAGCAAAGGCTTTATACCAACTCTTTGCAATTAGTTTTAATATTGCAATTATTGAATGAATGCCGCTTATTGTTTTGTTTATTTCATTTAATGACAAAGAAATTGCCTTTCACAGCGCTTCATTTGGATTCCAAAATAGTTTTACTTTTTTGGATTTCAATTTTAAGCCAGAACAGTATTTTCAATATGTATGATGAGCTGAATGATCTCTCCTCATCTCTTTTTGTGCCTATGTTTCTCTCTATGCGTCTCTTTCTCTCTTTCTCTCTCTCTCTCTCTTTCTCTCTCACTCTCACTCCGTTGCGATCATGATCTCATTATCCATACAAGAACAAAAAAACAAGAGAAATAATCTCGTTCACAATGTATAAGTGCAATTCCTCAATTTTCAAGTGTTTTATTTAAAAGAGAAATTTCACTCGATGATAATATTTGGTCGGTGTTTGGTTTGAGAAATTTATATTTCTGGTATCTCAAATATGAATAAAGTCGATTTGGAATCTAGACATAAACGAAAGCGAATAGGAAATGGGGGAAAGGAATGAGAAGAAGAAGAAGAAGATGATGATGTTGGTGATGATGATGAAGAAAAAGTAATTATTAAATTAAAGACAAGAATTATTCAGCTGTGGATGCAAATATGTAGAATTTATATTTATTTCATTAACTTGCAGTGCGGCATTGCGAATTGAGATGGAATGAAGAAATCTTTTTGGGCTGAATAAATTCTATGCAAAATATCGTAAGTGCCATTCACCTTCCTTCCTGGTGAACTTTACAATTTGTGACTGGCGTGCCGCTTTTTCAAACTTAAATATCCTATTTATTGGATGATTTTTCGCAAAAAATTGTTTATTTGTTTTTGAAATAACTTTTTTCTTCCCATCATTTTTGGATCTTTTCTTTTCATTTTTACACATTAAACACTCGTTGCGGATACAAAATACGAAATATGGTTATTTCGTAGGTTATGAAATTCATTTGTCAATTTTGTGAAAAAAAAAACACAAATTTATTAACCTGAGAATTTAATTTCCATGCCAAAATGAAACTAATTTCGGAAAACGGAATATGAAACTCCAAACGGAGATGAGTTTTCATTTCTTGTGCTTCATCATTATAATCGATTTACATAGTGAGCAATGTGCAAACCAATTTTCTAATTAAATGTAAAGATTACAAATATCAAAAGTCAAAAATCTTGACTGTGGAGTATATATGTATCTACAAATGAATAATGTAAATATTTTAGCGGAACAACTCGTCATGTTGTTTTAGTATTGGGTGTATGCAAAGAAAATGTCGATTTTTTCGGTGAAAAGAAAATTTTATTTCATGACTAAATGAATGAGCACTTCAACCAATGTATTCTCCATCGTTAGCTTTGACTTCACGCCATCTTTCAGGAAGTTTGTGGATTCCGCGTCGAAAGAATTCCTTATCTTTTGAAGCTATCCAGTCAGCGACCCATTTTTGTATTTCTTCAAAGTTTTTAAAGCGTACATCGGCCAGATCAATTTGCATCGATCGAAACAAATAGTAGTCCGAAGAGTACGCGGGTTGATCAAGCTGATCCCAACCGAAGTGTTCTTTCTTTTTTTTAACGATCTTTGCACGATGTGGCTTCGCATTATCATCGTGAAAAAAAACTTTGTCTTGTTTAGTCGCTATTCGTGGATGTTTCACCTTCAATGCTTGCTCCATTTTGATCAATTGTTGTTCGTAGCACTTACCATCAACCGTTTGGCCAGGTTTCAGCAGCTCATAATACACGACACCTTCCTGATCCCACCAAATGCACAGCATAACCTTCTGGCAATGAATTTCTCGTTTTGACTGCGAAGGTACTGGTTGGCCTGGATCAACATACGCTGCTTTACGCTTGGGATTGTCGTAATAGATCCATTTTTCATCGCCAGTAACAATTTGACTCAAAAAACTACGTTTTTTGTGCTCAGCAAGGTGTTTCGATTTTCCCAGCTTTCGAATTTTTCCCATTGCATGCAAATGTCTAGAAATAGTTGCTTGATCAACCTTCAACTCCATTGCAAGTTCTTTTTGCGTTTGACAAGGATTTTCATCCAATAATGCTTGCAAATCCGCATCTTCAATTTTTTTTGGAAGACCTGGCCGTTCTTTGTCTTCCAAGTCAAAATCACCACTTTTGAATCTCGCAAACCATCGTTCACAAGTTTTTTGAGTTGAAGCATGTTCACCGTAAGCTTCTACTAACAAACGATAACTTTCAGCAGCGGTTTTCTTCAAATGAAAGAAGGTTATTAAAGTTCCCCGCAAAACCACTTGTTCAGGCACGAATTTCGACATTTTTGAAGCAAAAAAAATCTTTGTTGTTTACACTTCAGCAAAATTACATATACTGAAATTTATAGCGTAATGACAGACAAAAAAAAAGAAAATGGCCGCGGTGTGCTCCGATGCACACAACGCTAGTTACGCCATCTGTTATCTAAATCGACATTTCTTTTGCATACACCCAATATAAAACGAGCAAAGCTTTTCAAAAATATTCCGACATTCAATAAAAGATAAGAGACAAAATAATGATAGTTTGAGAAGCAAATGAGTTTCATTGTAAACAGTTTAGCATTCAAAGGGATTTACAAATGGACACGTAGCTTCAGCACAATGCACGTCCGAATTACATTAATTATTATGTAACAATGTAACAAGGACATATAGAATGCGATAAAGCGACAATTGCAATATAATTTATCCGCACCATTCTTATACTTGTATTATTCAAATAATTCACGATGTGTAGAACCATTTTCAACTATTTAAAATGAATAATTTGATTCCAAAATGGGAAATATAATATGACCATTAAAAGGTATCCATTTTTTGAAGAAAATCAAGTGAGAAAAACTAAGAAATATTTTACAACATTTCAGTTCATGTAAATGAACAAACCACATTGTTTATTAAAGGCAATCTAGCAATTCAGAGAGATGTAGTGTTATTCATTTCATTTCATTTCGCTTTGTTTCAATATTCATCCAGACGTTATATTCCGTTTGCTATTGTACTCATTAATAGTTTAATTGTACGACGAGTGTGTATTTATCATTTGTAAATAACAAAAAAAAAAATAAAAAATAAATAAAAAAAACGATGTGTTTGCGCACAAACTGTTCCTCTGCTGCTCATGAGTCAACTTGTATTTGGCTGCTCTAGAAGTAGATCATTTTTATTTCATGAATATTTATACATTTTTGAATCTGGATATTGTTGCTATAATTTTTATTTTGTATGCCAAACAGAAATAACCAGAGAATTTAGAGATGTTTACGGCTGTTATGCTGATGCATCATTGTATTTTTGATTGTTATTATTTTTCATTTTCATTTTCATTTTTCATTTTGTATGGGTTTTTTTGTTTTGCCACTAATTTTAACGATGTTCTTGCATTTTAATTACAACAATGAAATATCAAGAGAAAGATTATGCATGCAATTGGTTTTATAAATACAGATTTTTTTGTAATTGACCAGATGCATTTAGTTTGATTCGAACAAATGTACGTGCCAAAGTGTTATGGTTTCAGCTTTGCAGCGTTTGCTCTGCCATGAAAGCTATCCGTTGATAGTTATCACCGAATAACTTGCTTCAATTTAAATTAACAAAAGTTGACAAAATGAAAAATATTAGTGGTGCTATTAACAATTTGTTTCTTTTTTTGTCCGATGTTTTTGTGTCATGTATAAAATATGATGGTCTTACTTATATTTACTTTTTGCTTTACGCTTCCAACAGCATATTGCCGACTATTATTGTTTTCGTGCGTTCGAATTTCATTTTCGTGTGCCGTTTGATCCGTATAATTTGGTTTTTTTTCGCATATCCGATGACTGATTGCACCAGCAGCAGAACCGTGTGCATACACTATAGGAAGAATATTTTATTGTGATTTAAGGCTTGAAAACAGCATATATGAACTCTATGAAACTGAATTCACATTTTACATATACGATTGAGCAAAAGTCATAAACGGAATGCAGAGAGAAAGAGAAAGAGAGTGAGAGACCGCTTGTAGTCGAGCAACGTATGCTAAAAACCGATATCATTTAAAAGATAGCTATTCCATGATTGCAGCTCATTTCTATTCACACTCGTCCAATGTTAATATTTTTCAACCGTTTTTCGTTGAATTTAATTTAAATTCAATTTTTTTGCGGTACAGAAAATGGTTCTGGTTACAATCAAATGTGATTTTTCGGTTAAAAATATATATGTATATATGTGTGTGTGTTTGTGTATATAGGATGCATTTTTTTTTTGACTGAAAGAAAACCATGAATTATAATAAATTAAATTGATGTAGTGGGTGGCGGTTCCATTATCCATTTGGTTTTGCCGATTTCAAAACGACACAGAATGTATTTGAAATCATTCAAAATGCGTAGTTTCGAATTGAACTGTGAAATTACAGCTGTTGGTGGTGACGAAGCAAAATGTTTGCACGAGCAACAGAGATTGAGTGTGATGGGAGATTGAGTAGAAAAATGCAGAGAATGATAAAAAAAAAATGGATCACAGAATGTTGTACAAATACAACAGACAACCAAAAACATCGTTGATTCCATTCAGTATTGCGGTTGCACAACAACAATACCACTAATTTTATTTTTATTGCAAATAAAACTAATTTTTACCATTATTTAGCCGTCGTTTGTTCTTTGAGAACTGTCCAATGTAACCATTTTGTGCTTGTTGCCGCTCATTCCGATGTGCCGATGTATATACATGTTCATAGTATATGAATATATATACATTCAGACAAACGTTTCTGATTATTCGTGTGGATATTTTTCGTCCGATACGAATCGTGGTTTTCATACAACAATAACCAAAAAGCCAAAAAAAAAAAAAAAAAAAAAAACAAAAACACTCACCACACACAAATACTGTCATATGCATAGAATGGATTACATTCTCCATGAAATTGTTTGAGACCATTTCTTCAAGTGCTGATTTTAACTCGTTGCTCTGTGATTTTTCACTAGAATGCTCGCTATTGCCGATTTCAGAGAAAAAAAAACTTAGAGCCCAACAGAAAAATTCATGCAATTTTCCCAAGTGTGAATTCAGCGCAAATTTCCATTTCAATTGAAATCCGTTGAATTCAAGCAGACATCAAAAAGGACTCTGAAATGTTGGAATGGTGTTTCGACAAACACACTGGCGGATGCATGGTAAATTTTTGAATTCGAAACGCGACACACACACACACACACATACAAATGATACATTTAAAATGAATATATGAATATCTCAAAAAGATATGAGTTTTAGTGTATGAAATTGTATACAAATGGTTAGGTCCAAAAACAGCGCATATGCAGAGGCAGAGAAATGGCTGCATTTCAATTTAAATGTAGTTTGTTACTTTGCTCGAAATTGTACCTATACATAGTTGCTTGCCATTAGACGAATGAAAAAGAAAGCAACAACACGAATTGTCAGAGTACAGTACAAAAAAAAAAAAAAAGGAAGAAGAAGAGAGATAGGGGACACAAAATTGAAATGAGAAATCCAACAGCAACTGACATTGCGACATACTCGCGAAAACGTATGATGAATCATAATTGATGGTGTATTGCAATGAAGCGTGTGATTGTTACGCTATGCTTTATGAATGTTTTGGCTTTTTATTCAATTTCCCATGTTAATATTTATATCTGTGACCGATTGTCTCTTTCTCATGCATCACTTACCATTGCAAATTTGCATATGTGTAGTCGCTTAATTTCAACAACTTTTCGAATATTCAATGAACGAACAAACAACGATTCAATACAATGTCAATTAAAGCTGAAAAGTGGAAAAATTGAAATGAAGCAAAAAAAAAAAAAAAAAAACTGAAAAGAATGCGGGAAATCATTATGGTCTATGTTTTTTCTTTGTCTTCTCTCGATTATTTGTTCTCAATTTCAATTCTTCATACACATTATGCTCACACATTCTGCAACAAGAGAAGCAAATTCCATGGAGATACTAAAATCAATTACGGCATATGTTTCAGGCATTCAATTGTTTTTATAAAGAGAGAAAAACCATGAAATTTTATAGACATATGTGTATTACGATAAATGTTAAATCCAATATCCACACCAATTATATAAATAAACGAAATATATATGTATTTGTATATAGGAAAGAAATCGTAAATTGTCGATTCGAATATTTTGATGTGAATTAGCAAACCCATCAAATGTAAATATTTACAAAAAGATCTATTTTATCGGTTTGCTCGGTATGCATTGGCATGTACCAATCATTTAATGTGCCAATATTATATTATTATTATTATTAATGTGCATATAATTTGAGTTTCAATGATAAGAGAGTCTCCGACACGCGCTAAATTAAATGACCAATGCGGTTTAACAGGAGCCAATTGATGCAATCAATTGTGATACTGAAGGGCGGTACGGTTTCAATTCAAAAGCGAGAAAAAAAGTGCTCATAAACTTAAGTATGCAAGTATGTTGGGTTCAACAGCTTCAAGTCATAATCATAAAATGTTTCTCATTTCGGCCTGCATGTACCCATTTGAATGTAGGAAAACATACGCGCACAAATACATTTTCCTGCCTCGGCTTGTGGATCTACTTTTAAACAATGTCGACCAAATTTGATTTTTTATTCGTTCTCTATGAAGAATAATGGCAAATAAACCTCTCGTATTAACACACACATACACACACATGCAAGAATAAAAAAAATTGACGATGACAACAACACGATGAAATGCCAACATTTACCAAACGTGCGGCACAAACTAAGTGTTTGAAGGATGAAATGGGAAATTTCTGAAAGTAAAATCAATGGTAAAATTACGCGGTACTGTGATTGGCCATAAAAATAAGAGCCGCTTTCACTTGACACAAATCGTCTATTAAGCGAAACATTGTCTTCATTGTTATATGCGTTCCGAAAGCATATTCACACATATACGAAAATAAAAGGCAGCGGTCTCAGTAAATGTGACGCCGTTTCAGAGAGGAAGAAACAGTAAAAAGAAATAATGCATACGCATACGCCAAATACAGAGAAAGTGAAATGAGTGAGTGAGTGAGTGAGTCAAATTATGTCAACAGAGGAAGCAAGTAACAGAAACAAATATCCGATTAGGATTTACTCAACACAGATTTTATCCGGCAACGGAAAGATCAAGAATTTTTTCTGGTCGGGAAGAATAATTTATACACTTTGCAAGTGTTGTATACACTTGAGTGTGGTAAAAGAAAAAAAAATGGAGTCGCTTTTAAAATGGTCAAATATTCGTCGGCAATTTGAAAATAAGCAACAGCTTCAATAAAAGTTAAACGGTACATCAATTTGCTATTCACAAATTTGTAATAAAATTAAGTAAAGATTAACCGTACCAAATTTCCAGAAAGCCACCAAATATGCAACACAATCTCAATGTAAATGTTGTGTGATACTTGGCTCAATACTCAATGTTCACTTCAGTTTTTGTTCAATCTTTTGCTATAGCGTTAAAGCAACCGTCGATAGATTCAAATATCCAATTATAAAAATTATAGTAACTGTGTGGGTGTGCAACGAATAAAGAAGATGTTGTATTGAGCACTTGTATTTTTCATGTTGAACAACAGCTTAAATATTTCAGGTCTTTACATGGAACTTTGTTTCATTGCTCATCTTATCAGCAAATGCAATCAATTTTAATGCGATTTTTTTTGTTCAAAGAATTATTAAATGACAGACAAAAATTGTATTTGTGCGTGCGCGTGTGCATGTGCGTGTGCGTGTGCGTGTGCCTGTCCGCATGTGTCTGTGTGTATGCACGCCTAGTGCGACACAACCTGTTTATAGTTCATCTGTATGAAAATAGCTATCAATGTCAATTTATATTCTTTTTACGTACTTTTCAAATCACATGCATAAGTTTTGCGGTAGATATAGTTAGTTGGCTTTTGCGGCCAATAGAAATGTTCGTTCCACCAGAAATTCCAAATCAAGCAGGGAAAAAAATTAGCCACGCAGAAATTCAATGCAAGGGAGAATAAGAGGAACAAAAACTACCATCAAATGAAATGCATGATGATGATGATGGGATCTAAGAAGATTTTGTCATGACAACTCCCTACCAATTAAATGGTTCACTCGTAAAAGATACTGATAAATATAAAAATAAAAATAAAAAAAATTGTATGTAACAACAAGACATGAAAAACAGTTGCAGCAACACCAGCGGAGCAATAACTTCAAAATTAAGTATTTCAATTGAATGCTGGTTTTTTGATCTAAAAACAAAACTAGAAACCTTAGCAGATACTCGACGGCCTTTGAATTCAATTGGATTTTTTTTATATTAATAATTTGATTCTTTGCTAGTTTCATCGAAAAACTTTGAATATTTTGTGAAGAAAAAAAATAAAAAATGCGTTTTGATTGGTTTTTAAAGTCATTTCCGTTGCGATTCAACAAATAAATGAACTGTAGTTCGGCCATTTTATTACAATTTATCAATGCTCAACTAATGTTACCTGTCAATGACTCAATTCTCGATAAAATACAATTGTCACACGTAGAATATTCATTTCTTCATTTCAACGGAAATTTATTCAATTTGACAGTTAAAGACGTAAGGTCATAAATTTTGAATTCGTTTTGGCAAACTTGCCCAATTACATAATAGATCTATGAGAGAGAAAGAAAACCAGAATCGTTAATCAATCCCTTCTCCATATGAAAAATCCGTTTTTTGCCATGGTCTGACTACGATTGATGTGTTTAATAATTTGAGAACCATTAATCACATGATTCTATTATTTTAAAACTGGATCTTCCAGTTCCATCAAGTACAGACTGATTCCATTTTTCTACCAATGTAAAAGACAGATCGAAACAGATAGACAGACAGTCATATATACATATATTTATATTTATATTTATATATATAATGTGTGCGATGTACGTATCTTTGTTGTTTTGAGATGATGAAAATAATTAAGTTCTCCTTTATTAATATTATATGCTATTGTGAGTGCGTCTCGTATAACATATAAATACACGTGTTTTGCCAATAATAATGCCCACAATAAGTTTATTTGCATATGCATTTTTGATATTTATTTAAGAACAAGAGAGAAATGGTATGAAATGTTATTTTTAGTTTCATTTAAATTAATTGATGTCGTCTATAGCTGTATTTAGTTTGTGTTTGTATTTGAATTTGTATATACGCTTGTTACACTAGATTTTCTTGATTCAGTTTCCAACCATAAATTGCGATATAAATTGTGAATATCATTTTTGTGCATAGTTGCTTAATGGACTTTCATCCAACTATGAATCTGAAAACAAAAGGTAACATTACTATCATTTTGGGATGTGAGTTTTAGCCATTTGCATTTAGCTATTATTCCGGAGACCAAACATACAATGAATAAAAAAAGGGAGCATGCGAGATGAAAACTACAACTGAAAACCGATCCCATATCTCGTTTAATCTGTAGAAAAGACGAATATTTTCGGTATAGTTCTTAAAAGAAAGAATGACATTATTTATACCAAAGTCATTTGTCTTGTTTACATTATCTCGGAAAATCTCTTTCTCGTTGCAAACGACAATTCTACCACACAGTATCTCGATTTCTCGAATGAAAAATGTGCCTTTAAGTGTGCGTTAGTATATGCTTCGTATTGTATGTTGTTGTTACTGTTGGCTTCTTTTTTCTTCTATTTCCTTTTCATTTTTTTTTTTCTTTTCATTTTTCTTTTTGCGATTTCTGTTGCTTCGCATATTTGCAGTGCAATGTTTCTAGTTGCAAAAAAATTGACACTGTAAAATGGAAGAAAGTAGAATCAATTTTTCAAGTTGAGTGCACACCTTGGTTCCGAAAATTCGCATTTCAAAAACTGATTAGTAATTCAGCCGAATCGAATCGAATTGTTTAATCTAAACGGTGCGTCACGAACGATATTCCGAAGGAATACAAATTCCGAGAGAGAGAGAGAGAGATTCAGTGACGCCGAAATGAGCATAGCGAAAATGAAATATGTGCGAAACACAAGCGAAAATTACCAAAAGGAGAAAGGGAAAAGCAGAGAAGAAAAAAAAAGATCAGAAATATAACATCATTAGGAGCCCATACGCACAGCAAACGAATGAAATAATTAATTGAAAAGAAAATTATATTTTAACCTTTGGAAAGTTATTTTTCCATCTATCTATCTCTTTCTTACTTTTACTCTTCTTGGTGTGCAGCATCAGTCAGCAAAAGTTACAAAGTAGCAA
Organism: Resseliella maxima; assembly: GCA_029041755.1. NCBI lineage: Eukaryota > Metazoa > Arthropoda > Insecta > Diptera > Cecidomyiidae > Resseliella > Resseliella maxima. The sequence goes on along the minus strand of JAQOWM010000826.1, from coordinate 244,825 downwards.
ACGTGGCGTGAGCGTGTATGAAACACCGTTTGGGCTCAACGAACAAACGATCTAGAGCAAGAACATATCTCGTCGTCCTCAACACATTGAATTGGAATTGGATTTCATTATTCCCACTTTGTCATCATTGAGTTAGTGAGTACGTGATCTGAACAATAATATATATATATATATATATATTTTTTTTTTTTTTTTGCTTTTTTTTTTTGCTTTTCTTTTGCCTTCTTGGCGGGATTGAGCGCGATTATGCCAGCGTATGCACGTAAGGATGTGTATGAGTAAGTGTTGGTATATGTTCATTTTTGCAGCGGAAAGGCGTCTATCGGTAAGACATTCATTTTCTATAAGCCCACACAATTTATCCCCCTTCCTTGTTTTGCAAATTTCATACACTTGCGCACATATTCGTTCGTTACTTTTTTTTGCTCTTCATTTCATTTGACTCATCTTAGTTTTCTGTTTAACATCAACATTTATTATTTGTGGAGCTTTTTTTTTTCTATTTTTTTTGTTGTTGTTGTCTTTATTCTATTTTTTTTTATACCACTTCGCTGTTAGTACATTGGGCGAGTTTTTTTTTTCTATGCTTTGCTTGTTGTTTCGTTCGTTCGTTGAATGGTTGCGTGAGGCATGGATATAATATCAGTAACGTGTATCATTTGGATGTTATCGCGGTTCAGAAACGCGAAAAAAGTGAAAATAAAATTTGATTATAACGATGGGTATCTAGGATGCCGATTTAATCATTTTTGCAAGAAGCGACGACATATATTTTTTTTCTCACAATTTTTTTTTCCTTTAATTTGCACCGGAAAAAAAGGTAAGAAAAACGGAATGACAACATTTTCATTTTGTCGAATGGCCAAGTTACGCCGAATGTTGTTTCCTTTTGCTTCGTTTCTGTTTGTGTACAAAATTATGCTGTTACATGCGAAACAATAGGCATGGACACATTTCTACGACATTTACGTATAAAAAAAGGAACTCGATAAATTGTACGCATTCAGTGAATTTCTAATGATTTATTTCGCCCAAATAACTCATGAAGTTTTCATGTAGTGAAAGACCTTCTTATCAGAAATTATGATACATTAATAAGATTCACCAAATAAGAATACTTTTAGAGCATAGCAATTCATTAAGAAAAGATGTAAATATACCAACTAAATATGGTAGCATTTACTCAATCGGTTACTATATCAACATTTATGTTGGACTATTTTCAATTATGTCTTCAACAAAAAAAAGTAATGTAAAACATGGTTGTAAATATAAACATATAATGACAATCTATTGAAAATCATAAAAACAGCAAACAAATATTGAAGCACGCCACAGTTAAAATAGTTGATATTTGAATAGAGTGGAGATGGCTAAGTGAAATGAATGTGGAATGATTTGGGATTTATTCCATGTGAAAAAAAGGGGAAAGCGAACCAGCGGGAAAAAGTAAACAAGCAAAAATCGAAACATCAGTTTTCTATAGAGTATTCGAGTGGTTTCTTTCTGGGTTCATCAGGAAAAACAGCAGCAAACAGATAAACAAACAAACAACAGTGCATGTCTTATGTCAATTTCAGGCTAAAGCTTTGCAGGAACAAAAAAAAAAAAAAAAATTCAATGGATGAAAATACGTGCGAACGAACGAATAAGCAAGCGCTTGTACGAAAGAATGCACAATCACAAAACCGAACTACGTAAATAGTCATGGACCGCGTGCTCATTCACGAAATCGAAACCAATGCAAATATGCCGATAAAACAAAATATATGGTTTTGAAATAAATTTGCATTGCTCGTTGACTGGGGCAATTTTTTTTCACTTTCACTCTCTTTCTCTCTCTCTCTCTCTCTCTCTCTCTCTCTCTCTCTCTCTCTCTCTCTCCCACTCAATTCTCTTATTTTCAGTTGCCTCTGACTTCTAATGTTTTATAGTTCGCTTTATAGCATTTATTGTCAAGTATAGGCGAGTTTTTTCTGTGGCGTTTACATTGTGCAATATCCACTGGAGATGAGGATATGCATATGTATATTTATATTTGTATTTGTGTTGTGCATTTTGTATATTGTTTGTGTGAAACTGTGGTCACTCTACTGCACATAATTGCCGTTAGCTAGTTATTCAAGCGGTCAACTCGCAATGTTTTCCTCTTTTCATTTCGGTTTCTTTTTTTATCTACTGTGCTACTTGCAAATTTCACACACACGCACACATACGGAATTCCTATTTGTAGTTTTCTATATATTCCATTCATTTTTTGAATCAAATGCTTTTGTTTTCCATGTTCAACATATATTGCTTTCGAACTATTATATTTTGGAGCAAACCATAATAAGCACCAGCTCGTAATTTATTTTTAAGCTATCAACTTGAAAGAAAAAATTAAGTCAATGCGCTGAAAATGAACTTATAGTCTTGGAATGTGATGTTTGTACTCATTTAATTCATTGAATTGTTTATTTATTTTTCTTTTTTTTTTTGTTCATTAATGTGCAAATAGTGAATATTTAATAGTTTTGGAAATTGTATGGATTCGTAACTAAACTGAACTACAGCTATAAACATGAATCAGATCACCTATTCCACAAAGTCATTCCTTACAATACGACATTTATCATGCCAGAGTTTGATTTTCCTTTGGTCACATTTCGGTGACTGCATTGTTCAAATCATTTTCCAGTTGTGCCGTTCACATGAAAAACTGCTTCAATCATTTTCTTTCCAATTTAACTTTTGTTTTAGTTGGGCTTCGGTTTGCCGCCACCCCCAACACCCTAACTAAAAGAGAACGAGACAAAAAAACCAATGAAGAGAAAAAAGCACTCAAATAAGCACACACACACACACACACACATCAACCCACAAACAAAAGCGACTAAAACGACATTTGGTTCTATTTAAACGTCTATATCTATTACAGAAATAGAAAACGGAATGAACCATAACAACGACCGGAATAAATCAAATGAGGCCAAATGATGCGACATCGAGTATAGAAGAGTACGAGGGAATAGAAACAAAAACCACTGGGAAGAAAAAATGGCACAGAAATTGCAATTTTGCTAAGCTTTTAATGAATGTAAATCGAGGGGGAGGGTGAATTTCCAATGAATACGTACCTCTAGAAATGAAAATTGACATGAATGGCACGAGGATGAAAAAAAACACACACACACACACACAAATATCAAACAAAACTGATTTCGGTGGGCATAAAAACGAGATCACTCAGAATGAGAAATAAAACAATGAAATTGTACGCGTATAAAAAGCATGATTTGAACGGAAAAGAAGACATGATTGTTTATTTTCTTTCCTTCTTCTGTATATCATGCGGCATAACTCTTTTTTTTGCCATTTGGTGCCATTGTTTTTAAGAAGTTTTTATTCATGTCTCATAGAAAATTGGTGTTATAAAACATAAATAATGTATTCAACTGTTTTTGTTACCATTCATATCGAATTCATTGGCATTCTCATGATTTGATATGTTGGATAAACGCACAACTTTACACATTTGCATAGATTTACTGTGTTTGTGGTATATACAATTTTTTGTTTTGTGGTGAATCGATGCACATACATAACAAAATTGGAAACAATGATACTCGAAATGTGAAAGTATTGCTTAAACTTATTCAGAATGATTGAAAGGAAAATCCGTCAATCAATCGGTTCGTTCTTTGGCATGATGGCACATTTTAAGCATTTCGATTTAAAATGATCAAAATTTGCTGTATTTGCTTTATGTCTGGATTTATTTGATTTTAAATGTTTGCAATATTTTGATATTGTAAAAGTTATCGCATTTTCTCAATGAATTTTGATTAATTGTGAATTTCACAAGAAAATCAGGTATTTTATATTTTATTAAGCTATTTTCAAAACTACAAATTCCATTTTACAAAAAGCAAATACACTTTTGAGGCGTGAATTTTGAGTGATACAAAGAGAGATGTTTTTGAACCATTGTTTGGTGCATTATCAGCACAAGATGTGAATAAAATAAAAAAGATGGTGAATGAGGAACGGAGACACAAATATGAACGACATTTTGAATGGTACAAATACGACACATTTCCAGTGTATGAAAAGGGTATTGAAAAGAAATCGAATCGATGAAACTCTATTATTTTTCGTTTGTTATAGAGTTTTCAAACTATTGTCTTTCATATTGTCATTTTCAAGCGGATGAAGGAAAGCAAGGTCACCGCTACCTCGGTCGAATTCAATCTCATATACAATTGAACATTTCAATGTACATTTTTCCCCCTTTCTTTTCCTTTGTGTATGTTTTTTTTTCTCTCTGCAAGTTTGCATTTTGTCAATATATATAGATTCTAGGACAAAGTGCAATCCACCTCTTCCTGCTATGCTACAGCCCATTGTATCGGTCAACGTTTCATTTCATCTGTATGCACCATTTTATGCGAATTTGATTTGGTGTGAGCATCATCATGATTATTCGCTATTGATATCGATTTCAGTGATAGAATTTTCTATGGAACGTATTTCAAGCACCCCATTTAAATCTGTAAGCATTTGAGTGCATTTCATGCTGTATTTTTACTGTCCCGTATATATATATATATTGGTAGTGTGAATTAGTTTTTTCGATTTTTTACAAGATGGCGTAACTAGTACTTTAGAACATCTGAACATATTGCAACCAACTTCATGTTGAGGTGTTATCAATATGCTTCACATTTCAGTACATTTTGCGGGAAGCTATGCTTTTCTGTTTTCATCTGAAGAAAAAAGCTGCTGATTGCCATCGTTTGCCGCAAGAAGCTTACGGAGACAATGCTCCAATTGATAAAACTGTTGAGAATTGGTTTCAACGATTTAGAAGTGGTGATTTTGATGTGGAAGACAAAGAGCGCACTGGTCAGCCAAAAAAATTTGAAGATGAAGAATTGGAGGTGTTACTCGATGAAGATTCGTGCCAAACGCAAGAAGAACTTGCACAATCATTAGGAGTTGATAGAACAACTATTACCAAACGATTAAAAGCATTGCGAATGATTCAAAAGCAAGGACATTGGGTGCCACACGAATTGAAGCCGAGAGACGTAGAAAGACGATTTTGCATGTCGGAAATGCTGCTCGCTCGCTACAAAAAGAAATCATTTCTGCATCGGATGGCCACTGGCGATAAAAAGTGGATTCATTACGATAATCTCAAGCGTAGAAAGTCGTATTGCAAGCGCGGCCAACCAGCCGTATTGACATCAAAGCCGAATATTCATGGTTTCAAAGTAATGCTCTGTATCTGGTAGGATCAGAAGGGTGTATTGTACTATGAGCTGCTAAAATCTTTGAATGAAAAACATTGTATGATATTCTTTGAAGCCTTACTTTTTGAGAAAAAATCGAAAAAACTAATTCACACTACCAATATATATATGATAACTACGTAAAAATGTGGAAAAACATTTACGAGGAGCCAACATAGATTTTGCATATATCTATCGATGGAATATAAAGTCATTTTTGTGACATCAACATTTATAGCATATGTTTCCTTCTCATTTAAAATTGCATGTCTGCTATGGCAGTGGTATTTGTGCCAAATGGTTTTGATTTGTTAGTTAAATAAAAAAAAATAGAACGAAGTTCATCGACTTGAAAAACGAAAACGGGGTCTACTATCATAGGTGATCTTTGCTTGGTAGTCAATTAAAATGAAAAGCATTCTCCTATTTCTGGGTATCTAACCATATACCAAACACTGCACATCTATCCATAATTTTAAATGCTCTTCTATTTTCGATTCATTTCATTCCGTTTTGTTTTGGTTACATTGTATATTTTCTTTAAACATCATTTTGACGTTTATTTCTATTTTATGTACTAACATTGTCATTTCATCACCTCTTTTTAGAATGCGTGCACTGCGCGATCAGTGTCAAAAACAATCACCTGAGAGCGTGACTTGTTTCATGCCAATCATGAAAGCTCGTATTTTATATATTTGATGATATTCGGGAAATTCTCTTGAGTGGTAAGAAAATGTCAAGCGATGGCACAATTCATGTAACTAAACACGTTTCTATTTATTCCCTTGTCAGTATGTTGGTTTCTGTACATAGTGTGCAGTGTGTATGCAACTTTGATAATATTTTCTGCTTAATTTACTCACTAATAAGTGTATTAGTTAGTTAAGCAAATACAAAAATTTTCACCAGACAAGTTAAAAATGAAACGTTTCGTTACAAAGTAAACATAACGAAAATTTCTCATTCAGATGTGAACAGAATCAATTATTTCACACTGAAAATGAATTTCTATTTGATAGCAATGGAATGTGGAAGGAATTTTTTTTTATTCAAATTAGTTTGGTGAACATGATAAAATAAATATAGAAAATAAATCGAGTTTCCATCACCTAACTTTTATCCGTTGCACACTTTATTAGCTGCAACAACAACAACAACAAAAAATGCGAAGATCCCAGTATTCAGATGAAATTGTTTCATTGCTGACAGAGCACAATTTCTTTGCAATGAAGCCGTAATTTGAAAATGAAATGCGCTGACTTGCAACCGTTTTGTTGTCTATCAAACGAAAAAAATTTGTTTTTTTGTAGAAATTGTTCGCAATAACGGATGAAAAAGTACCGAAAGAAAAGAATTCTATACTAAATGAGAGATAGCATAAGGATTTACATGGTTATGTATTGTATGTGTCTGCAGACGATCGGTCGTTGTCGCATCCCTTTTTGGCCACATTTAAGATAATTTAAGAAAAATTATGTCAGTATTTTATGCGGTGCAAATGATAATGGGTAACGCCGTTCATCACATGCATATTTCTTTTCTTCTCGTTCTCTTTCTCTTTCTCTTCGTTTACTTGTCAGACATTTCACACGATACTTTTCTATTTTCAAATAAATTTCAACTTTTTCGATCCGTTCTATGTAGTAATTTCCAACGTTCCCGGCATTTTTTTACAATTTACATGCGGAAAATTCATCTACAATTGAATACGGTATCTTATGAAATCAACATGGACTCTTTGTAAAATCGTAATTCACGTTAGTCAGCGGCCTGTCTTCTCATTTGACATGGCGACATTAAAAAGAATACACAATAAATCAACACTCTCTTTTTCGTCGCTTTCTCAAAATGTGTTGAAAATATATACTAGCTCAACAGTATGCGTGGCAGATAGCAGGATAACATTAGAAATGTTGATCCATTTACCTTGCAACCGTGGATAGTTATATTTTTACTGGACATACGAGTACATACATATACACACACACACACACACACACACACACACACACACACACACACACAATGTGATGGGATGCAAAATATTCAACCATTCTTTCAACGCAATATCCTTTTGTAAGAATTTTAATTACACTCCTTTTCCCAATCCATATCTTCATTTATAAAAAGGGTAAAAACAACCATCCAAGAGAGCAAAAAAAAAAAAGAAAATAAGCTTGTGTTGCTTTTAATTAAATCATTTATTATGCGACAGGTTAATGTCACTTTGCCATGGATAAAGCTTGATTATTTAACACGATTTGTTATGCGCAATGAATTTTTGGTGAAGAAAAAAAAAATCAAACAAAACTTCACCTTTTTAATTAATCACTTTTAAAGTTGATAGCCAAATCGAATCAAATGCATTTTAAACTCGTTCCATTTGCCCTAAAATGAACGATGAAATTGGCTAAGCATTGAAACTTAAAAAGAATGATAAATTGCTGAATCCGTTACGATATGGTCGAGACCATACAAATCACATTTAACTCATCAATTACCATTGGAATGCATTTGACTTGTGTTATAAATACACTAAGTTAGTTTTATTTTTTCTACTGCTTCGTATGTTTTAATTTTTTTTCTTCTTCTAATTCATGCCTTCATGTATTTTTAAATACAAAAATTCAATTATGATTGAACTAAAATCAATAAATAATGAAATCTGAATCGCCAAAGTGTATGTGAAATTGTGTATTATATAATGTATATACGATGCATCAGGAATCGTCATTCAATTTGCGGAGAAAAAACGTTACGCAAAACAATATGTGTTGCAGGAAAAACGTGAATGCGCTATAGGTTGCTTTACTCTTTTCCATTTTATTTTACCATAAAGCCAACTGTAATCATGGATATTATTTCAACACTATAACATGTCGTCCGGAATATAGAAATGCTCATCAATAAAAATGGCAAATAAAGATAAAAAAAAAAAAAAATACGCCGAAAGCGTTCAAAAAGACTAAATCGATCGATTGATCTGCAAAGCGAAATAAGATAGCAGAAAATATTAATATGATTCAATAGATATATAGATAGACAAGGTGAATGAAGAGGAATTAGATGATGGTATGTCTCTACCATTGAATTGATGGACGACTATTTTAGCAATCATTTAAAAAAACATTTCCGTGGCTCAATTGAATTGAACAGTGGCAAATGAATCATTTTCTAAATTAAAACGCATAACTGCTTTTATTTTCATCTCTTTTTTTTCATTTGAAAAATGCAATTTTTTCGGTAGCAGTCTGGTGCGTAATATAAAAAATTATGTTTTTTTTTCGTATTATTTTCGTTCGACTCAATATAATGTCGAATGATTGAAATAAAAACGTACATCAAAAGCTTAAATATGATTTTCAATTCGCTTGCATCATTGCCGCTCTAGTGTAAGTTTCATTTGAGTGAAACGTGTGTGCTGGATGCATCAAAACATATCAAAAACAAATGTTACTGACAATTCAAACAATTTCCCATTTGGAATAAATTGGCGAAAGTGTTAGATCTTTCATATATCGACACATCGTCATGCAGACAAATCAATGAAACACAAGAAAAAAGAATGTTACAACAACACACTCGCACATGCCCATCCCAATATTTCTCTCTTTTTGTTTTGCACTTTGCGCTACTCTTACGGAAAGATCATGATAATCGATTGAGGAAAACGTACATCTAAATCGAATATGATGAAAAATATAAAATTTCGAACCGAAAAAAAACAATTCTGTTCAATAGAAAAGTGAATAAATCGATGGAGTAATAAAGCGCACTTGTATAGAAATACGAAATATATAAATATACAAAAACAATTTGACACAAATACTTCTTTTATCAATTGGAAACTTTGCGCTCTTTTTCAATTCACATGATTCAGTTTGATTTATCCGATAACTCTATGCCGTGTGCATATATGCTTTCTCTCTTTCCCTTTCTCTCTTTCTCTCTCTCTCTCTCTCTCTCTCTCTCTCTCTCTGTGTGTGTGTGTGTGTGTGTGTATGTGTATCAGGATATCGTTCCAATTGTCAGAGAGATGCTTTCTTTCATTGCGTCTGATATATATCGAAAGACAAACAGGACAACGAAGTGGAAAAAAAACAAGTTGGAAAACAAGAAAATGATAATAAAGGCGAACATTAGAAACAACATAAAAAGAAGAAAGAAAGATAGATAGATAGAAAGAATGTAAGGAAGGGATGCGAACAAAAAAGCAACAACTTTTCGCGAAATCAACAAAGAAAAAAAGTCATATAAAAGGAAGTGTGTGTGAAGCGAGCCTGTGAACATTCTTGACACAACAGATTTTTCAATATTGATATATTGAATTCAGGTTGTAGTCAAGTTTCGTATTGGCTTTCCACTTGATTTTTCCTTCCGTAGCCAGTGAAATTATTTAGAACCTCGAGTATCCTGAATGAATACGCTAAATGCGTATTTTGAATTGTGTGTGCGTGTTTTTTTATCCAACATTATTCGTATAAAATGATACATATTGAAGCAAGTTGATGCATGAAATCGTTTATGCTAGTAAATTTACACTGTTCGGACTTATTTACGTTCATACATAAAATATATAAATATCTTTTTTTTTCTGTGCATATTTTTGATTTGGTCCGACTTCTGATATCTTTGGCTATAGAAATACGGCATATTCATATGAAATATTTTATTTGATTATTATAAGCGTGCCTACGAATGTGCGATCTATCGTTGAGGCAGAACTTGGTGCTCATCACGATGCCATTAAAACGATTGCAAAGTTATTACAGCATATTGGTTGATGTAAAGAAAGAAAATTTTTTCGAAAAATTTTCCTCGACTTAAAATGAGCTATTGTTTATTACGATGTATTTTTTTTCTCTTTTTTTTACTTTCCATTCCCAATCAGGAAAAATCTCAACTTCATCCGCTTTCCCTTCCCTCCAAACTGTACATGCATAATAATCTTTTTTAGTGTTTCAACTTTCACGATGGATAGCAAAATACAAAAAAAAAAGAAAAAAAAGCGAACAAAAAATTGCTTCAAGTTTTCATTTGAATTGTTGCTCTTTTTGTGATATCGTTTCATGTCTTATTTTATATTTTCCATTGAAAGCAACAAAAATTGTTTTGACAACTTTTGGCAAGTGGAAAAAACAAAGTCAAGTTCTTGCTAAATACTTTCACAGAGAAGAAAAAGTAATCGAAAATGGACGAATGATTTTAATAAAGTCGCTACCCAAAACGAAAATTAGGTGAAATGAAAACAAAAAAAAAAATTGAATCGAAACTGATGGAAATTTTTGGTTTATTAACGTTCAAACGATTAACTTACCGATTCACGCTGGTTCCCGGGTTTTCTCTTTCGTTATGCACCAAATCACGATGATGAGAACGAATCGAAAATTCATTTATTTTGTCGGTCACGATTGATTTGAAGTCAACATCATAATTATGCGTTACTGCAATGTGATGGCGAAGTTTTTGGTTGTATGTGTGATGTGTGATTGTAGCGGAAGTTTTGCTTGTCAGTGTTTTTGAATTCACATACCAGAATGACATATGTTAGTAGTTTGACGGCAGGAGGATATATTTAATCTTTCCGCAATGTGTCAACTGATACGCTTTAAAGTTGTAACTCATTTGTATCTGAGTGCTGATAGTAAAAGTTGTTAGACGGGACACGGGTTCAATACAAATCGCGTTATTCCATTCCAAATAAAAAAAAGTCAGTGGTGCAAATATGCCGATATTGGCTTCACTTTCTCTCTGACATTAGAATATTAATCCGGCTTTACCAAAATGATATAACCAATGAATTTTATTCAATGGCTGGCATAAAAGAAAATCGCTCGAACGACAATTTGTCAAAGAATTTATTATCGTTATGTGTACACTTCAGTTGCGTATCGGTCGGTATCCACAAAAACCATTCAACAAAAGCACAAGTACAAAAACATGAACATGAACACAAGAAAGCAAATAACAACGAACGAGGGAAAAATGAGCAAAGTTTATAGACTTCATTGTACCATCGAATAGTTTTATTATGGAATTCTTTTGTCCAATGCATGCATTTATGCATACATAAGATTTGATCTGTCTTTAATAGAAATCTATGGAAAATAAATAAACAAATGTTTAGTTGTTTTCCTTTTCATCTGCTCAATTCTCTGGCAATAAAATAACTAACGTTTTTGCTCTTCCTTCCGGATAGTTGTTCTCTCTATGTCAATATTTGTGTACTGGTGAGTTTGCTGAGTGATTGTTGTGTCCATTATATGTATTTCTTCATATTCTTTTCTCTCTCTCTCTCTCTCTCTCTCTCTCTCTCTCTCTCTCTCTCTCTCTCTCTCTCTCTCTCTCTCTCTCTCTCTCTCTCTCTCTCTCTCTCTCTCTCTCTCTCTCTCTCTCTCTCTCTCTCTCTCTCTCTCTCTCTCTACATAAATATATATATTTTTTTTCTGATTTCAATGCCCTTTTGTTCATGTTCATATTCGTAAGTTTACTCCTTTCAATACGATGAATACGCATGTATTACGAATGTATGATACATTGACCGAAGTGCTTGCACTTGTTTCTCATCAAAAAAATTTTGCTCAAAACATTGACTTTCGCAAATGAGAAACTTTCGTTGTCTCTCACTAGTCTCAATGTGTGCCGTCGCAATGTCGAAATATCCAAAATAATAAAATAAACTAAACAAAAAGCCATCTGTCACAAATGCGTGGCCATCGGGGGAAAGGGATAAAGAGTTCGAGAGCTAAAAATCACTGGCACATACTTACATCTATTTACGCAAACTAGTAGAAAATCTTTGGTGACACAATATGTTAAAACTTTTCTTGATTTCGTGTAAATTTTGCACACATTGTTTACACTTCTATTCCGTTCATTCGTTCATTCATTGGTCTTTCTATCTTGCTTGTTCTACATTTGTTTGTCCATTCACTTATTTGTGCAATTGTTGCTGTTTCAGTTACTTTAACACTTTTGCTTTTGGTATTGGTATTGATGATTGCATTTGTTTTCAGCCGCTCAAGTTTATTATTACTTTCGCTATTTTCCTCAAACTCAAACTTCAGAATTGTCTCTGGCTCATTGTGTATGTGGTTGAGCCTGAACGAGTTTGGTACGATGATATTGAATTTTGTTTGGCCCGAGAATGTGAAGAACTTTCAGTCAAAATGATTGTAAATAACTTGATAGAGCCAAACATGTATATATTGTGGCCGGTATCTTATTGACGTAACAAAAGTTTCAAAAGAGCGATAGCACCACGTTCGGTTTGTTTCTTTCAATGTTGTTGTTTTTAAGCACTTGACGAGACACTAAATGTTACCATTTCCATTCAGCGTGTTTCCGCTTCACTTTTGGTATCGAATTGCAAAACACAAAATCACAAATGCTTGTTGCAAATTTTTTTAGCAGCCCAAATGAAGACCGATTGATTTCAGTATAAGAATCCGGTTCTGATAGCAATATCCAACAAAATTATATCTAAGTGCTATTAACAGTTGCCACAAATTTTCTTCTACTGATTTCCTCGTTATGTCTTTGATCTTTCAAACTATGTTTTGATTAAGCGCTCACTCACTCTTGTCGCTTACTTTTCAGTAATTGTTCTTTTTCTTTTCGTACAGACTTTTCTCTATCAGCAATTTTTTTGACTTTGCAGATTCTTAAGCACTTCAACGCAAATCACTTTCCACAAAATATTCCGCATGCCGCACAAAATATTTCTTTCGTAAATTTTAATTTGTTTTTTTACTCTCGTTTTTTTTTTCTTTTCGTTTTCGATGTGCCGCTCTTTTTTTCTATATTCTTTAAAATTTTCCAACTTTGTCTTAGCAAACACAAACGTTTGGAAACACAAAAATTTCATGCAAAGTTCACCGATATATCCACTAGTTTTATAGTCTGTTCAGCTCCTTTGTCAAATCAACATAAAAGACATAGAGGAGTAATTTTGCATAACGCTATGTAATCACAATAAAAGGATTTTTTTCCACAAAAGAGATTATTTAAAAGTGCTCAACGCTGTTTCAACCAGATCTTAAGTCCATCAAAATGTTTCACTCACTCACTCACTCATTCACTCACTCACTCTAACCCCTGCATTTGAATCTTTTGCATTGGAAAATGGGGGACGGGCAGCCAACGCGTTATATGCGTTTTAAAACAATCGAAATTATTTTACTTGTTTGGGAGAATGAAAAAAAAAAAACAAATTTTAAAAAATCAAATACAATTCCAACAACAAAGTTCGTGAAAGTGTCTTGAAATTAGTCTTAGAGAGAACTGTAAGAGTCCTTCTTCTTTATAACATTCAATCAAAATGTTCCACTAGGAGCTAAAAAAAATCCACTTTGTTTATTTTCCGACGAAAATGTTCGCAAGAAATTCCAAACCAAATTCCTTTCGTAATCGTTTGTTTTGCTTTCTATTTGAATTTAATTCCGTGTTTTGATCATTGGATCCAAAATCGCTTTCGATTATTTTGTTATTGACACGCGCGCGCACCTAATCGTCGTTGATTATGACGAATTTCTTTAGTTTTTTCTTTTTTTTTCAATGAAATTTATGACAGAAAACTTCACATAAGCCTTCATTTTTCAAACAGATGAACGAAAAAAAAAAAAAATACGTAACGTTTTCGTTATTCGGCAATAGAAAAAGATATAGCTGTAAATGATACAGTGCGTCCGTTAGAAAAGGCGTGCAAAACACTTCTGAACTGTGCGTGTTCGCTCCTATCAAAAATTTGTTCCAAAACAAATTCGGCTCGCGTATCCAGCCGACGTATGTTGTGTCATGCGTCTCCTTTCGTCTACGACCAGAATGATACGAAGTGCGCTCACAGTTCAACACTGTGTGTATTCACGGTCCCTATGTCTGTTTTTATTTGGTGTGCTGTATGTGTTAAGCGTGCTTCGTATAGATGTGTACATTACATCTAGATTCTATATGGTATGTGCACACAGCGAGTGTTGTGCACTCAAAACGATTCGTTGCTTCGCCGCATCACTAATGTTTTGCTGCCTTTTCATTTTGCACAAAACTGATGCAATGAATATTCCGTGACGATGGACATTCAAGCACCTTCTGTTGATTGTATTACAGAATTGTTGATGTGTTCTATGATAAAAAATCGAAATGTCTTAGATCATCCAGTTGGTTGTGTGCCCTTGCGAATATTACGAACGAACTGGGGTGAACTTAACGAAAATTTTATGAATATTTTCAATGTTTCAAAGCTTTTTAAAAATCTTTACTCTTCAAAATACTTTCATATTTTACTTTTGTTATTAAATATTTTTTTTTATTGAAATTCATTTATTACACCGGGAAAACTTTTACACAATGGCACGGATGAAATGAATGTTAGGCCTTTTTTTCAAATTCAGCCATCAGATTATTCTTCAATTCAGAAAATGCAAAGCGTTCGGCATCAATAAATCCACTGATTTCCATCATTTTCATTCTGTTCCGGTTATATTCATCTCTGGAAAAGAAAAAAATGAACAACAATAACATGTACACATAAATATGAAAATGTTTTTGTTTTTTTTTTACATTTATTTGATTGTTTTGAAAACCTACAATTCGTATTTTTCAGTGACTTCAGTGAGCCATTTATTAGCTTTGCTGCCCATTAGATCGAATTTTTGATTGATAATGGTCATATGACGTTGTCGTATCATTTCGTTATCTAGATCGTTAAAATTTGATTGGAAATAAGCATCGCATGCTGACCGAATATTGCGGAACATTTCATTGCTTTTATCATTAAAGTTTTCAATTATCGTGCGAATTGTGTCATTGAACAATTTCATCGAATCCATAATACGTTCGTGCAGCGACGTTTCCAATTCAATTAGAGTATACCAAATGTTGTCGACGGCCGTTGCAAAATTATCGTTAATAGCATCGATATGCATTCGATTTTTCGTTAAATCGTCATCTGTTGATTTGGCCATCAAGTGAAATGTCTGCCTTAAGTTTGTTACGAAATCATTTTTTTTGCCTAAAAACATATCGATCAGCTCAATACCATGCATTTGGATTTGTTGGCAACTATTGGCTAAGGCTTCATCAAACTGTTTGATTTCATTAGTATGCTCTTCATGGCACTGAATGCCATATACATGCATTTCTCGCGCTGCTGCATAAATTCTGTTGCGGTATCTGCAAAGAGGATGTTTTCTAATCAAATACTTTTTAACCAAATTTTCTCTCTCTCTCTGTCTCTTTTTTTCTCTCCCAATCTCAATCTCTCTCTATGAGTACTTACAGTTGAATATCCATTTTATTTTTGTCATTTAAACTGGTTTCACTGTCCGATACAGTGTTGTCCAAACTATTTGCAAAAATTGATTCAAATAGTTGATGATTATGTAGATCCTCAACAAAGCTATCTCTTGATATACGTAATAGTGCAGCTTCGAGTGATTTCTCGTGCTGTTGAATCGACAATTTCAACTCATTCTCCTCCAGCATTCGCAATTTATTCCTTGTAGTTGTGATAAATACATTTATTATTTATTTTAACAAATGATATGTTGGAACACAACAAAAAAAATTTAAAATTAAAACAGAACAGCGGCAATTAGTGGCTAGTAAAATAACATACTTGTAAATTTCCCGACCTTTATTCCGTTCTGCATTAGTGATAACTTGATAGCCATAATATTTAAGTGTTGGCAAATATGCAGCAATGTACAATCGAAAATCAATTTTATCAGTGAGTTTATGGCAAATAGGATTTCCTTCTAAATTCAATGAGAATAAATGCTTTTTGTAACGAAGACTGTCAATCTGAAATGAAAACAAATGCCAAACGACAAATGTCACATCGCAAGGTGAACCCATCATGAAGTGCATATTTTTGAAATATTTTATAAAATAACGAATGGGAATGAAAAAAAAAAAACAAATAACAATTTGTGCTGAAAAATAGCATAGAATAAATAAAATGTGAAATTGTTATTACTCCTTTAACCGTATCGATGAAATTATTTCCCAAATTCAATCGCACCAATTGTTCCAATTTATTGAGGTTTTGAATACATCGAATATCATTTTGGAATAATGTGAGATACTCCAATTTGCCCAGATTTTCGAGATTCTCGATCGTTTTGATACAATTAAAAGACAGATCCAATTTGCGTAATTCTTTTAAATTATCCAAATTTTCAATTTTGGTTAGTTTGTTGGATTTTAATGATAGTTTTTGTAAGTTGAAAAACATCCAAATATGATCGATTTTTATAATATTCTGATATTCGATATACAATTCAGTGATTGTTCTATAATCAATGGCAATATTACGGCAAAGTCGGGCTGCTTCACCACTTTGGCCATGATATGCGTGCAAAAGGTTTTTTAGCATTGCATCGTTTATAACACCTGGTTCAGACGATTTTTTCACAACATGTTGATGTTTGGTGTCACTGGCATCGTTTGTGTTGCCGTCATTGCCGTCATTGCCGTCATTGCCGTCATTGCCGTCGTCGCCACCACTGATTGCCGTTGATTGGCCGAATTTAGTCATTTTGTTAACACACGCACACATATACATGCACTTTCAAGCATAACTGTATATATAATTGTATATCAACTATATATATATATATTTATTTATCGTTCACTCGTCACTCTTCACCGAGCCCAAAGCATTTATCAATTTTGTTCACTGAACCGAGCAATCAATATATTTTCAGTTCGCTTCAATTTATTATTTTAAATTAGAAAGTGTTTTTTTTTTTCATTCGGATGTTGGATGTTAAGATGATCGAAACGAATATTTTGTACATCACAATTTCTAAACAAATATTGCCAATGAATTACAGCACCATGGATACCATATAGAGTGTTTTATACTTAATAACAAACTCGCGCAGTGGTTCAGTGGATATTACTTCGAAGACGGTTGCTTAGCATTACGTTTAAATAATCATCGATATTGTTTTCACAAATATATTTAATTATTATAGCAGAATATTCGCAATTTTGGCCAGATTTTTATTTTATAAATGTGTACACGTGTACAGAATGGAACGTTTCTTTTTCATGCGTGATGTTTGATATGCGCCAAAAGTTAGGAGCCAAAGTCCGAACGAGAAATGGAATGTAACAAAAAACAGACATATATATATGCTTGCAATATGGAATTTACTTCGTCTCGATAACACTTTTCATTTGTGCGGGAGAGAGAGAGAGGCAATTTATAATTTTTTTTCTCTCCCTGTTACTACTTGACATGATGATTTATTAGATGAAAAGTGCCCAAAAAAGATGCGTGTCCTTCAATTTAATGCGGCAAAATTGATACTTGAAATCCGAACACAGTCATAACAAGCCCAAATTTCAATGCATATTTAGTATAATGCATGCAATCAAATCTTAAGAGACGACCAAGCAACCGATGTTTGGCTTCGAAAAAAGCGCGAATCCGAACAATGAATTTGTATATATCAATCGACATTTCAAAGTCGGAATCGAAATCAATGTAAAAAAAAAAAATAAAAATCGAGCAAATACATTGAATGTAACCATATATATGATGAGATGTAAGCACGAGTTCATACATATGTATAATGCCCAAATGAAGAGCCAACAAAACGCTCAATCGTAGCAAATATTGAAATATTTATTGTGACCCAAAGTTCTGATTTTCATTTCACACAGACACTATACTAAAAGAACGAATTTTTTTTTTCATTTTTGCAACTTTTTTTATTCGATCCCATTCAATTTTTTTCTTGTTCTATTACTTCCAATTTCTCGTCGAGACACACGATAGATTGAGATTGGAATTGTATATGCCAATTCTTATTATTGTTGTTCACTAGTAGACTTTTCATCGGATTATTTCTTTGTTATCAAACTCATTTTCACTCGATATCATCTACATTTCGTGTAATGAATAAGATGATTCTTTTTATTCTTTGACTTTTTCTATTCTTTCTGATATGCTCAAAATTCAATGTTGGTATCTTATGGTATATCTTTTCATATGTCTTTTTATATTTTGTATGTGGTACGATGAGATCAAAGCCAGCGTGCTGAGCACATGTAGAAAATGAATTGACGGTGTTGATATAAAACACATATGAAATATTGGTTTAACGGTTTACAACAAATCTGAAAAACTCTGGTAACAACTATTTGGATGAGATAATAAAAGAAAACCATGGTGGAAAAAAAAGAAGAAAAAATACACATCAATAAGATAAGAAAAATGAAAAGACTGGCAAAAATAATGGCATACAAATGAAAATGAATTGGTAGTTACTAAAAATGAAGAATTTGTTTTTCTTCATTCGTTCGTCACAAATGGATAAATAACCGAAAAAAACGGAAGGAAACCGAAGAAAAAGTCAAAATAGAAGAAGAAGTAGAATGTCGAACAAAATAAATAAAAATGTTTACATATATACGCATCTATTGATATTTTGATGAGACCATTCATCTCATGTATTTCAAGTGAAATGGCCAATAAATGATGGAACACTTCATGTCTTAGCGATTGTTGATTCAAGTTGGAAATAAAAATTAAGCTGGATTGCTTTCACTCTGCCACATCATCGATCACTTGCAACGTCACCGAAGCACCTTATCGTAATCATTGTTGTGTTGTGATTCCATTAGAAAATTCACTTGAATATTCACTTCAGGAATCACACAATTTTCCATGAAAATGGGTGATTATAAGGAGATTGGGACAAGATGTGGTAGGGTACGACGTGAAAGGGGGAATGAGGGGGTGGATGGAAGGGAAATGGATATTATGTAAACAGCAGGAAGGGTAATCGCAATCATTTCAAAAATCAATCCGCTAAATTGGATTCGTGATTGGCAACTCAGCTGCACACACTATCAGAATTATTTCCAGTATTTATTTAAAATTCGAAGAAAATTCATGACGCTCGAATAAATAGGGAACTTGGCGTGGAATTGTCAATGGAAAATCAAATTCAAACATAAACTCAGTGAGTAAAGTTTTGTTTGTTGATTTGTTCGTTTCGTTTCGTTTCTTTCTTTTTTTTTTTAACTTGCCTCACGCTGCCACAGCCTTTTCACACTGAACTTTGTGTACCGAAGCAATTATACCATGTTTTAAGTTTAAAGTTCATTTCGAAACTCGAAAGAAGCAATATTAGTTATCGCTTCGCATAGCATCTCATTGCATTGCATTCGAATGGGGAAAGTAAGGGATCGCAATTTAGATGTGTTGCCACTTTGGATGCTAGTGAATGTGTGAGATTGATAGGGAAAGAAAAAATGAGCAAATAGATGTGTTAATAACATTTGATAATTTTATTCATATTTATCTTTGCGAACAATTCTCAATAAAATTTGATTTCTGTGGCATTTCTCCCGCTGAAAAAACGCCACACAAGTTATGACAGAGAATATTATTTTTTTTTTTTTTTTTTCTATTCTTATTGTGACAAACAAATGTACGAAGGATAAAATGAAAAAAAGATAGATTAAGAGGGAATTGATTTGATGTTTGGGTGCTAGCTAATGGTAATTTGCATTTGAATATATAAGCTTGTTGTGTACAGAACATGCTTCATAAGATATCAACCAAAAATAAACGATATTTCGATTTATATTCTCACACAGAAATATACATCATTCTTTCTAATGCTCATCACTCACAACCAAAATTCCAAGTTCGTGCACGATAAACGCAAATAGGGACAATTTTTTAGTCGGTTCCGTATGGCTCATGGTAAAATAAATAGAAAAGCGAGAAAGAGTAAATATTTAAAATTGTTTTTCGATTGTTGTTTGTTGTGTGAATTGAAATTAGATTCAGTGTGAACAATCGTGTGAAACGAGCATTGATGATGATGTCGCGCGCGCTCTCAAATAAATAAACACCCGAAAGTGGATTCTATATAGAAATATTTCTTATGCTTTTTGCCTTACTTTTCGTTCTTTTCGAACATTTCAGTTCTTTTCAACCACAAAGAACTTTATTCAAGTTACTATTACTTGTTATATTTATCATTGATAAATTCGTTTGGAATCTTTTTGCAAACGGAATTTTCTGAAGAGAAAAAAATAAAATGAAATATGAACAAAATTAAAGCATACAAACAAAGCAAATCACCTTTGTATGTGTTACTTTTAGTGAAACTTTGAAATGAAAATAATCGCTAAAAAGCATAAAACTGAAATAAATAAACTAAATAATTAAATTTTGCTATATATTGCTAAATTATCAAATCAAAAATGTTCTATTAAATAAATGAATATGCAGTAATTAAGCAGTCATAGTAAGTAAATAAGAGCGTCGATTATGAAAAATGTTCTTGGATGCATACGATTTGGCGCGTGCATCATTATAAAATTATGACACGGGTGTAAGGAAAAAAAAACACAAAAAGATCACAAATAGAGAATTGAGCAGAAGTTGTTTGCATGGTTTCGACGTATTTAGTCCCCTTGTGTTTTTTTTAAACTCGAATGGCTACATATTCAACAAGAGCAAAAAAAATACATTTATCTGGTGCAAATTACTCGCATATACATACACACACAATAATGGTTCTGTTCGTAACAATAGATACGTTTGCGTATATGTACTGAATAATATATCACATACTACATTTGAAATGATGTGATTTTATGTCATTTTTGTTTGCTACAAATTCTAATCAATTTCGATTGAAAATTTAAATACTGATTTGATTATAATTTTTTTTTTTTTTTTGCCCATGAATGATGATGAAATTTGAGTTGATTCATTCCATTCAAAGTTTATTCAAAATGACTGACAAAAAAAATTTACGTTGCAATTGCAAATATATGTATTTATATTGTATTATGATTGTATTCACATCGTATGGAAATTGAATTTTGAATATAAGTTCATTTTTGAATGTTTATTATGTTTTGTTACTCTTTGATTAATTGCGGTTTTTGGAAAAAGATGTGCGCATATGTGCAGTATGAAAGAGAGTGCGTTTGAAATTGAACACTATACGAGTGAATAGGTATTTTTCAAATGGACAAAAAAAAAAATCAAACATTTTAAATGGATATTCAATTCCTTTGATTTTCATTGTGTTTAACAATTGGGAAAATGTTTAATTGAATTTTTGGCTGTTGAAATGAGATTTAATCTGAATATTTTTAGTGTTTTTCAGTAACGCTGTTTACAAGCCATGATCAAAATAAACATTTGACACAAACAAAACACAATATGCTATAAAGAAAGCGATTCCAACTGTGTGTATAGGTTTATTTTTACTGTAGCCAAGAGCAAATATTTAGATTATATATTCGAACAGAGTTTGAGCGTTGCTACATTTTAACGATATTCCGATGAATTGTTTCAACGTTTTTTTTATCATCAATTGGAAATGACACTTTGGCCACCGTTTGCTAATTTTTTCTTCTTATATTGGATTTAAGCGTTCACAAAAAGATGATCATATTGATGCATATTTTAAAGAAAAAATCCACTCCATATCTCACCACTTTTGGCATCTAGCATAAAATATAATTTCGATTTTCAAGTCATACAATTTATGTTCGCCGACAGTTGAGATAAATTTAACTGTCTTGTTTTCATTTTGTGACAATGATGAAGATATGAAAAAAAATCAATTTTTATTTTTTTTCGTTTTTTTTTTATGATTACCATACTTGTAGTAGTTGTAGTGAATGCTGATGCAACGCTCCATTTTAGGAGAACGTTATTAATTTGCGTAACGCATCGTCAATTCCGAAGCATACGCTTTCCTACCCAATAAAATGTATGATTTATGCTGTGACTTTTGCACAGCAAAATACATAAAATGTAATAATTGCATTTGATGCCTTTGTTGTTGTTGTTTTTGTTTATGTGCAATGTGCAATGATATTTGTGCCCCCTAGCTTACATATATAGTTGATGGTTGCACTTTGCGCCCGGAAGTCGAAGTGTGAATACTGAAAGTTGTTTTGTCTCAAAATTATCATATTCGAATTTAGTCTCTATAGTGTTTGTTTATTATTATGCCGAGCTCAAACTTCGCATACAAGTGATCTTGCGATGCATTATTATATTTGTAAGAGCACGAAAGGGATGAAAGATTGAGAGTATAGAACGAGGAGAAGGAGGATGAGGAGAAGTAGAGGTGAAGGTTTAATTTAATGCCTATATTAATATGCACCATGTTTTTCCTTTGCAAATTGGATCTGATAAATTTTGCAAAATGTGGTTTGTATACGTGAATGAGAGGGGGGGAGGTAGGTAGAGAAGTATGGAGAGAGAAAGAGAGTAATACCACATTATGATATACGAAATAGAGGAGACCGGCCAATATTACCACGTTTTTTTAAATTAAAAATTATGTAATTGAGACGTTAGAATTTCTATCCGCTGAAAGGTTTACTTGTGCTTATGTTATTTAAACTTAACTTAAAAAAAAAACATGATCATTGTGTCAGTAATTATTTAAAACTGATACCAATGTAAAAAAGACAATTAGTTAAAATGAAAAGCTATGGAAAATATGACATCATATAATCATATTATATTGATTATGATTTTATTTTATTTTATTTTATTTTATTTAGAATAGTTGGTTGTTCAAATGCATATTGCGATTTGGCTTACGGGAATTCCACAGTATTGTGAAAAATTAAGAAAAAAACATTTTTATTTTTGTCATTTGCATCGATTCCCGCAAAGTGATACAATAATGTAACAATGTGTGTATTATTATTCCTTCATCGATTATTATTTTTGCTTAAATCTAAATTCTAAACTCTAATTCATGCATATTCCATCGCCAGGTAATTTACTCAAATGAAATCAGTTTAAAAACCATCTCTCATGTAATTTAAAGCTCATGTCTTATTGTTTGAGGTTTATTTTACTGATTTTTGGTTTTTTTCATTTTCTTTTTTAACTTTAGTTGTTGTATTACATGATTTATTCTCCTCTATTTTGTTTAAGTTAACTCAATTTGAAATAATTTACATAGTTAAATGTTACGACAAACAAAAACGAAATCCAATGAGCAAATTGAAGATAAGAGAATGATTGCTTACTGTGTACTTAAACTATTAAGAGCCTATTATCGATTGCATGTAATATATCTGAATCTGTGATTTCATGTATTTTGGTGTATATGTGTGGATGTGTTTGTGTGTGTTTGTTTGTTTATGTGTTGGTTCATTTTTAATCTTTGATATTATATTTGTTGTGAATTTTGAACATCTATTTTGATTGACAATTTCAAATGATTCTTTGAAATGCATAATTCATCATATTCACCAATATAAGATTTTAATAATACAATTTTATGGTTGGCGGGATTGTTTGCGTTGTTCATGAAAAGTGTTTTTCAGATAAAATATATGTCGATATCAAAATTTGATTAAAAAAAAAAGGTAATACGGTGTCGTCGTCGTGATCATCATCTTTGTCATCGTAATTGTCATCATCAATATAAATATCTGTACTACGCTTCTATTCGCTTTTTCCATCACAAGCCACAATTTTCACTTTGTCAACACGGGCAAATTCATGCACCTCCCGGAATTCAACGTCGTTCAGCATCAATGTCCAAACATTATCACAAAATCGGTACGTGTTCAATTTGGCCGCTTTGAATGTGACACGTGCTTTAACCTTTGTATTCAGTGCTGAATTAATGGATTTGTCGAATTGCAACAAGACTTTGAGTGCCAGTGTGGGTGTAATTTGACCAAACTTCATTTTGTACCAAATTTATTGAGTGCAAGCAACATTTAGTACATGGGGAGTTGTCGATATATTTAATGATTCCAATGATTAACAACATGTCACAGCAAATTGTATAATTATAAAATGGGAGAGAGAAAAGAAGAAGCATTTTTTTTTATTTTTAATATTTAATTACAAAAGTGTTTCAAGTAATTCTATTTTAAATGATTCACACATTTAATGGGCAAATGCCGGAATGCCGTCAATATGCAACAAGTAAATTTGCTAATGACATTGCTTCAAGCCAAAAATTCATTCCATAAATATGTACATGACTTATTGCCCATCACATTTGTTACGCATACCTGAATCAATTCATCTAAACTTTCTTGGAGTGTATTTCCCAAAGTTGTGTTACGATACAGTTGATAGCTCATCTTTCACCGATTTCGTTTCACAATTGTTGTTTTCTTTTTCTTTCAAATAATTATTAAGAAATATTAGTTAGAAATAGTTTCGTTTTTTTTCTTTTTTTTCAATGTAGTTCTTTCAATTTACAACACTTTGTTTTGAGAATCCGGTAGCAAGCCTAAGTAATTGTGAAAAATCTAAAATACAAACGCCAAATGTCATCGTAAATTAGTTGATTTTTATGACCGATGATGGCGTTGATTTATGATTTACATTTGAATTTAAATATCCTATTAAAAGATGGCGCTGCTTATATTAAAACTTTATCCACTGAGCTTGAAATTAAATAGTTATACAAAATTGTGTTTGTAATCATAATGAATGATATTTTGCGTATAAGTCAGCAAATAGTATTTCAAATGATGCAGGTAAATTCTTCAAAATTGCAGTATATATTGTAAATAAAAATTCATAATGCTCATGCCTCTAAGTACTTTATTCGTTTGCTAATTGTGTTCAAAACGAAAATAATGCGCTTCCAAGTGTTTACTTAGAACGCAATCCGCGTAAAATTGTCATTTTAGTACATTTTTTTTTCTTTTTTGACAGAAGTGGAATTAACCATATTGCTTGTTGAATATTATTATTTACCTACATTTTGTGTTTGCAAAAAGAACACTCGATCAGATGAATTGATTGTATCAAGTGAATTTTTTTGTTTTGTTTTGCATTATTTGACATATTTCAAAAAGAAAGTGAAAACGACGGTGAAACGAACCATAAATAAATATTTTCCAATGAACAAACTAAATATATCAAAGTAGATTGTTCAAGGCTGATGTAGAAAAGAATTAAAAATAAATTTAGTTGAATTATGGTTTAATTGATACATTTTTCGTGATCTTTTGAAAAGGGAAAAAAAAATTTTCTCGATAAGAAGACATTTTCATTCATATATTGGAATAGCATTCGGTGCATTTCCTCCAAGAGAGATAAATGTTCAGAATGGCACCATTTCGACGAAAAAAACCGGACAAATCGTTTCCGGTGAAAGTCATAACATTCGATTCAGA
This sequence comes from Resseliella maxima, assembly GCA_029041755.1. Taxonomy (NCBI): domain Eukaryota; kingdom Metazoa; phylum Arthropoda; class Insecta; order Diptera; family Cecidomyiidae; genus Resseliella; species Resseliella maxima. The sequence goes on along the minus strand of JAQOWM010000826.1, from coordinate 219,383 downwards.
ATTAGAATTTAAATTGGACTACAAGGCAACGGGTGGAACATTATTTGACTTAGTTTGTCGAACGATTGGATTACGAGAGACATGGTTTTTTGGTTTGCAGTACGAAGACAATAAAAACTTTTCAACATGGTTAAAACCCGATAAAAAAGTACTTGATCAAAGTGTAAAACAAACGAATGGCGGTTGCGTGTTTATGTTTTATGCAAAATTCTTTCCCGAAGATGTCAATGAGGAACTTGTCCAAGAAGTCACACAACATTTGTTTTATTTACAAGTAAAACAAGCCATTTTAACTATGGATATTTATTGCCCGCCCGAAGCGGCTGTATTACTTGCTTCTTATGCTGTTCAAGCTAAATATGGTGACAGTGATGGTGACGGATGTGAACCAAACATGTATAATAACGAAAGCCTTTTACCGCAACGTGTTATTGACCAATATCAAATGACACCGAAAATGTGGGAGGAACGGATTAAAACCTGGTACAATGCTAGGGCAAAATAATCCCTTTTTTAATATTTAAAATAATAGTCTAGTAAATATGTAAGCTGTAGCCATAATAATGATAGAGAATATTAAGTGTTTCAATTATTGAAATTTTGAAAATTGAAAACATTATCGCAATGGCAAAATATGTCATCATGACACAGTTCAAACAATTACAATATTACATTTTATTTACATTTGTTGTTTTCCTTATAGGTACGATGATCATAAAGGAATGTCACGCGATGAAGCCGAAATGGAATATCTAAGAATTGCACAAGATTTTGATATGTACGGCGTCAATTATTTTCCAATAACAAATAAGAAAAATACCGAACTATGGCTTGGTGTCACATCAATGGGTAAACCGTTAAACCAGTATAATATACATTACAATGTTCACAATATCTTTACTGAATTTTTTTTTTTTTTTTTTCTTCAATTTTCTTTGCTTTTTAAACAACCTATAGGTTTGAATATATATGAAAAAGGTAATAAATTACAGCCGCGAACCACTTTTCAGTGGTCAGAAATCAAGCACATTAGTTTTGATGATAAGAAATTCACCATTCGTCCAATCGATAATAAATCACCAAACTTTGTGTTTTATTCACAAAAATTGCGTATCAATAAAATGATATTGGATTTGTGTATTGGAAATCATGATTTATTTATGCGACGTCGTAAACCAGATACAATGGAAATTCAACAAATGAAAGCTCAAGCCAAGGAAGAGAAATTGCGACGTCAAATTGAAAAGAAAAAATTGGCCAAAGAAATTGAGCTACGAAAAATTGCCGAATTTGAAAAGCAACAATTGGAACAACAATTGATACAGTTGAAAAATGAAGTGCGAAATGCAAGTGAGGCTTTACGTCGATCAGAGGAAACGGCCGAAATTTATGCGGAAAAAAGTCGATTAAAAGAAGAAGAGGCTTTATTAACCGAACATAAAGCGCACACATTCAAACAAGAAATGGATCGTTTGCGCGAAAGTCATATGAAAACGGAAAAAGAGAAGGCAGAACTTGAGCAAAAAATTCGAGATTCGGAATTTTGTGTATTACATTTGACAGAAGAGAAAGACAAGCGAATCGCTGAAGCGGATAAATTAAAAAATGAATTAATTTATGCACGCGAACGTGAACGTGAAGCAACCAAAAAACTATTAAATTTCTTAAGTCGATCAGTAGCACAATGTTCAATGGAATCAATAACAACATTAACCAATTCGAATGTAGATTCGGCTGCATTCGATACGGATTTAACGTCATGCGATTTAATTGTGGCCAGCGGAGATATGCAACAAATTACAAATGAAATTGAAAAGAATCGTGTCGAATATATGGAAAAGTCTAAACAAGTGCAAAACCAATTGCGTACACTACGTTCAGAAATTGAATTATTGAAAATTGAAGAGAATCAATGTGCCTTAGACATAATTAGTGCCGAGCAAATGCGTAATGGTGAAACGAAATACTCAACATTGAACAAACTCAAGTCAGGCTCGACAAAAGCAAGAGTGGCTTTTTTTGAAGAGCTTTAACAATTTTTTTTTTATTTCTTCTTTTTTTTTTACTTTTTATTTTTTTTTTTTCTGATGTCAATGTCCATAGCACATGAAACATAGAGTAGCACAGCAATATTAAAACTTGCGTCTTAATAATTAGTTAGGCGAAATAAATTTATAAATTCATTAGCACATGTTCAGTTTAGTTTAGTTTAGTTTAATTATTCGAATAATGATAAAATCGCTCGAATTCATGACAAATGTCTGGACATTATTAAAAAAAACAGAATGATAATTTTAGTCTCTAATTTACGAAAACCAAATTTTTATTAGGTTTTATGAAATAAACAAAAAAAAATTGCCAATTATTTTACTTAGAATTTTATTCCAAAAATGATAAAATCAAAAAACAAATTAAGTCATTTAATTGTCAAAAAACATAAAAATAATAATACGGTTTTAATTATTTAAATGATGTTAATGGATTGTTGTATTCATTCTGTTACAATTAAAAATAAATATATATTTTGTTTTGTCAATTTGTGCCTTCAACAACAATGTTCGCGACCATTAAAATTAGTTTTAAGAAAACTTTATTTTGTTATCACACTGTATCATCAAATGCACCATAATTAGTTGAGCACACATTTTTACAAAAGACCACTGAAACATTTATCGTTACACAAGCATATATTCGAAATATTTGTATGGAACCGACCTGACTGAATGAAAAAAGAAAACTATTTTTTATACATAAATATTTAAAAGAAATAAAAAAAATTATCATATTCATTGAGTCACATAAATGCTGCCATTTTGGCAGTAATATTAATCTATCGGGATAATTCAGTATTAAAATCTGATTTTTTAATTTTTTTTTTTTTTTTTTTTTTTGCTGAAAAATCACCAATGGGTAAACATGTAATTTTTTCTATATAAATAAATGGCGTTCCTTATTTTTTTTTTTTTTTTTAAACAGAAAACCTAGATTTATTTGAAAAAAAAAAACTATGTTATTCTGTTTTGTGAATTCAATTTCTCGAAATTGTTTTTATTGTAGAAAATTCTATCATAAACCACACAGTGTCAATTTCATATAAGTTAATTATAAATGAACAAAACTGAAAATTATCAATAAAATCCATTTTAATGTTCAGCTTTTAAATTCAAAATACAAACACCAGCCATTTCAAATATCAAATTGAATAAATAATAAAATATTTAACTGGTAATAATACGAAATAATGACATTGCACATTAATTATTATTCTAACAAATTACAGCTTTGATTTTGGCTTTTTGGTAATATAGTCACGTAAAACGCGGCGTAAAATTTTTCCCGTTGGATTTTTTGGTATGGCATCTATGAATTCAACACCACCATGAAGTCTTTTTGCAGGCGATGCAGTTTCTGTGTCAATGAAAATGCAAAAAATTGAGTAAAAAAAAAAAATGTTCAAAATTGAAAATGTCATTTCATTTTGGCAATACTTACTGGCAACAAAATCAATGACATCTTTTTGCGTAAGGTTTGAGTTAGGTTTGCGTACAACAAAAGCAAACGGTAATTCACCAGCACTTTCATTTGGAATGCCAATTACAGCCGCATCAATAATATCTGGATTTGTTAGTAATATTGCTTCAATTTCAGCTGGTGGCACTTGAAAACCTTTATATTTGATTAATTCTTTGAGTCGATCTACAATGAACCATTCGTGATCATCGTCATAGTAACCAATATCACCTGTATGAAGCCAACCATCGGCATCAATAGTTTGCTTTGTTGCAATTTCATTACGAATGTATCCACGCATAACCGGTGTACCTTTGAAACACATTTCACCTCTTTGATTTGGTCCCAAGGCTATTCCAGTATCTGGATCAATTACTTTACCATATGTGCCTGGGCGCAATGTTCCTACACTACCGATTTTATCAAATCCTTCGGTTTGTGCCAATACACTCAATGTCATTTCGCTCATTCCATAACCCTGACGCAATGCAAATATATTTAAGCGTGCTTTAACTGCATCGCTTATCTCTTTGCTTAATGGAGCCGCTCCGCATCCAATTACGACAAGGCTGCTCACATCGTAATTATCGACCAATGGACTTTTTGCCAAAAATAACAACAATGGCGGCACCAAAAATGCTGAATTCGTTTTATAAGTTTCAATGGTTTTCAAAAACAGATGCTCTTCGAACTTTGGCAAAAGCACAATTTCAGCACCACAAACTGACATACCAACCATAGTTAATAGGCCGTATGCATGAAAACATGGAATTACCTGAGGGGGAACAACAAAAGTAAATAAAAATAAATATTCTGCAAATATTGCAAATATTGTAAATATTGTGAATATGTACTGAATATATATATATATATATTCATTCATAAAGGGTTCTCAGCCCCTAGGTATTACCATCAATACACTTAGTCGTCCCAAAAATGTCACCGCTTGCTTGACCGTTTCACTGGAAATTACATTATTACGATGAAATTTAATCCCGACAAAATATTTACAAAAATTGATTAATTCTTTCTGAAAAATAACTTACTTGAGTTGCGATGTTCCAATTAATATATTGTATTGTGTTAGTTCAACTCCCTTTGGTAGACCGGTAGTACCTGATGAGCACAATACTAATGCAACATTATTTTTCATATCAACCGCCTTGCATTGAAACTGTGAGCATTCATCAATCTGAAAGTAATTGAAAGTTCACGAATAAATAGTTTCTAAAATTCAATATGACACGGCACATTGGTTAATTTCACTCACATTAACTGATTCAATTAGTTTGGAATATAATTTTATGAGTGAATTTACATTTTTTTCATTTTCACCCAACTCGGAATCAATAAGAATCACTTTTTGTACAAATGTCGTTTTTTCTGATATTTTTGTAGCCCGTTTTACAGCAATTTTTGATGCAAAAATCAATTTGGGCTGTGATAAATTAATTGCGTGCTCAAATTCACCTGCAAATATATAAATTGAATATGAGTGAAAAATGCGATTAGCAGCGTGTTTGATTTTGAACATTTTTCTTCAATAAAACAACAAAGTGTTTAAAACTTACGATCGGTATAGGTAACATTTAGTGGTGCTACAGTCGCACCTAAACAAAATGCGGCAAATATGATGACAGGAAATTCCAATCGATTTTCACTGCACAAGCCAATTACATCACCTTCTTTAATGCCATATACGTTCGATAAGCTTTTCGCTAAAAGGATGACCTGAAGTCGAACTTGCATTCTCGTCAATTTCACACCGGTAATACCGTCAATCTAATTAAAAGTTAAAATGAAAGCAATAGAGTCAAAAAAGAAATAGCATTTTTTGAATCTTATTGTAATTTACCACGATGACTTATGTTACCAAGAATTTCTCTTTTGTAATTTCCATCAATTCTTATATGTATTTTTTTTTCTATAAATTAGAAAATAAATGTTACTTACGAACATCACATCGTTCTCATTAATGGTGAGTTTCTTCAATACAACTTCGCCCAATGATTTCGATTCATTGTCAATTGGAGGTGGATCCGGTCCACCAGACAAAATATTCTTTTCATTATCATTGCTCATGTTAAACTCTCTGCTTTCAATGAGACTAAAAAGAAACGAATTCACTATATTATTTATTGAAGAGAAAATACGATAATTCATGAAAGTCTTTAAGTGAATGTCTGAATTTAAATGAGAGAAATTTCAACATTTCACAAAGGAATGACTTGTATAAGGTTCTAACGTGGATAAAAAACCTAAAACGTGGCTTCTTTTTTTTCTGAAAAATACTGAAACCACAGTCAAACCAACACCAAAAAATGAAATATAATGGAAAGGAAGGAGTATGATGTTATCAGAGAATATGATAAACTATGATTATCTTTGTCCTCAGTTGTATTGAATTGTACTTCACAATTTGAAATAAATGTGGTTTGTTGTGCTTGAGATTAAAATACAGCAATTCATAAATATGACTTTATTCGCAATTCAGTTATTCATAATTTATGTATTTTGTTGATGATTTGTGATTTTTGCATTCCCATGAAATGAATTGTAATTGTGTTTCTCCCATTAATTAAAAAACAAAAGTACTTTTATTTTGGCAATACAATTTTGTACTGTATCGGTGTCGATTAAATTCCTGAAGTTCTACAAATACTTATGATTTAACATTTTACATATCACAATTCTCCTTCACACTATGACTCTCTTTGATTTGGTATCGATCAATAATTTTGAACAAATGAATGAATAATTTACGTAAATTTTTGAGTAAAGCATTTTTGCTATTGAAATGTACGTACACAAAATACACTTGTAATATAAATATACTCAAGTTTTAAGCAAATAAATCAGGGTTAAGACGACAAACAACCTTTTATTTGTATAATTGAATTGTGCTTGCGTGTTTTTCTGTTAAAGTTAAGAGTAAATTGAAAAAAATGTTCGGTATTTACTTGGCTTTTTGTTGAGTTGTTTCTTATGTTTTTAACACTTTGTTTAATGTAAAAAATACATACAAAACCTTAATAAATAATAATTGATCAGTAACTTTTTAACTGCAAAATTATATTATTGATTTGAAATGGAATCTATATTTTCATTATTATGGAATGAACTACACAACACAATGTTGAATGTACACATATAATATTAACATAAAACTTTGACTTGACCCAAACGAATCATAAAAAAAACTAATACATTTTTTTTAACTATGTTAATTAACATTAATTAATACAAAGTAAAGAAAATATGATTGATTTTGATGGCTTTTGAAAGAAATTTACCAGATTCAATTCAATTCCAAATTTAATAAAAAAAATTTATTCCATAAAGCAATGAATCTAATTCATGTTTGTTGTAAAAAAAATTTGAGAATTGTTTGTATAGTTTCAATAAGTTAATACTAAAAAGACTCGAAGCAAAAATCAGACATGTGCCGGACTGAATCATAGTATGTTTGTATGTTTGAAGAGTAAGGCCCGTGTTTGGCTTCGAGCACCGAAATAAATGAATATCATCAATCACATAATTACATCATATTTCCAATGGCACAGCAAAACACGGACCTGTACAAACTTTCGACTACACTGTTATTTCAAACGGATTAGAAATAACTCCTTTTGGATTAATTGAAGAAAAAATCCAAATGGATTAAAAATAAATCCAAAAGGATTAAAATATTTGCATATAAATAATTCATAAGATCACTCATATATTTTGTATTTATAATAAACAGCCATTAACTTGATTACGCGAAAACAATGCGTTCTTTCAATTCTACTTTATTTTACACTGTAAATCGTAATCGTTTCGAGCAACACTGACTTGACATGAAACGTCAACTGTTTTCTTCATTGAAAACATAACCATATTTCTGTTTACTTCCGTACGATTTCACATTTCGTTCGAAAATGAAAATCTATATGAATCAAAATTGATAAATATTATAATTTTATATAGAATAGTACGATTGGTTTTCATTTTGAATGCTCCAGCAAATTAATATTGCACATTTCATCATTTGTTTTCATACAGTGTTTACAATACATTCATTGATAGTTCTTTTCTCAATATGTGTATTTCATTTGCCGGGTTTCAAAAAATGTGCAGATTTCTACATAATCAACATTTGTTTATTGACAATATGATTCGACGATATTTAGTTTTTGGTGAAGATTTTGTGAATTTTTTCTGTTTCGTTGTCATTTTATGTGTTTTTTTTTTCATTTGTTTATTTTGTTCATTTCCAAACGAAATCCCACTTTATTTGATGGCATAACATGGAAACAATGAATCCATTGGAATCAACATTAGAGTGAATTTCGTTCGTTCGTTCGTTAGCACAATAAATTGGCAGTGAAGAAATAAAAAATAGTGATTTTTCATTTGTTTTCATCCGGTGTATGATATGTGCAGTGATTGTTCGGGATTTTATCAACCGATCAATTTAGTTTTGCATTTTTTGAAAAGTGTGCAGATTTATGCCTGTGGATTTGATACCAGGCAACTGCACATTTTAGAAAACATGCATTGCTTTATCAGCATTTCGGAAGAGTATAAATAGGGTGAAATTCGGGAATTCATCATCATTCTGATAGCTGATATAATGGGTGTCGCAGGCCGCAAAAGAAAGCGTAAAAATGGTGAAGACTGCAATATTAGTGAAAAGAAAATCAAAAAGTCAAGTGATAGCGAAAAGACACCAAAAGAAAATATTCGCACTATAAAATGTGCATTGAAAACAATTTTAAAAAAAACGGAAAATGATAATTTGATGAATTATATTGTGCGATGCACAAGTGCAAAGAGCATTGAACATACAAAACTGTGTCACTTGGCCTCGCTACAATTTTTGCACCGTGTGAATTCCAATTTCGACCAGCAAAATTGGGAATATTTTGAAAAGAACAGCAAAGAGGCAAATGCAGAAATTACGGATTGTTTAAAATCGGTGCTTAAAGATCACGCCGGTGATTACGAAATGCCAGCAGAATTCTTCGATTTGTGTGTTCAAAATAATATTGAGTTCCCAAACTTGACGATGGACAATCCGTTCGAATACACATCGTCAACGTATGCCACAAATGTTAAAACAAATTTAAAAACACACATGAAGAATCGTATACGCAAATATCTACGCATTCAACTTCATGAAGTGAATCAATTTATCGGGGTATGTATGTATTCAATGATGCCGACATCAATCGAACCATCAGAAATGTGGTGGATGGATATTTCTATGGAGGCTGGGATGAAGACAGAATTGATATTCTGGCAACGGAATTACACGTCATCGGTTTTCCAATAACACCATCCACAATGCAAGATTACATCGACAAACATTGGTTTGCTTCTTTGCCAATGTGGCTCGAAATGCAACGAGCAGTTGAAGCGTTCAATATGCGTCGGCAAAACGGTGAGCGACTGAAAAAAGCATCCAAATTCTCCATTGTGCCAATTTGCGATTACCAACGCAAATTTTTTCGATTCGATTCACGTGAGCTATACAACATCCTCAAAAAGAACGAGAGACTTCCACGGAATTATGAAAAATCGGAAAAAGGCAAAATTATGTGTGTGAAGGAATTCTTGGAACAGAAAGACACTTATTGGCAGCAAATTTTGGACATGGATAAAATTCGAAAACTGGCCCGGAACTAACATCAGTTTCGCTATTCATTCATGACCGATGGTGTTTCAGCGTGTTTAATATACAATGTTCCTCCAAAAGAGGAATTGCTATCACAGTTGGAAGTCATAAAACATCGATACGATAGTGGTGACTTTGACTATGAAATTGGTATTGATCCCGGTATGAATATGAAGACCGCCATAGTGCGTCGCGATATTCGTACGGGTGAAGAGGTAAATATTTGTTGTTGTTGTTCCATTTTTTTTTAGTTTTCAAAATTAATTACGATTGAAATGGTAACAATTGTTCAAAATGTTAATTGATTTCTTCGTTTATGTTGTTTACGTTTCTCTAATTAGGTCAACATAAAAGAGCGAAACAAAGCATACAATTGGCATGCCAAGACAAGATTCCGTAAAAAATGCTGGGATAAGCTCACCAAACATTATCGAAGTGAAGAACAGGATGATTTGGCAGCAAATAATAATCCTTCACCGCGTGGTGTTGGATGGATGAATTACATACAGCATCGTCTTCGTATGCATAGAAATGCCATTGCAGCGCATACGAAAAGGTAATTTTGTTTATGCGATTGTTGAAAACAAAATCAAATTTGATTTTTGTTCACATTTGACATTACATTGTATTTTGTATTTGTTTTGAATTTAGATACTATGCCCGTCTCGCTTTTGAGAAATACATGGATGTGAATCGTGCACTGGATGAAATGGCTATGAAAATTGTGCCGAACGGAAAACAATCCCTGATTTATTTAGGAGCGGCTGATTTTGCACCCAATTCACCGATCAAAATAAAGAAATTTGTGCGTGCACCGGGAGGTCGACGCTTGATGAACAGCGTAAGGAAGAGAGAAGATTGTGCTATGATAATGAATGTCGACGAATACATGACATCTCAAACGTGCGCCAAATGTTTCAAGCGTTTCGACAGGCGAACGAGGAGTGATAAGTTCAAGGTGTGCCGTAACTGCATGTACAATTCACAAATGCTGATACCAACGAGCATTCAAACTAAGTCACGTGGACAATTGGCCCCAACAATTCATATTGTACCAGAATGGCAGCTGAAAGTCGCACGGACTACCGTTTGGCATCGTGATATTGTAGCAGCAAAGTGCATCTTATACAAAGGTATGTGTTTATTAATGATTGGTTGTTTATTTATCATTTGAACAATATGAAGGAGAAAAAGAACGGATTGAATGAATCTATTTATCTAATCAATTGTGTTTATTATTTTCATTCAACAGGGCACAGCATTGTATGTGGGCGTGGAATACATGAATCACTTGTGCGACCAGCAGACAATAACAACAATCAATAAAATCGATTCAAATATGTAGATTTAAGATAAAAAAAATTAGATATTTAAAATCTAAAATGTAACATTTTGTTGCAAGCCGGTCATACATTTGTGGGTGTTGCTGCTGAGGCATTTGCTATGACAATCGCTGATAACAAATGTCGCAGCAGAAGCATTCACAATTGTATGGCTTTGTCGACTATAATGACACATTACTTTCGCTGAACCATTTTCTCAAATTGTTCGGTTTGGTGATATGTATCATTGTAGTTGTAGTTGACTTGGCCCTTTTGGGCAAAATACGCTATTTGTTAGGTGTTAATAATTAATCCATTTGGATTTTTTCTTGAATTAATCCGAAAGGAATAATTTTTAATCCTAATGAAATAACAGTGTACCAATGAAAAAAACGCTTTGTTGACACTCGTTTATTGTATGGACAATTTCTACTGGTGACCCGATCACGCGATTCTTTCCATTGCATGTGTATGTATGACTTTGAGTTGGATTGTATATACAATCTGTCAATGTGTTGCATACTATGTGTATCCAATATGTGTATATGAATGTAAATGTAAATGTAAATGGAAACGTCAAGTTTGGAATTATTTGGAATTTGGAATTTCAATTACAATTTTAAATGTAAATAAACATTTTATTCTTTATTTTTTTTTTCAAAAAAAAACTCAGACTCAGATTGATAAATATAAAATGTGTCGCCATTAAGAGAATGGAAACTGAATAATTTTTTCAAAAAATAAGATACCTTTTGCTAATAAGTACTTGAATTTCGAAATATTATGAGTCATAATAATCTGATTAAGATAGTTTCTACATTTTTTTCTAATCCAGTTTGACAGTGTTGACTTATAATTTTGACTTATAATTTGTAGCCATATCACGTAAAGTTCGTCGTAGAATTTTTCCACTTGGATTTTTGGGTATTTCATCTATAAATCTGACACCGCCATGAAGATGTTTTGGATTTGATAATCGTTCTAAAAAATGAAACAATTTAACAATAAACTCTTTTTATTTGATGAAAATTACATTGAAATTACCGGCAACATAATCGATTATTTCTTTTTCAGTAATTGATTGGCCTGGTTGTTTAACAACAAACGCAAATGCTTGTTCACCCGTAAAATCGTGTGGCACACCAACAACGCCAGCGTCTTTGATTTTGGAATGTGTTAACAAAAGTTCTTCAATTTCAGCTGGTGGCACTTGAAATCCTTTGTATTTAATGAGCTCTTTGATACGATCAACTATGTACCTATGAAGGAAACAACAAACGTAAATAAAAATAAATATTGCAAATATTCTGTAAATATTGCAAATATTGTAAATATTGTTTAAATTTGAGATTGGTAGTTGAGATCATACTGCATTCTCCTGTGTCTGTAAGGAAAAAAACTTACTATAGAATAGTACTTTGTGACCGCCAGCACTACCTACAAGAAAAATATACAAATAAATGAACATTTAGAAATTAATACACTTGAACTAACTTATCAATTATATTTCATTTGATTTCATCAATATTAATTCAATACCTATCTCTCTCCCCTAGAGGACGTCCCGGCCAAATTTCTTCTTCTTCTTTGCTGTTTTGCTGCTGCCGCTGTCGCTGCTGCTTACGACGTTGTCTCAATGTGGTAGCTTTCCGATTAAAATCTGGATTGATTGGTACATTTGTCAAAACGGTAAACTATGAAATGAAATGTGTAAATGATGTAAATGAAAGAAAAAATACTCACCAAATCTAAGAATATGCTGTCTCTTTTCTTCCCTTCTTTCATGATGTGATTATGTCGACAATGTCGCCATGTTGAATGTTGACTTGATCTCAGTTACCAAATCTCAATTTCAAGCAATACTTATTTTGCCTTCAACAATATATTCACAAATGCTGACTTATTGATAAAAATGAATTGAATATTCACTAGATAATTCAAATATTTATGGATGTGGTGTGTATTTTTGAATCTAGCAAATATTCCATAAATATTCAAATATCGCGTGAATATTCTGAATATCTACTAAATACATATATATATTCATAAAGGGTTCTCAGCCCCTAGTATGTACCATTCTTCATTTTCATCATAGTAACCAATATCACCAGAATGAATCCAACCATCTTCATCAATGGTTGCACTGGTCGCTTGCTTATTTCCAATGTAACCTTTCATAATATTTGGACCTTTGAATTGAAGTTCACCTTCTTGTTTTGGTCCCAAACATTTGCCAGTATTTACATCAACAACACGCCCATAAATGCCTGCATATAAAACACCAACCGAACCATTCGTATGCTTATTATCATTCTGTGTAAAAAATGCAAATGTCCCCTCTGTCATTCCATAGCCTTGTCTCACCACTTTCACACCGATACGATTTTTAACTTCAATCTCAGTTTTTTTACCCAGTGGCGCAGCTCCACATAAAATTGAATGCAATGAGCTAAGATTATATTTTGGAAGCAGCGATGATTTTGCCAAAATAACCATAATTGGTGGAACGAAATATCCATTTGTAATTTTGAATCTCTGAAACATCCAAATTAATAAAAGGTTTTATTCTTATTCTTATAATTATAATTATAATTATTTAAATTTCCATTTCCATTTCCATTTCCATTTCCATTTCACCTGTATGCAGTTTAAAAATTCGCTTTCAATAAAACGTGGAAGTAAGACCATTTTTGCGATTTTCGTTTGATATCCCAGATTTATAATAATATATAATACCATACCTAAGGGGGAAAGAACGAAAGTAAATAAAAATAAATATTGTAAATATCCTGCGAATATTGCAAATATTGTAAATATTGTGAATATTTTTAAATATACTAAATATACTAAATATTGTTTAAATTTGAGATTTGGTATAGTGGCTGAGATCACGATTTTATTCCTCTGTAAAAAAAAGCATATGCGAAAAATTAGCTTACTATAGAATAGTACTACTCACCATAATAGTGAGGTGGGTCCGTAGGCCACTTCCTAAACAAATTAGAAAATAATATAAACGTAAACATATTATTGATATTCATATTCATCAATTGCCTGATGACGTAACATAGATAATGCTTTATATATCATGTTCCGTGCTGCATTGTGATCACGGTCCATGACAATACCATTCTAATAGAATTGCAATTCGCGATTATAAATGGCTGCCTGTGAATTGGTTGTGAAATCTTAATACGTTTTTGTATCATTGGTCAGTTGTTGAACGTACTTCAGTGCGTAAGAGATAGGCATATTCTCTTTCTCTTTCTCTTCTCTTTCTCTTTCTTTTGTGTTACAATGCAAACAATATTTTACAAACGGTACACTATGAAATGAAATGTGTAAATGATGTAAATGTAAAGGAAAGAAAAAATACTCACCAATTCTAAGAAAATGCTGTCTCTTTTCTTCCCTTCTTTCATGATGTGATTATGTCGACAATGTCGACATGTTGAATGTTGAATGTTGACTTGATTTCAGCTACCAAATCTCAATTTCAAGCAATACTTATTTTGCCTTCAACAATATATTCACAAATGCTGACTTATTGATAAAAATGAATTGAATATTCACTAGATAATTCATATATTTATGGATATGGTGTGTGTATTTTTGAATACAGAAAATATCTCATAAATATTTAAATATCGCGTGAATATTCTGAATATCTACTAAATACATATATATATTCATAAAGGGTTCTCAGCCCCTAGACCATACCATAAGCATGAAACATTGGTAGATTGCCCAAAATTATTTCTTCACCAGATGGAGGTATTTCATCGCGTCTTAAACGCTTACTACAAGATGAAAATTATTGATTTCAATTATTATTTTCGACTTTTTTTTTTCTTTTCTTCTTAATTTTTCCACTTACTGGTACTGAATATTTGCTATTAGAAGATTATATTGCGTTAATTGAACACCTTTTGGTAAACCCGTTGTACCTGATGAGCACATAATTAACGCAACATGTTCTTTCACATTTTGTGGTTGGCATTTAAAATTATCCAATTTCGAAACGGCCGACACATGACTAATTTCACTAAATAATAGTGGAATTGTATTCATGTTCGAAAAATTCATTGTATTCTCATTTGAATTGTCATACAAAATGAGTTTTTCAACAAATGAATGCGTCTGACCCGTAGCAGTAAATTTATTCAAATTTGTTTGCGAAACAAAAATAATTTTCGGCTTTGAGATATTGATAGCATGATTCATCTCATCTAGATTCATAAAATGAATTTTAATGAATATTTGTTTTTTATAGTTTTTACGTGTTCATGTTGACTTACTTTCAATATAACTTTGATTTAGCGGAGCAATTGCAGCGCCTAAAAGAAACGTAGCATGGATTGTAATGGCAAATTCAATTCGATTTTCACTACAAATTGAAATGATATCGCCGGATTTGATGCCAAGTTCATCTTGTAAGTATGTTGCCAATGATACCGCTCTCAAAAGTAATGTATTTGCATTCATCTCTTCACCAGTGATGCCGTCAATCTGGAGTACAATATCATTTGAGTAGTATTTGCATATTAGAAGGAAATTCATTCAAATTTACCAGAATAATTCGTTGTCCTGCAGAACGTAATTTATTGAAAAGTGCTTCGCCCAGCGATCGAGCACCTCCACATACTTCATCAAAGGTGCCTTCGAATCCACCGTACAAAATATTATTCATTTTAATTTTTTTTAGGAAAATGTTCTTTGTTCGAAATTCAAAGTAATTAAAAGTGACTGATAACAGAAAAACAAATATTAATATCGCATTAGTACAAAATATATTCGAAAGAGGATCTGTCATCGAATTAATAAGCTTCAACGTAAAAAATAACAATAAAAGATGAGATTTCATTAGTCAGCAGTGACAATTGAAAGTTACCATGATTTTTCTTGAATAAATGTAATATTGCATTTAATCATTTAATTTTTTTTCAAAATAAAATAAAAAATTCAAATTATGCGCCATTAGTTCCATTGTTGGGCTAGTCCCAAAATCTAAATATGAAATGATTTAGTAAATTCTCATGTTATGGCTGACAAAAAAAAAAGTATACAATAACACTGTATGTGTGCACTGGATAACGAAACGAATATATGTGTAACGTACATAAATCTGTTCATGTGGAACTGTCGTGTGAAGGAGAGCGACAATATTAATCTGTAACCGAATCGGCATTTTTACGCATACATTCAAATAATTGTTTCAATACATAGACGATACAACGTGCGGCATGGTTCTTTCGCCGCTGTATTTTACTGTCTCCTATGCATAGCACTGATACTTTGCTTTTATCCAATCTAACAAAATCAAGCAGCAGATGGAATGAAATAAAATTAAAACGTGAATACAATCTTTGCTCTTTCTACATGATTCGCTATTGCTGTTAGCACCGAATGGCAAATGTGAATATATATTAAAACAAACAAGTTGGTTGTTATTACTCCAATAAGTGTTACTTCTGCGAACGTGAGTATTAAAAAAAAAAACAACAACAACAACAACAACAACAACAGCAACAACACACGAACAAACGAAGAAAGAAATAACAGCGAACAGAAATAAACAAAAGAAACAATTTATTCACAACAGAAAGACATATAAACACCGAATGAAAAAAAATGATCCGTTATTAGTTGTGTCGTCATTGATTTGTCTTCATTTCTAGCTTCATGCATTATCAATTTTGCATTTTAAGTGATTTTCAAATTGTGTATATGCTTTTTCATATAAAAAAAGGCAAATAAATACATAAGATTAACTAAAGCAACGAAATAGAGAAGACACACCGCAAAAATACCATTCCATTTCATTGAATTGAATGAAAAGTAATTTATTTGCTTAAGTTAAACAAAAACAAAACAAAACGACGAATCGCTTTAACGAGACAGAATTTCTGAATTGAGAAATCGGAGCAGAGTGAAAGAAATTGGTGAAACTAATTTGCTTGTGCATATGTCGTTTCTCAACACACATCATTGGTACGGTTTCTTTTTGACTGTGTGTGACAACAAATTTGTTTAACTATTCAAATAATTTGTGTGTATGCTCTACAAAAGTGTGTATTTTATCATTCCGATTTTTTGTTGTTGTTAAATGGGTAACAGTCAGAAACATTGTACTGGTTACACATCACCACGTTAATCAATAACGTGAAGCAGCAGTTCAGACAATCGATTCAAGTGGACAGTGTTAAACGAGCACGCATTGCTATTTAGAATTTTTGTTAAATTTCCATCTTCAGAATTAGAACCAAGAGAGAGAAAAAAAAATCAGGAATAAATCTACACACATTATCAAAATGTCAAATAATTTAAGTGTTGATGGTGAATTGCGATATATAATCCAATGGTTTAATGAGTGGAGTGAATTACAACGTGAGGATTTTATGCCAATTGTCGTTGAATATCTGACTAAAGATACGGCAGCACATTACATGAATGGCGTGGTCAACAGTTTATCAGCGGCATCGTTTGAAGAGAAACCAATGAGTCTGTTTCAATGTCGAGTAAGCACAATTTATCTGAAATATTCAAATAACAATTTTAATTCGAATTTTCATAAATTTTAGGTAAAATTATTCAAAGAATGGAGTGCAAAATGGCCAGAAGAGAATAAAATTAAATTGAAGGAGAAAATTTGCGAAATTGATGCAGCCTTTGGAGAAAAATTAAATCATGAAATTTTGAATGGATATTCAAATGGAAATGGCACATCGGGAACATCATCACCAACAGATCAAGCGCCTCCAATTGCTGAGCTACAAAATGAAGCGATCGTTGCTTAAGTGGAAATGCACATTCGATCAATATTAAAAATTTATTGAAAGGGAGCAAATAAATTTCATTAATATTTCAATTCGTCATTCCAATATATTTTTTTAATTTAGTAATAAATATTAAAATACTTGAAATAAAACCAGCAAAAGAGAGAAAAAAAACAATGAAAAATACCACACGAAATCGTAATTAGGCGTTCGAAAATAAGCAAAATTATTTGTTTGATCATTGTAAGGTTATTTGCAAGATAATTAATTTACCGAAAATAATTTAATTAAGAAAAAAAAAAAGAGAGAGAGAGAATAATAGAGTGCAGACTCCATTCATTTATCAAATGAAAATATGCTGCACTTGCATTACCGTACGATTGTAAGATCAACAGTATTTTTTTCCGTTCGTTGTTTGCAACATTTTGTTTAATCTACTTTCTTTTTGGAGTGAACTAAAACTGCATATATATAAAACTGTTTTATTCGAACGAACATTCGCTGTATATTTAACAAAACTGACATGTCTTCAAAGTCATTGTTACATATTTTTTCTTTTATTTTTCTTTCTCTCGATTGTTATGCAGATGGCATGTGAATTCCTCTTCCACACGCATACATATTTAATACTTCCATCAATTCGTTTTCGGCACTTTAAAAAAATTAAGCATTGTGAACAAACAGAACTGATTTCTTTTTATGTCGATTTGATTCGGTTGAATCGAGATTTCTTTCTTCGCTTTCAATTTAAATGAGAGAATCCAACGCATTTTGGCTTCTGTAAGCACAACACAAAAAATATCTTAAATACGTAGATTGTTAACACCTTTAGATCTATGAAAAAGTCACCCACACATAAAATTCAATTATTTATTTATTTTCTTTTCATTTTCCCAAATGAGAAAAAAAAAATAAAAGACTATATCGCATGACAAATGTTGCGTTCACACCTTTTTTCTACATCAATTTTTTTTCTAATGAAATGCCGAAACACTTATATAATATTCGATAAAATCTTCTGATATTCATTAATTCATTAAAATTGGTATAAACAAAAATGTTATTCGTAGTTTTTCATTCGATAAAGCAATAATAATAAATATTATAGTGTAAACCTATTTTCTTACCATTTTAGATTTACAATTCGTTTTTTTTTATTAATATAAAAGAAATAAAATCCGCACAATATAATATTATTCGCACAATAAAAGTTTATATACTTAATCTAAACAACACTAAGTATCATGACATAAGAACTAAGAATAAAGGTAAAATATTCAACAATTGGAAGCATCCAAGCTGCATATGGACCAGTTCATCGTTATGCTTAAAATATAAAATTTGAAATTCGCGATTGAGAGGAAAATCAAAAAAAAAAAAAAAAATATTCCACAATTATGCATTATTGAGTTATACTGTAGTGTTCTTCGAGCCCACAGGGGAATGTTCAAATAAATCAACGATCTCAATGACAACAGCGATCATTTGAGGTAAGAAAAATCCCCTGTCTGCTGGTGCAGTTTGTTAAGAGTTTTTTTTTTTTTTTTTTTTTTTTTTGTTAAATTGGATCATATGAATTTATGTTGAGAAGATTTTTTTCATAAGATTTTGATAACTTTCTTTTTCTTATAGTCAACTGTATTGATTCAATCTTATTGAATGTCGAATTTACTAAAACGTATATAAATGTGATGTCTTTTAAATCGAATTAAAAAATAAATTCGTCTGTAAATCCAAATTGCGATGGAAAAGTTTTATGATCAACGTTTTGAGGTAGATTTCGAATAATTATATTATTTTTTAAAATGTTTTCAAATGGAAAAAACTCAAAGTGGTCATTTCACATAGTAAATATGCTTTTTTATGTGTTTCTAGTCTTGATGACGTTAGCAACCAAATAGAAACAAGATTATCTATCAATTTTTTCTTTTCCTTCTCTTTCCGATTTCAAACGAAGAATGTTGCACTTTGTGTATCTGTTTGTGTGCGCCGCGGAGATATATCTAATCGTAATAATTTTGCCAACAAACTCTTTACGTCATGTATTGTGGTCAATCTGATACTATTTTTAAACTTAAAGAAGAAAACAAACGACAATTATATGTTAAAAGAATGGATTGAATTGAGATTAAAAACACATTCTTGTCAAATGCTGCACATTTATTTTTATTTCAGACGTGTCTACAAGTTAACAATAAAAGTCATTGAACTATTACAATAACAAAGATTTTTTGATTTTTTTTTTTTTCTCAAATGAATATCGTGATAAATTTGATTATGTATTAATTTGCAAGAAGCATAGTTTTGGTTTAAATTTAATAATGAAATTTTAAATTGGGAATCATTAAATAAATGGTACTGAAAAGAATCATTATTTATCGAAAGCTCACTTGAGAATAACATATTATATCATTGAAATAAACATTTAGAGCTAAATCAAAGTATTTGATTAAAGATTTTTTTGCTCCAAGAACGTTGAACAACGGTTCAAATTTTTACACGTAATTTTGTTCGATACTTCGATATATTCTATTAAAATATAGATATTGATGGATGAACCTTAACAAAAATAGTTATGTTAATTACCCCAGACACTCTAGTCATTTTTGTAGTGCCAAATTATTTGTTTATTCATCAAATTCACTGAACTGGAATAATACGCGCACATTTCCAAGAATTAACGAATGTTTAATGGTTTTTTTTTGTTGTTGTTGCTTAAACATATTTTGGAGTTTCGATTGATTTTGGAATGATTCAATTGAATAGACGTTTTATCAAAAATAAATTCATTTTGGCTTTCCCATTTCAAATGGTTTGAACAATGTCGGCGTCAACCGTAATTTTCCATAATGCGAATGCCATCGCTCTAAATTCAATTTAATGAAAATTCAAATTAGAGCTGCTCATGAACCGAACATGAACCGTTCATGTTCGAGAATGGTTTCAATTTTGTGTTCATGTTCGTTCGGGTTCGATTCAAGTTATTTGAAAGAGAAAAAAGAGTGTTCATGTTCGTTCGAGCTCAAGTTCAGTTTGTTCAAAATGTTCAAGTTCGGTTCATGTTCGTTCGAATATTGTTTAATTAACTGAACCAAATTGAAATTGTTCAATACAACAATTGAGTAAGCAACAATATTTCGAATAGGTTTTGTTTATATCGAAAATTCCTATTTTTCAAATACAACCGAACTATTGTTCAGTTGTTTTTCTCATAAAATAAAGCATTGCCGAAGTCGCTTCAGCAAAGAAATTTATTGTCTCTTACGCCATCTCTAGTCGAGTACGGTGTGAATTTAAATTAATATAAAACAAATTTGAGAAAGTGGATTTCTGTGCCGTGGCCAAGTACATCAACGATCGATTAATCTACAACGACATAAGTCGTGCGACGTTACGTAGGAAGTGATCTCTATCATTTATACATTGAATGGCACATACACCATTACGGAATGCAAATTACAAAACGTATCTTTTTGCCGTTTCCGTTGATATAGACAATGTACATTGATAAATCGCTTTCATGCAAGAAATTCATACGTTGATAACTCGTATAGATGGCGTCAAGTGTGTAGAATTTGAACGAACAGGAACATATCGTATTTATGAACCAGTTCAATTAATTGAACAATGTTTTCGAAACATTTTGTGTGTTCATGTTCGTTCGAGTTCGGTTCAAGTTGTTCAAATTTGAATATATTGTGTTCACATTCGTTCTTGTCCGGTTAAAATTCGAACGAACATGAACAGTTCGGTTCAGTGGGCAGCTCTAATTCAAATTTAAGCAACAACAAAAAAACACACACAAAAATTATTTAAATATTTACGCTTAATGCATATGGTTACAACAATGGTAGCAATGATTCGTTGCATTTGCGATTGTTGCTTCACTTAATAATACATTTCTGAATCAGAAATTCTGATACAAAAACCGAAACAAAATTTAATTTGAAAAACAGAAAAAAGTGTCGCTTTACATGTTCATTTTATGTCTCATTCAGAATTGTCTACGTTCAACGATCTGATCCTGTGATCGGTTAACGCATTTTATTTCTCTTGTGTTCCATGCTCCATGTTCCTTGTCAATTATCGTAGTTTAGTTGGCGATCAGAGCCAAACAAAAAAAAACACAAACATTCAAAAACATCACTGCAAGATGAATCAACGATTGCGAGCATTCACATTTCCACTTGATGCAACGTGCAAATGGTTTTGCATCAAAATCGCTGCATCATTTTTATGTACAAATAAGTAATCCGTTCATGAACATGCTCATGAATTTGTTTACAATAATTACGAATAATAGTTTCGAATAGCAAAAATGTATAATGAATGTGAAACAGTTTTTAAGGGAATCGTTTTTATTTTTTTTTTTTCTTCTTTTTAATGTTAATGGTAATGATGTGGTTGCAACCAGTTCTTGATATTTCTCCTGATAAACATGAAAGAAATAAATTCAAATACTATTGACTGTAGTTATATGTTGATAGTTTAAAATATATTATCGTTTTGAATCGTACAATCACAAAAGATCCTTTGGATTTTCATTTCAGCATACTATAGAATTTTGAATTGTTTTGGGCATATGTCCAATTTCATAGTTTATTTATAAATTCAATTAATTCAATATAAAAAGAACCCAAGTGAACCCCCGAAGTTGTGAGATGTATGCATAAAGAATAATCATTCAACAAAGTAAGCAACTGTTATTTGTGGGCACAAAATTTTACTTAAATTTTTTGTTATTATAAATTACCTAGATAGATGTGTGACAAATGGTAATGAAATGGCAAACAACAAATGCCGCAAACAAAAACAAAAACAAGGATGAAAGCAATGGCAACATAGACAATGTTGATCATGATGATGACGATAATAACAACAACGTTGGTTCTGATATTAAAAAAGTGGATTGCGTAGCAAAATAGAGTCAACGCCACGGATCATATACACAGACACACAACACAACACAATATGGGCCTGAAACCGTTTATAAATTGAAAACAGTTCAAACTCATCACGCGACCGGTAAAGAACAACTTCACTGTGACTACAAAGAACGGCACAGCAAAGGCAATCATTTTTATGCATATTGTATTAGTTCCAAGAAAACGATTTTTTATGCAGTCAAGCGTTAATTGCATTTTATGACAACATTTGTTGTTAATGAAGTGATCGTAGCAATTAAAATAACAGAGCTTCAATTTTTTTTTTTCTTTTTTTTTAAGAATGTTAACAAACACAGATAATATAAATTATTTGAAAATCAAAAGTGAAGGATTACATTCTGAATGTTAAAGTGTGACAGTGTTTTAATTAAGTTACTTTAGTTTGAGCATCAATTTCTGGTATAAGACTATTTGTTGTTAAATGGTGTGGCTTTTGTTTTGTTTTATTCCTAAATTGCAATAAAGACGATTTTGTTTATTCTTTGAAGTTTAAATTATAATTTGAAAACTAGAAAGAACTATGTGTTTTGATCTTGGTTATTGGAAAATTTCAAATTAATTTTTGAGGAAAAATCATAAGGTTCAAAGTAAGTGAAAAAGAGAGAAGGAGAGAAAGAGCGAGAGAGAGAGAGAGAGAGATTGAGAGAGAAAACTTCTCATAGAAATAGCAGCATCATTTTTTAAACCATGTATTCAATAAACATGGGTTTTATATTTTACGCGTTTCTTATACTCGTCTTGACAGGTAAGTTTGATAACATTCGGGGATTTTTAAAAGCAAAGTGTGTTTATACAAAATATGTTTGTATCAAGTTCAAATGTAATCTTTTGTTTTATCATAAATTAACATAAACAGTTGTTTTTCTTCAAAAATAGAAATTTTATCAATAAATGAGTCATTTTACATTTTCGAATAATTGTCAATATTTTCCTAGGGGGAAAGAACTGAAACAAATGGTGCAAATACTGCAAATGAACGTAGTATGTGCGTATTTACACTGTTATTTGTTTTTGCTACGGATAAGACGAAGCAACGTGAAAAAACAACAACAAACTTTGTGCAAATAGCAACAAATGCCTGCAAAAACGCTAATAGTTCTTTCCCCCTAGATATTCTCTTCAAACTTCACTGAATAATAACACATGATATTATACAAAAAGAAAAACCGTTTGACCAGTTTAATTTTAAAGTTTAGTCAATTCCAAATAATGAGTGAGTAACTCACCAAACCATATGAAGACACAACTCATTCCACATTTCATCGGAAATATTTGAATACTATAGTATTTATAACGTAAACTCCAATTATATGGAAATACATGATGCGATGATTCATAATTTTATATATCGTTTTACTAATTATCGAATGGGCATTTTTGAATGACTTCATTTCGTTTTTTTTTCTTTTTTCTTTTTTTTTTTTTTTTTTTTTTATTTTCCAGTTTCGATATCACATTCATGGAATCCTGATTATTATTATGATGACACACCATTTAATTATGAAACGGGTGAAAATATCGATGAAAATCAATTTAAATACCCGACATATGAACGATCACAATGTAACTGTATAAAATTAAAAGAATGTACAATACTAACATTAAGCATACATGCAGCACCAAAACCACTATCCATATCATTCATGAAGGATATTCGTAAGAAAGCTTGCGGTTTTTCTGGCATTGATCCATTGGTTTGTTGTCCATCGCCGGATATTTTACCACGTAAATTTCGCGAAGTCTCAACCGAAAAACCATGGATTTGGGAAATAAATAAAAAACCAACAATGGTGTATAATCGATTAAATATTGATCAAAATAATTGGGATCAATATCATATACCAAGACCAAATAGAATTCATAGTCCTTCTAAGCCAGTTACACGAAAAACAAAAAAATATCATTTTTTTGATTTTGAAGATCCACATACATTTCGTAATTGCCCGCCAAGCTTCTCACCAGACTTTCATATTCCACCATATTTTCAACATGTAAAACCATTTAAGAACATTCATCATATATCCAATGTGCAAAATGGTTTTGATTCCAATACGAATACTGTTGACAATGAACCAAATTTTATATTTCCAAATTCACCGGTTGATGTGCCACTATTTCCATCGCGTGTTGCCAAATATCCATTGGAAAAATTGAATCTAATTAATGCCGAAAACTGTGGCATCTCAATCAATTCACGAATTATTGGCGGAGATGACGCTGCTCCCGGCCAATTTCCATGGTAATGTTTTTTCTACCACTTTTTTCACTGTCTACATTTACATTTTTAAATTTCAATTTTTAATTTAAATTGAAATTTTTCATTTTCAATCTATAGGATGGCCAGACTTGCTTACCGCAATCGAAGTAACTATCATATTTTTGATTCTTTCGTTGTTGATTATTTATAAAGCGGAATAAAAAAATTACTTTTATATGTTTTCGTCTTATTTAGCCTCACAGCTGGTTTCATATCGATGTTCTGGTTCCGTAATAAGTAAAAAATATGTGCTAACAGCAGCTCATTGTGTGACAAACCTAGTAGAAGATTTAGAATTGTATGCATTTTTTTTTTAAATATTTTTTACTAAATGATCGATAATATTTGATTCTGATTTTGGTTGTCTAGAGTCTACGTAAGACTTGGCGAATTAGATACTAGATCAAATCTATGTGATAATAATCGACAATTGTGCACTGAACGACAAGATTATGAAATTGAATCAATAGTGCATCATCCAAATTATGACGTTCCAAAATATGCAAATGATATTGCTTTAATTCGTTTACGTCGAACAACCAATTCAAGTATAATAAATTATTTTTAGCCCAACTTCTCATTCACGGTTTATTTTTAATTTGTGAACTTTGAATACTTACAGCTAATGTTAGTCCATTGTGTTTACCACTCGGTGTCTATGAAACAAAAAATTTGGACCACAAAATGAGCATTGTAGCTGGTTGGGGTGTTTCAACTTTAGGTTTGTTATTGTATTTTGCTGAAAAAATAATTTGATGTATTGTTTGCTATGAAATGATGAAAAAAAACAACAAATTTCTTTTTTCACGATTTCGCATTGCAGGTGGTGCATCGGGTAGGCCAAACACAAACACAAACTTTATCATAAGTATTTGAAATATCTAGTGAATATTCAATTCATTTCGAACAATAAGTTAGCTATAAGGTTTTAAATTAAAAACATTGTCGCGATGGCAAAGTAAGTATTGCTTAAAATTGAGATTTGGTTGCTGAGATCAAGTCAACATGCAACATACAACATTCAACATTCAACATTCAACATGGCGACACAGTCGACACAATCAAAATCATGGAAGGAGAGAAGAAAAGAAACACAGCATATTCTGAACATTGATGAGTATTTTTTCTTTCGATTACATTTACATCATTTACATCATTTACATATTTCATTTCATAGTGTACCGTTTGTAAAATATTGTTTGCATTGTAACATAAACGGTCGCCTGTATGATGGTGAGAGAAAATGAGAAACACACACACACCACACCACTACTACCATTGCACCGGCTAAGAGGAACAAAACAATCAATCTATTGTTTCATTTGTATGCGAGTCAAATCGAATTGCATTAATTTCAAGCCGGTGGTGACAATCTTCCTCATCACTCACCTCTCACGTTCTCATCACATTCGCTCAGAACACTTCGTGCTAGATAGTTGACTAAAGCATCGTGCTGTAATTTACATTTAGACAAAGTGAATTGAATTCACTAATTTCCAAAGTATTTTTTGCTAAGTGAAATTTGTTTGTTATTTTTTGTTTTGTCATTATCAATCAAAATAACCCTCAGATTATTGAAAATTATCAATATCGTAAATTTGTGTTATTCAATTTTGTTTGACGATAATTTCTATATAAATTGCATTGTGTCTCGGTGACTAACGGTACGATTTCATCACACTGCGTCATATAACAAAAGGACGCATATTTTGTGCGCACTTTTTTCATCTGCATTGAAAAAATCCAATTAATTAATTATTTTTTTCATCAAAATCATATTCATTTTTCATTTTTCCCAATTTTGCTCATTCTATGATTTATAAATTGCGGATTTTTGTCTTATTCCGATTTTGCTAATAATGTGTTTTTTCTTCATGTTTCATTTTACTGAACGTAACGGGACTGCATGACCGCTAATCATCGCATTTTTGGTATCATCATTGCGTGTAGGGCATTTCAATGTAAGTTTTTTTTTTTTTCATCAAAATCATATTCATTTTTCATTTTTCCCAATTTTGCTCATTCTATGATTCATAAATTGCGGATTTTTGTCTTATTCCCATTTTGCTAATAATGCGTTTCTTCATGTTTCATTTTACAGAAAGTAACGGGATCGCATGACCGCAAATCAGCGCATTTTTGGCGTCATCATTGCGTGTAGTGCAATTCGATGTAAGTTTTGTTTTTTTTTTTTCATCAAAATCATATTCATTTTTCCCAATTTTGCTAATTCCATGATTGTTAAATTGCGGATTTTTTAATTTCATGTTTTTTTTGTTTGTTTCGAAAGCGTTTTTTTAAATTAAAAGTGATCATTCCATTTATTTTTTTTTTTCATTCTGCTTGCAGACAACAAATCATTATGAACAGTAGTGAAAGCAGCGATGACAATGATGACGAAATAACGGCTGAAGATCGTGATATTTTCGATGAAGAAACAATCAAAGAATGGGAAAAACGAATTGCCAAACGAAAACAAGCCAAAAAACAAAAAGAACGAAATAACCCATCGCCGGCGAAACGACCCAGAATCAGGCAACAAAACAGAACCACCAATGTTTCATCATCATCGTCATCATTATTAAAATCACGAAAAATTGGAGAACGTAGTTCTCAACAAAAACTGTTGCTGCATCTGTAGATCCAGTTGTCGACACCACAAAAGTCAGTTGTTCTATAAAATGTGGCGTTCAAAAACACTTAAATAATTTTCTCGATAAGAGAACTAAAGATGCCATCAAAAAGAAAATTCGTGATGATGCAATAAAATGCACCGAGATAGCAGCACAGGCATCCACATTGATTCATTATGTTTTCAATAAAAAAATGGAAGAAGGAGATTTTGAATTTTTCAACGTTGAAGATGATGCCAGACGTCAAAATTCACCGACAGAACAAAAACTCAATAAATTCTTCTATGGAGTTCTATCGAAAAATGTGGATAACGCTGACTATCCTATTCGAATGTATGCTCCGGAATTCTTACAAATAATGAGATCATATAATTTGCAGTTGCATTCGAGCGATTACATGAGTCAGCAAATGAAATACATGTACCAAATGTATCACACAAATTTCAAGAACAATATCGTTCTTCATATGAAATCTCGTCTACGAAAGTTCTTCAATTACATTCAGAAGGACTTGCATCCACCTCATAATCGTCAAGAAACAATAAATAATAAGAATACAGTTTATCATGCCATTAGATTTCTTTTCGATGGTACAGTAGACTACGAGGCAGAGTTAATGAGGGAATTTGATCGTCGGCTAGATCCACATAATCCAAACGATAATAAATGTGGTATGTTTGATAATCTCAAAGACGATTGGATGAAATTTATTCCGTTGTTGTTCCGATTGCAAAGATTTATGTGGGAACACGATGATATGCATAACTTCGTGATCATTCCATTAACAACGTTCAAACGACGCCACATTGTCATTGATTCGCGAGGGCTTTGGGACATCTTGTCCCAAATCGGATGCAAGCCAAAAAAGAAAAATGGGAAACCATGGGATCGAGATGAATTCCTTGCGAGACAAAATTACGTATCCCATATGTGGCGTGATTATTTTGATATCCATCGAATTCTTCGTGGCAATGGTAAAAGAATATTCAACAACATGGTTTATTCGGATGGTGTCGGTGCATCCTTCAATTTTACTAAGGAAATATTTGTCGTAAACGACGAACAAAAATTGGAAAAATTTAGGAGAAAATTAAACAATGGTGAATATGAAAGAGAACTAGGTTTGTATCCTGGAAAGAATTTGACGTTTGGTGGTGTCGCCCGAAATTTGGGTAAATTTTTATGATAATATTCAATCAAGATATTTACAATATTTACCGAATATTTATTTATATTTATTGTTTTTTGTTCTTCACCTTTTAGATAGCACACATGAACGAAATATACGTCTCAAAGCTGGAACGTACTATCGAATGATCAATAGCAATGGTCGTCAAAAATCACGTGATAAACTAGACAATGATTTACAAAAAAGAATGGAAGCAGATAGGATGACATATCCTGAGATTTCAGAAAGTTGTCCATTTTACATTGACTTTGCAAATCATCGTCTTCGTTTTTTTAATGACAAGATAAAAGTATACTGTTCGCAAAAGTATACAAGGCTAACTTTTGAAGCCTTTATGGCCAAACAAAAAGCCATGGACAAGATCACTAACAATTTGTGTCAAGGCAAACGAACACTCGTTGTGATTGGTGGGGCTGTAATGCCTCAAGGCATCCGTGGTAATCCGGAAACACCACAAACAAATAGATTCGTACAATATTTTGAGCGACGCAATGGTTGTGATACTTTAGTGGTGCCGGAAAAAAGAACAACAATGCTATGTAGCCAGTGCCGTCAGGTAATGGAAGTACCAGCCAATTTCGTACACCGATTTCGTACATGTTTGAATTGTATTCCAAAGCAAGATGCATTGCACACTACAGAAATCATAACGATCAAAAGCAAGCGGCAGTTGCAATATGAAAAATGGAATGCAAATAATAATATCAACATCAACATCAACAATGAAAACACCAAAATGAGACGCATAGTTAAAAACAACCGGGCCAATCGTTTTGGAAAGAATGTAGTTGTTTGGAATCGTGATGTGAATGCGGGACGTAATATACTCTACATCGGTTTATGCATGATAAGAGGCGTGCCATTGGATCCCGTTTTTACGGTTCAAAGACTTGCAGATCTTGACAATCAAAATTAATTGATTGATTGGTAATTTAGTTTATGACAAATAAAAATTGTTGTAACAAAATCGATTTCATAACTAACTACATAATTTTCTCTTTTATTCAATAATAGATCTCCTACCAAATCGAAAAAAAAAAATTTTAAGCAATGTTTTTGCTATCGCCACTTTATAAGAAATTTTTCTAATGAGATTTATTTTCCACCTATAAATCTATGTGGTGGCCCTACTTCGATAATTTCAATGATTTTATCATTTATAGTTAATTCTAAGTATACATAAGTACGTTTTCTTGCAACTTACATATTTACACATTGCGAAATATTCATGCTGATATGACATATATTCATGCTGATATGATATTTCAGTTATTCAGGATATTCAATATATTTAGCAGATATTTAGAATATTTATAATATTTACAAAATATTTAATCATATTTATTTTGGTTCTTACCCCCTAAAGGTAGCCCAATGCTACAATATTTACATCTGCCAATTGTTGATACACGCTCATGTGCTCGTGCTTATGCAGGTTGGAATCATTTTTTTTGTTTTTTATTTTCATTATAATTTAAAATATTTTCTTTTTTTTCAAAGACTTCAGTGCAAATTCACGAACACCAATTATTATCAATGATAGTCAGATATGCGCACAAGGGACTGCCAATCATGATGCTTGTCAAGGTATGCAAAATAATCTTTCAGTATGCAAAATGAAATTATTGTAAAAATTTTTCGTGATTGTCATCAGGTGATTCGGGAGGTCCCATGATGATCGAAAATCCGGTAAACGGCCGCATAACTTTAATCGGACTTGTCTCTTTTGGGCCAAGAACGTGCGGAGTTCCAAGTTTTCCTGGTGTATACTCACGTACTTCATCTCACATGGACTGGATATTAAACAATATATCGTAGACTCTTTCGCCTCCTTTACATTAAAAAAAAAGAAAAAAAAAAAACATTTTCAAATACATCTTAATACATACGTTAAATTATAAAACATAATTCCAACATCATTGATTGATAACAATTTTAAGCGAAAACAAAAAATCATGACTCATATATAAATTTTTTTTTTGAAAATTCAATTTGAGATATTTTCTCGTAACAAAAACGAAAATATTTTTTTCCAATCATGGCGAAAAAGTAACGCCAATTTTCTATTTATTGTAACCGTGAATGATTTTTGTAAATAAATTTTTTTGTATGAAACCAATTGTAATGATTATAATTGTGATGTTGAAATGCTTGCGTGGCTAATTTCATTAAAATATAGAAAAATATGGCCTATAAATACAAGTAAAATATTTCTGATAAGTATATAGGTCATTTTGCCTTAGATTGAGAAATTGCTTTTTTTTAGTTTTTAGAATTTTTTTTCCATTCAAAAATGGTAAATTTTATTTACTTTCTCTTTTACTTTATCTATGTTGGTAAAGGCAACGAAGATTTTCTCAGTCATAAAAATTGGCCAAAAGATGTGGAGAAAATTTGTGGTGAAAGTTTCGTTGATCGTATTATAGGTGGAAGAATGGCACAACTTGGACAGTTCCCTTGGATGGCGCAACTTTCATATAAGGGTAATTAATATTGTTTAAATATCATGAAATATATTATCGTCTTGAGTTAAAATAATTTTTTTTTTTTAAAACAAAACAAAATTTAAGGGGGAAATGGTTTTCATATGCTGTGTGGCGGAGTATTGATATCTTCACAATATGTGTTATCAGCCGCACATTGCATAGAAAATGATGGCTATCAACTGTAAGGTAATAAATATTTTTGTTTAGAAAATCTAACACATTCTCGTTTCTTTTCGTTTTATGTTAAAGTTATGAAGTTATTTTGGGTGAATATGATACAAGTACCGATCCAGATTGTGTTGATGGTATTTGTTCTGAACCAATTCAAAGGATTAAAATTGCTTATATAGATAATCCTGATTATTATAATTACGATGCTTATAACCTAACTACATATTGGAATGACATTATTGTAATTAAGTTACAGCATCCAGCTCAATTAAATGGTAAAGACATTCGCATTCTGACGATTTTACTGCTTGAGATTACTATATTTATTTATTTTTAAGATTTTGTAATTCCAATTTGTTTGCCAACGGGGAATGAAATTTTCAGCAAATCTACTGAAATAGGTAAATTAATTTGACAGCTTATTAATTTGGATTGAGTGAGGTAGTGTTGTTTTGTGTGTGTGTTTTTTTCTTCAATTTTTATTGTGCAGCTGGATGGGGTTTAACAAATTCATCAAATCAGACGAGTAATCCATCAATTATAAATTATGTGCAGGTATTTAAATGTCGATAATTTCAATGAATAATTATCAATTCCATATCTATTGTAACAGTTGCCCATAGTAGATATGGATTATTGTGGTTTAATAATAAATATGCCTTTGAATGAGAGCAATCAAATGTGTGTTGGTAGTTTCGATAAATATCAAGGTATGTAGTTGTGATGATTTTTCCATAATATCAAAATTTTGGTGAATTAAATATGTTTTATTCAAAGACTCATGCCAAGGCGATAGTGGCGGTCCACTTATGCAAATTGCAAACAGTAAATATGGACCAAGATACTACGTTACTGGAATTGTTTCATATGGGCCTATGGATTGTGGCCATTCACCTGCTATCTACACCAAAGTGCTTAGTTATATGAATTTCATTTTAGACGCCATGAAAACATAACTCCAATTTATCCATATAAATGTATGAAGATTAATTTTGTTCATAATAAATTATTTAGAAAAAAAAAACCATTGTTTTGAAATTGAAATAAGTAAATTGCTATAGCCACAAAAACATTTTTCTTTTTTACACAACAAATTGCGTATATACATTTAAAATCTTTCTTTTCATTTCATATAAAATTTATGGAATTTATTTTGCCGAGAATGTGATAAAGTACCGTACAACTTATGCATGTTCATGTGTGCTAATATATAATGATCCTTCATATCTCCTTGGAAATAAATGTGAATAAAAAAATAGCCTGGTTGAAGTATTATAATCATATAAGAACAGGTAAATTGTGAATATTATATGACACATTTATTGACACGGTAATTCCCCAAATATATATTATGTATCATCATCATAAGTTGATGTAATCGAACAATCGGAAGATGAATACTTTTACCATTTTAAAACGGTTTGATGTTTGTGCTGAAAACAAGCGATGGTTCAAACAAACGTCTACAATTTCAAAACTATCTAAATGAATTGGGACAAACTGTCCAAATAATACGACAATGTGTTTTAGTTAAAGTAAAACCAAGACACTAAAGAAATTGGAAATATATTTGCATGGTATGGAATGTCAATATGAGAATCTTTTAGCAAAGGAAAAAACAAAACTTGAAAGATTCTCGACACTTGATATTAAAAATCATGTTAAATCTAACCAAAAGTTAAATTACTTCGTTTCAAAATCAAACCGCATTTATCTTGGAAATGTTTATTTGTGTGCATGCTAAACTTGATTTCTTGTTGAAATATTCAATGCCAGTTTTTGCCTATTCGATCGAATTACCTTTGGCTTTTTGATAGCATTATTATTGAGAAAGGCAATAATAACAACAACAATAAATGAGCAAAGAAAAAAGAAAAAAAAATTAGCTCACGACAACACAATACAAACAGACCAATGTATGGATGTTATCCGCAACAGCTTCTCTGTGATGTGGCTACAGGCACTTAAACAAAATCATATATACACCAAATAACACACATACATTTGAAAACAGTCAAGTGAAAAACGTTGAAAAACACTTACACAAACACACCCACACAAACACAAGCCAAGTTTCAATAGTTACAGTCTAAACATCAAATGCTAACTATAACATTGTATAAATGAAAATATATGTACAACGGCACAATCGAATATGAGATTTAAAGAAGGAAAAAAAACGACACACAATTTGTAAGAAAATAAAACATCACATATACGTCGTGTGTCTTCAGCGCAATGATTATACACTGGACAACAATTTTAGTTAGCACATAGTTCGATTCAAAATACAGAAACGTTGAGATTAAACGGAGCGAACATCGACAAAACTTGTAAGTATACCCATTAAACAGCAATAGTCATCGCACAACAGTGTGAGCGACAGTGTGATAGCGAGAACAATACCGAATAAAAAAGACAACAACAGCAACAGAAAAATCAAAAACAACAACAACAACACAAGCAGAAATCTTATAAAATAAAATTCAAATTATCATCGTCGCACATCTTCTGTGTAACCATAACAGAAAGAAAAAAAAAATCCCAACATCTCGAACGTATCATTATTTCGGTACTTTCCGTTTTACGTATTTGAAATGTTTGTTGCACAATAAAATTGCAATTATTCACATATTGGAAATTCGTTAACCACGTTATTATTTTCTTTGTACCGCTGCAATCAGGTTCGAAAAAACGAACATTTACGTGCACATTGATTGACAGGAAGCAGAACTAAACGCTTATCAATATCACCAATCAATCCACAAAGATGCAGCATCACATTAAATTTATTTTCCTAATTTTGTGTTATATTAGTTTAGGAAATACACGTAAGTATACAGTGAAAAGCTAAGAGAAATTTAACCGATAAGCAAAAAAAAAAAAAAAAAGTGAATGTTCGATCTGGCAATTAATGATATCATTTTAAAATACATGAACAAGAGAGCAAAATCAAGAGAGAATAAGTCACAAAGATATCTCTTAAAATTGAATTTGACAAGATTCGAATGCGTCAATTGTCTGACAATATCGGACCTGTTAATTACTCAATTCATAATTAATTATGTAATTGTTTATGAATGGTCGGACACTCTAAAACCAAAAAAAAAAAACAATTAGACGACCATTAGTTGCCCTTGACATATGAACAATATATACATTGGCGTAATGAAATCCATATCGTTTACGTGAATTTCATTTTATAATTCTCATCAACATCATGTCACTGAGTGAATTATATTTAGAAAAGTGAAAGATAGAAGAAATAGCAAAAACACAACATGGAAAGGTGATTATTATTGTTGTTCTTTTTGTTGCATCGTTTGATTACTTCGAAAAACCGGTAAAACACAAAATTAGTGTTTGTAATTCAATATATCAAATACGTTTTTTTCTTTTTTCACGCGATTCTGTCTGTCTGTCGCTTCAAGATTTTTTCATCAAGTTGAAACAAGTCTTCGAATTCAAACGAAAGAAATTTCTTACAAAATTAAAACTGATACGTGTATGTGATTTGGAACAAAAAAAAAAAATGCTGGCATTCGAGTTAAACGAGTGGTCTTGATAAATATGTTTTTATTGATGATTTCAAATCAATATTTCAAATGTACAAGAACGTCATTCATAATAGATTATGATTTATTTCATCACATTTCGGCTTATTTTTTAAATTATCTTTGCAGAGCCTCGCAATATTTTGTTCTGAATTAATGAATGTAATAGTATTAAAGCTAAATAGTCGAAAGAAATTTGGAAAATATTGAATATTTTCATTTGGCTCATTGTTTCATTTCATTCAAGAGAATATCTCACATCTTGAATATATACAATCAGTTTTTATCTTAAAATCGCAAACATATAAATAATACTAAAAAATATAATTTTTCCCGCCAAATAGAAGTTTCAAATCAATGTATAACACCAGATCAGAAAGTTGGAGATTGTATCGATTTACGTAGTTGTGCAAGTCTCTTCAATTTAGTTAGAAAAAATCTTTCAGCTGGGGAAAGGAACTTTTTGCGCAGAAGGTATGTGTCTCAAATTATGAAGCTCAAGTTGAGAGGATTCTTTCCATATTCATTTTTTGTGTTTTTTTTTTTTTTTTTTCAGTCAATGCGGTTATAATGGATACCCTTTGGTAATTAATTACACAATGTTTTTAAATATATTCAGAAATGTTAGTTTGTGAATCAATGCATATTTACATTAACATTGAAATTCATTATTTAGGTCTGTTGTCCAGATGCACGTAATCCTCCACCGATAGTTCCAGTAGCTACTTCATCCCCAGTACAAGGAGATGGTTTAAAACAAAGTGATTTGCCACCACCCGGCACTTGTGGAAGTCAATTAGATGATCGTATCATTGGTGGTGAAGAAACATTAATCACTGAATTCCCATGGCAAGTACACAAAATAATTATTGAAATTTAAGTTAGTGAAATGAATGTCATTGATTTTAATTTATTTCAATTTAACTTCAGGATGGCTTTGATTGAATACACAAAACGTAAATGAAATATCATTCAACATTCTTAGAATCAATTGACAATATATTGAAGTGCACTTTATTGTTTTTTGTCTTTTTGAATAGCAAATGGCAAAGGTTACCATTGCGGAGGAGTTCTCATTAATAAGGATTATGTTTTAACTGGTATGTAAAAATAAACAAAATCTCTAATATAAATATGTCAACATCTTATAAATCAATTATTTTTTTTAAATATAGCATCACATTGTGTAAATGGAAAAGATTTGACAGCACTCAGATGGAGACTGTCAGGTTGGTTCAATAATAATTAAAATACAATAATCAAATAAACGGAAATATATTTGAACATTTGAAAGGTGTACGACTTGGTGAATGGGATCAAACTACTGACAGAGATTGTGAAGATGATAATTGCTCAGATCCAGTACAAGATATACCCGTTGTTGAACAAATTCCACATGAAAACTATCAGAGCCATTCAAAGGCGCAAGAAAATGATATTGCTTTACTTCGTTTGGGACGTTCTGTAAACTTTACGGATTGGGTTAAACCAATATGTTTACCATTTTCACCAGAAGTAGCAAATAAAAATTTTGATGGCAATCCATTAGTAGTAGCAGGTTGGGGCAAGGTATGTCTCAAATTATGAAGCTCAACTTGATGGGATTTTTTCGATATTCATTTTTTGTGTGTGTGTGTGTGTTTTTTTTTTCAGACTGAGGTATTTTCACGCAACCAAATCTTCAATTAAAGTGATAAAAATGTTGAAATGTTGGTTGAAATATAATTTTTTTTTTCATTTAATTTTTCAGAATGGTATGGCTTTTTGAATGACAAGCTATTTTTTAATGACTTGAAGAGCTGTTGTCTTTATAATGATTTATGAAACCTTTAGCATAATTTTTTTAATATTCAATACACTTCCTAATTTATTTGTAGCTTCGAGTAGTAGTATCAAGTTAAAGGTTGAAGTAAATGGAGTTCCATTGAGTCAATGCAATAATGTTTACCGTGCACAGAGTGTTCAATTGACTAATAAACAATTGTGTGCGGGCGGTGCATTATTGAAAGATTCATGCAGAGGTATGTATTCAAAAAAAAAAAACAATTCCATTTGCACAAAAAATTGAAAATTAATTCATAAATTGGTTATAAATAGGTGACTCTGGTGGTCCATTGATGATGCAACACAGACCACAACCAAATCGTGCATACTTTTATTTAGCAGGTGTCGTTTCATTTGGTCCATCGCCTTGTGGATTAGAAGGATGGCCTGGCGTATATACGGTATGTTCAAAGATTTATTGGATTTTATGGGGCAGGGTAAACATGCATTTTTATATTTTTCTCTTTTTCAAATAGAGAGTTGATCAATACACCGATTGGATATTGTCTCATATGAGGCCATAAAATTGACATGTAATAGCAATGTTAAGATCAATCCCCGCAAATGCATTTAGTTTCTATATTTTGTATAACTTAAACGACTCAACTCATGCTTAAATTTCTTTTTCTGAAAAATATTTTTTATATCCATAAAATGATGAAAAAAAAAAAAAAAAAAATGAAATAAAGTATAATTTTTCAAAAATGTATTTGAAGCACGTGTTTTACTTCATTTTTCAATAAACTAGTAAAATATTATGAGGATGGGCTACGTATAGTAATATACGAAAAGTGAACATGTCGTTCCGGTTTTGCAGACTGTTTTTTTTTTTTGGGATTTTCCCAATAAAAGATGCGTACGCTTATGCAGTTTAAAAATCGACAAGACAAAAAAGATGAACGCAATGAAAAATCAATATTATTTATGACACGATGTCAATACATGAATATTAAAGAAAAACAAGATTAGCATGTTCATAATATTTCTTGAAATTCCAAACTACCAACGATTCAACTCTGTTACTGTCAATGTAATGATAAAAACGCACACCGACAATCATTAAAGATGTTACACTGTACTACTATAAGTTTCAGTACATAAACGATGACATGCAACACACAGACCTTCTGATGTATATAAAAAAAAATATGTATGATTTCTTCTCTCTTTTTTCGATTTTTATAGAAAAAGTTGAAAAATGTCCAACAATACAGGATGCAATTCAACACCAATGCAAACAGTGAATTTTGAAATTTCGTAGAGACAACATCAAATTTATATTTCGCTTGGTTCTACGCCACTTTAGCTCAAAATGAAAATCGTGCTCATTTGTTTTAGTGTTGTCTTATTCCTCTGTGATTTAACAAGAGCACGTAAGTTCAATCACATTTATGATAATGAAAGTAGAAAAATTATAAGAAAAAATTTTAATTGCCATGTTGAAAATAGGTTGATAATAAACAACAAAACACACATATTGATAATATATAGACGTCAAATGAATAAAATAATCGTTATTCTTAATTTTAATCTTTTGTTAAAATAACAACTGAAATATTCGATTTTTTTTTTATTTTTCATTTTTCGCTCTTTGTTTTTGCACGTACCGGTTTTTTTTTCTTCTTTGCCATGAATTCACCATATGCAAAATATTTTTGCACAATAAATGATAAAGGCCAATGTCAATAAATATTCTTGATGGTTTTCATATCAATGTGGTCCTGTTAAATTCATCTCAAGGCAAGACTTCGATTTACGTGACATTGTGTGACATACGCACATATAAACATTTTTATACAGGAATGACAAAACATGTTTATCATTTGAAATACAAATATATTTTTTTTTCTTTTTTTTAAAGAAAATGCATGTCAAACTCCAAACAATTTCTCTGGTCGATGTATACCACTACCAGAATGTGGTCAGTTGTATCGTCTTGTTTCGACTACCTTAACAAATGCAGATCGGGAATTTTTACGTAAATCACAATGCGGATTTAGTGGAAGAACTCCTCTTGTAAGATTGTATAAATTAAATGAAACTCTTATAAAGAGCCTTATTAGCTATTGACCATTTGTCATTCAGAGAAAAACACCTATATCAGTGTATTGGCGTTAATGGATACACTAATTGTCATCTATTGGTGGCGTGGGCGTGGGTGTACATTGCCATCCATATGCACTGAAATAGGTGTTATTTAAAAATTGGACATATAGTTCATTACACGCTTATTTTGAATATCATCAATACATTTATTTCAGGTGTGTTGTCCAACAACTCCTCCACCTTCTCGTTTTTCTCCAACCGATTTTCCACCACCGGGACAATGCGGGACACAACTAAGAGAACGTATTGTCGGCGGTGAAGAGACTTCAATAACAGATTATCCCTGGTAAGTAATAATTTTGTATGGGCGAAATCGCATAGATTATTCAATATCTAATACAACAATAAATTCGACAATAAATGTTTTTTAATGATTGTAAAGACCACAATTATACATGAAACCCATTCGTAGAAACTATTATATTCTTACTTGATTTGTGTCGAGGTTTATTTTTGGCAAATACCTCATGGGCATTCTTTTTATTATTTAAAATCTGACCTACTTTTTCCATTGTGGCCAACGTCAAATTTGAGGCCACATCGAAAGAATAAACAATTTTTGACTTTGGCCACAATGGAAAAATTAGGCCACATTGTGAATGAATGTAAAAAATTCAATGCAACCAACGCAACGTCGAATGCATATGATAAATCCATCTGATGGATTTATTTCAAGCTGACGTTTCCAGCGTAAGTAAAGCCTTGACCAAAATGGAGCCCTTTTTTTAGTTACATACAGTGCAATAATATCGTTAAAATAATATTTTGGTGAAAAAAATATGATATGAAATGGCTTTGTTAGCTTTTACGCCGAGAAAATGACTTTTGTGACAAAATACCTAACCTCAAACTTTAGGAATTGAATTCAATTGACGTTATGAAACGTTATGAATAATAAAAAAAATAACTTGAATACTTTAATGAAAATGCAAATACTTTTTGAAATATGACAATTATACCAGAATATCACAATAAATGAAGTGAATTGGGTATTTCGTTGAAAAAATTCATTTAACATAATTTTTTTTCAACTACATATATTGATATATCCAATTAATAACTTACAATCATATAATTTGAAAGGCTTCGAGGAAAAATGTTACACAGAAAAGAACAAAATGTTTAGCCATTAAGCTCAGATTGCCATTTAGCTTCGATTACTATTTGGCTCCCGAACATTTTTCCTCGGATGCCTTTCACTTATACTTCGTCTCTAATTTATCACGTATTAATGAAATTTGTTTGCTTTTTTTATTGCAGGTTGGCATTAATTAAATACACCAGCCGTAAATATAACAAATTCTTATTGTGTTATTTAGAATTTAAAAAAAAAAAAGAAAAAATAATATATGTTTTATTTTTTTAGCTGGTTCAAAAGGCGGTTTTTACTGTGGTGGCGCATTGATTAATAAAGATTATGTTTTAACTGGTTTGTCTAGGTCTAGGATCAATTAAAAATTATTCAAAATTATCGTTATTTATTCATTCATAACAGCGGCACATTGCTTACGAGGACCAACTATAATGCGATATAAAGCGACAGAAGTGCGACTGGGTGAACATGATTTACAATCAGATATAGATTGTGAAGAGGTTGATTGTTTGTATTCACCATTTTGTAACAAAATTTATTAACGAATATATTCATTTTTAGGGTGAATGTGCTGATCCAGTATTAGATGTCGGTGTGGCAGAGACAATTGTTCATGAGGGATATGCACCACAATCGCGAGGACAAAATGATGATATTGCACTAATTCGATTATCGCAATCAGTTCAATTTACCGATTGGATTCGACCAATTTGCTTACCATTGGCCGATAGATTGAAAAATAAAAATTTCGATGGGGCTCCATTAATTGTTTCTGGTTTTGGAAAAACAGAAAATGGTTGGTTAACCTCGAAATTTTGTAATGAGCATTTTTTTCACCTTTTTCTTGTTTTGTATATGATGGCTAGCATCACGAAGCGACATTAAATTAAAACTAGAGATCGATGGTTTCAATTTGAATCGTTGCAATCGAGCTTATGCATATTTGGGTGCTTCATTGTCCTCAAAGCAAATCTGTGCTGGTGGCGAGGAAGGAAAAGATTCTTGTAACGGAGACTCAGGTTTGCATTCAAATTGAAAACAATTTGATGGAAATATGTTTTCAAATAAATAATTTATTTAGGTGGTCCATTGATGGCTGAAGATACAAGCAACCGATTGAATCCATACAGTTATCTTGTTGGAATTGTATCATTTGGTCCTCGAATTTGTGGAACACCAAATTTCCCGGGCGTATATACGGTATACATTTTTGAGCATCATTCATTTGAAATGTAAAGTGTTCGGTTAAGATAAAGATGTAAGATAAGATTTAGATAAGATTCCAGATAAGATGTTATCTTTCATCTCATCTTCATCTTGGGCAAAACCATCTCATCTTATCTAGATATTTCTTTTTTTTAACTAGCATCTTTTACTAGTATCTAGATACTTTTTTAGATATTTTTCAGGAAAAGTAATGTCATGATATTTGTTTACATTCACATGAAAAAAAATGGTTCAGCCTTGATTTCATTTTGAAAAAAATGTTTTGATTTTTTAGAAATAATTTATGGACACAAAGATTTTCCATCTTATCTAGATACTTTTTTTTAAAAATACAAAAAATCTCATCTTATCTAGATACACAAAATCCGACCTTTACCGAACACTTCATTATGAATCATTTCTCAATTCTCACACCAACATTGTAATACATAATCATGTTTTTATTTTTCAGAGAGTTGATCAATATCTAGACTGGATTTTAGATCATATGAGGTCTTAAATGAATATATGCAAAAAAAAAATTTCAAATACATATGATCATAAATGTATACATTTCATGTTTTTGAATAAACAAAATTGATGAGAATAATTTAATGAAACAAATTTAATTCAAGTAGAACCGAATTTACTGTATTTTATGAAAAAAACATAAATATTATTAAATCTATCGAAAATCTTTATTTGATTCACGATTTTCATGCGTTTTATACAAATAAAACTGGCTGTACGCAAAAACCTTTTAGTTAATGGAAGTTGTAAAAATGCATTCAACAATCACATCAAGCTTTAATATTGTTTCGATTGAATGTTTTTATTTGTCATTGTAGCTTTTTAAAAAATAAATATGTGAAAAATCAAAAGGATTTTCATTGGTGAATACTAAAACATGATATATCAAATTACCTTTGAACCAAGTCAAATAATTCGGCATAAATTAATTGAATCATCAGCTAAACATAAATAATTTTGCAATGAAAAAATTTTACTTATTGGAAATGGAGTTTATTTGACCTTTCTGTATTGATAACAATTGAAACGATGGATTGCGCTTATCAAGTATTTGTGCATTAAAACCCCGAAAAAGTGTAAAAAAAAAAAATTAAAAATAGCTAAGATGTCAAATGCAACTTGATAATTATGAAATTGTCGATGTTGAACAAAAATGAAGGTACTTTTTGATTGAAAACACATGTTTTTTGGCAAAATTCGATTTTATTCTTCAACATAATCTCCTTTTAGCTCAATACTGCATTTTGATAAATTTTAATTTTAGAGTTTTTTCCATGTACACTGTCGGGATATTCCAGAGGTTTGAATCATTTGGAAGAAAACACAACTCAATAACACTATGTTAAAACAAAAACAAAAACAAAAAAAAAAAAACAATAACAACAACAAATCAGATCCTATGTATTGACTATCTACATGTCAATATGAGACATATTTATTAAATGATCTCAGACTATGACATATAATAATATCGATTTCTACATGAACAGCGATTAATAAGAAAAAGGAAAAAAATCTTAAGCGTAGACAGTCCATTTGTCAAAACAAAAACATTGCTTTTTTCATTTTTATTCACTCATGTCATCTATAAATTCATTACTATATAGAAGAATGTAAAGAGAATACCCTGCTAATAACACAATTACCAATGTATAATCATTAAATGGATAGAGTCGAGTACATATAAACACGTATCATACACAGAATCCATGAATAAATGGTGCATATTTGTAAGGTGAAGTGAAAAATATGATAAAACGGGATTCATTTGAAATGTTGTGCTTGCAGTAATCATTGAAAACTCGTCGAGTCGAGACATCAAAATTAATTGATCGTTTGATTTTTTGTTATAAATTTTTTTTTTTGTTGTATTACAAAGACTAGCCAATAATGAAAATTTTACATATTGTTTGTATTGTGTGTATAGTTATTAATTCCATAAACGCACGTAAGTTGTATAAAGAAAATGTCATTTTTAACATAATAATTCTTTGTTATATAAAAATATCATATAAAAAAAAGTGATTTATATTTTGGTGTATTGATTATATTATAAACCCAAAAACCACTTTTCATTTCACATGGATGTATATTTTCCATTACACATTCTGTCTGTATAATTTTCTATACATTATGTTGGGATAATTAATAAAATGTGAATGACACCTACAGTCCTACATACTTTTTTTTTCACTAAAATTTATTCATTCCTAACTTGGTTAATAATAGGTGACTTTCCCCTTGGATAAATCTTTTATATGCTTTGA
Source organism: Resseliella maxima (assembly GCA_029041755.1). Taxonomy (NCBI): domain Eukaryota; kingdom Metazoa; phylum Arthropoda; class Insecta; order Diptera; family Cecidomyiidae; genus Resseliella; species Resseliella maxima. The sequence goes on along the minus strand of JAQOWM010000826.1, from coordinate 176,354 downwards.
AAACCCGGTTTTTCTTTCTTCTTTTTCTCAAGGCAATACCAATATTTACTAAATAAACGACTCATTTTGTTCATTTTTGATATAGATAGTGATAGAATTCATCAGTGTATTATATGCAATATAAATTTAGTTTGCATATTATTGTAGTGAATTTGTATTTTATTATTTTGTTTGTTTTAATCTAGTCGAATTTATGATAATTTTCAATTTTCTCAGAATTTAAAACATGTTCATCCAATGAGAATTGTGTTCCGTGGGAAGATTGTGCATATTTAAAAGAAAAATTACTAATATTTAATCAATTATCAAAAGATGAAAGAGATGCTATAAGAAATTCGCAGTGTGGACTCGATGGTCACATTCCTAAGGTAGGAAAGAAATTAGAATTAAAATTAAAATAACTTGAATTTAATTATTTCCATTTGAAATATTTGGCAGGTATGTTGTGAAGAAGCACCGATACCAGGTTTAAGAGAACAAGATTTTCCACCACCAGGACAATGCGGGACACAGCTTAAAGAACGTATCGTTGGCGGTGAGGAGACTTCAATAACCGATTACCCATGGTAAATATTTCGAATAAATATTAAAACATCTATATAATTCATAATTAATATTAATATTTCAAATTTTTAGGTTGGCCTTGGTCGAATATGGAAAAAGTAAAACCTGATTTTCGAAATTATTTTCGCCGAAATTTCTAAATCAATCAATGCACTTTTGTTCATTTTCAGTTGGGTTTTCAAACCGATTCCTATGTGGTGGTTCACTTATTAACAAAGATTATGTCTTGACAGCTGCGCACTGTATTAATTCGCGCAAGTTAATACAAAGTGGATGGATGCCAGTTAGTATTCGCTTGGGTGAACACGATCTTCGAACTGAGATTGATTGTGAGGATGTATGGATTGTTGTTTTTTTTATAATCTAAATTATTTGAATTAATATGCTGACGATTTCATTTCTTTAGAGAGACTGTGCAGATCCGGTAGTAAATATCGGCATTAAATCCACGATAGTGCATGAAGGCTATGTACCAATTTCAGCAACGCAGTACAATGATATCGCCTTAATTCGTTTAGAACAATCTGTGGTATTTACAGATTGGTAAGCTAATTATTAATTTTAATTTTTGCTTAAACTATCTTTGTAATCATTTTAATTCGCAAAAATTCAAATTATTTTTGTATTCCATTCCATTCCAATTTTTCATTTGCCGATCATATTGAATTTAATGATCAATTATAATTTTTTTTCAGGGTAAAACCGGTTTGCTTGCCTTTCGCGGCCCATTTAAAGAACAAAAACTTCGACGATGTTCATTTGAGTGTGTGCGGCTTTGGAAGAACCGAAAATGGTAATAATTCATGATTAAATAATATATTCATTCATCCATTTTGCAATCATTTTTATCAGATTTGATATTTGTTTAACATGTTTGGTAAAATTTGATGCGTGAAAGGAAAGAAAAAAGTTGATTTTCACTCCATTGATTTTATACGTAAAAATTCAGTTTCAAAACAAAACACTTTCATAGAGATGGATACTTTTTATATGAGTGAAATGAAAATAAAAAAATTAAAATTTAGATTCAAATGGCAATTAAAAACAGTTTCAAATTAATAATTTAATTTAAAAAGGAACGTCAAGTGAAGTCAAACTTAAGGTGGAAATTGATGGTTATAACTGGAATCGATGCAATAATCTTTATCAAAGGAAACTTATGGATACGCAAATGTGTGCTGGTGGTGAAGCAGGCAAAGACACTTGTAACGGTGATTCAGGTGATGAAAATAAAACCATTCAATTAATCATAATATTTTATAAAATTGTTTATTTGATTAGGTGGTCCCTTGATGGGAGATGATAAAAGCATTCCTACACTTCCGATCACTTACTTAGCTGGTATATTATTGTTGATTTTATAGCTAGTAACTCCTTTTGACATTTGTATATTCATTTTTTTTTTTTTGTTATTATTATTAAGGTATTGTCTCCAGAGGCCCCGCAAACTGTGGTACGGAAGACTTTCCAGCAATTTATACGGTACATTTTGTCATTTAATTATATTGTACACATATTTTTCATTATGATCACTTTGAATTCAATTACAGAGAGTTGATAAATATCTCGACTGGATTATGAGCAAAATGACACCATAAAATAAAAAAATTATTAGATATTTGAATTATAATTCCTAAAATGAAAAATAACAATGTATCATCAGATTATCTTATTATTATTTTGATAAGTATGTGAAATAAAAGAAATTCAAATTGCATCCATTTTTTTATTAAATAAAATCAAATAATTCATATCATTTGTTCTCTAATAAGTTATTTTTAGAATTGACAATTATCAAATGTAATTGCATAAACTTATTTATTATTAAAAGGTAAACCAAATCGGAGGTACATTTCACTCCTATATGCGTAATAATATGCATAAATCAGACAGAGCTATCGATGCTAAACCCTTATTTGAAATATAATTATATTTTCCAAATAAAATAAATTGAATGTAAAATTAATTTATGGTTTTGAAATCTTTATAAAAGATAGTCTTTGAAATTCGTAAAGTTGAGGCACAAAGCAATTGCGGTCAAAATGAAGTATCAATATCAAGTCAATTGGCATGAAATTTCTGTTGTGAGCAAAACGATTCGTTTTGAAATGTTTACAAAATTGATTTTGTAACATGTATCTGTGAAATGGTCTTGTAAATGTAAAAAAGTTAATTTAATTTGCAATTAGAAGTTTAACTCACCATAACTGATTTCGTTAACGAATAATCACCAACTAAAATGATTAGAAATCAATGATCACACTTGATTATTGGGAGTACTCATTGAAACGTGCGCATTTTTCATCAAAAATATGCCTTTATTTCGTTAACAAAATGAATATATACATTAATCAAAGTATTGCCCGTCGGAAGCTATGACTTTTTCCCATCTTTCTGGTAGCATACGGATTCCACGTGGGAAGATATCCTCATCTTTTGAGGCAATGAATGAATCGACCCAATTTTTGACTTCCTCAGAAGAAATGAAGCGTGTACCAGCAAGGTGATTCTGGATCGATCAAAACAAATGGTAATCAGAAGGGGCTATGTCTGGGCTATACGGCGGGTGGGGTAGCACATCCCACTTAAGTGTTTCCAAGTATGTTTTGACGACCTTTGCATCATTTTGCCGAGCGTGGTCATGACTCATGTTGCAAAATTACTTTGTCGTGTCTTAGAGCATATTCCCACATATGGTGTTTTTTGCTTGGGGTTGTCGTAATGAATCCACTTCTCATCGCCAGTAACAATACGATGAAGAAATGCTTTTTTTTGTGGCGTTGAAGCAGCATTTCCGACATGTAAAATCGTCTTTCAACGTCTCTTGGCTTCAATTCATGTGGTACCCAATTTTGCTTCTTTTGAATGAATCCAGCTGCCTTTAAACGTCTGGAAATGGTTTGTTGACTCACGCCCAATGATTTTGCTAGTTCTTCTGAGTTTAACATGAATCTTCATCAAGTAATGCCTCCAATTTTTCATCTTCGAACTTTTTCACTTGACCAGGACGTTCTTTGTCTTCTGTGTCAAAATCACCAATTGTAAAACGTGCAAATCACTTGTGACATATTCTAATCTCTGGAGCATACTCTGGATAAACTTCAGAAAGAAATTCATGAGCTTGTGTTGCGTTTCGCTTTGAATTAAGCAACAAAAGCAAAGCTTCCAACAAATGTTGCTTTGTTGTTACGAAATTCGACTTTTTCAATGCAATAAAAAACTTGTGTTCACTTTGAATGATGGAATTTACTAGATTTTTTAATGCTCTTTAATATTCAATAGCTGTCACTGTCAAAATATATGACGGTTGTATAGATATGAAGTTAGTAACAAATGCGCACGTTTCAATAAGTACTCCCAATATTATCACTGATCACATGAAATGAAATAGCCATTGGTCACAATGAAACTGTTGCAATGTAATTGGCATATGATTTACAGCGTAAAACGAGAACCCTTTAACATTATGATATGTATTATTTCTATTAAAATGACCCGATCGATCGAAACCAGGTGATATGGCCCCGATATATTTAAATCGGGAATTTATCTAGCAATTTTCGTCCTTTTAGTTGCGAAATATGCGCACATCGAAAATAAATATAATGAAAAATCGCAAAATAAAACCAATTCTAACCATATAAACAAACATACTTGGCTTGTGACATTTTTTGAATATTCAAAGTGCCCTTTTGGATCAACTGTAAATGTAATTTGTGAAATAAGAACGGCATACAATTACGATTTCTTTAAATTGTACAATTTCATTATAATCACAAAACTTTTCATTTTTTTGCTTTGATATAAAAATCTAATGTTCGCATCACAATCATGCAGCACTTTGAACTGTAACGTACATAATACAAACACAATATATATTTAAAAAAAAAACAGATATACAATTGAAGTGAAAGATTATATAAATGCATCTATTATGAAACGAAATGGGGATTGAGATTTATTCAAGCGGCAATAGCTATAAGGTCATAAAGTTTAATTAAACTTTATGCCTAAAATTTTCAATAGAATTCACATAATGAACTTATTAGATGTTTTTTTTGTTACGTTTACTGTGTTTAATTTTACATATGCAGGTAAACTTGATTTCCATAAATTATTCCTTTTATTTCAAAAAATTTAAAAAGTTGAAATTCTGCTACTTAATGGTCGACGATTCCTATTTCATAATTTTATTCTTGAATTTTTGTAATTTAATATTTTTCTCCGTACATTTTCCATAGAAAATGCGTTAACCTTACAATTTACAGCATCTAATTTGCCAGAGTCCGGAGTGTGTGGTTGTATTAATGAGCAAATTTTAGTGCCTCCGTACAGGATTTTTCCATGGTAAATTAATTTTTCTATATTTTATCTTTTCCATATCTAAAATAATTTTCATATAATAAAATAGGATAGCATTGTTAAAATATGTAAAAAGTAAGTTCAAATATATCTCACATCAATATATATATCATATATTTGAAATGAATCAATTTATTATTTAAGATGAAACAATTAAGTTTAACTGCGATGGTGTTATAATAAATAACAATTACATCTTAACTGGTTTGTACCAAGTTCATCAAATTTTTTTTTACACATTTGAATTGAAAGATTTATTGTTTTTTTTTTTCTTTTTTTTTTTGAAGCGGCTCATTGTGTGACTTCAAGAAAACAATTGAGAATTGGGAATCTTACACATGTGCGGCTGGGTGAAAATGATCTTAAAATTGAAAATGATTCTGTATTAGATATACAAATTAAAGAAATTAAAATCCATAAAAACTATGATGATCATATGAAAAGAAATGATATTGCATTGATTCGTGTTGCAGAATCGATTACATTCAATGATAAAATTAGTCCAGTTTATTTACCGGTGGCTGACCACTTGCGAAATGTAATCTATAATGATAAACATTTAGTAGTGGCTGGCTTTGGAAAAAATCCAGAAAATGGTTAGATTCTATTTTATTTACAAATAAAAATAAAAAGAAATGTTTTACAATTGTAAATGAGTTTACAGGTGAGAAAAGTTCTGTTCAAACATGGCAATTAGTTCAGAATTACAATTATAGGCGATGTAAAAATATTTACGGACAATATGGTATAACATTAAATGAAAAGCAATTGTGTGCGGCTGATAATGAAGGCTTTGATATGTGCGCTTCTGGCGGAGGTAAATTATAAATGTCATTATCAAAACAAAGATATCATAGAAAATTTCGTTGGAATATTAGGTGGATCATTAATGGCACAAGATTTATCAAACGCATCAAATCCTTATACGTATCTTGTGGGAATTGCATCAATAGGAAGTAGAAATTGCCCCTCACAAGATTCTCCAACTGTTTATGTGGTTTGTTTTTACTTTAATTATTTCATAATATTTGGAATAAGAGATTATTTAAATCGAAATTAAATTTGATTTTCAGAGAATTGACAAATATATCGATTGGATATTGAGCCAAATGAGATTATAAATGAAACACATTAATACATTTGTAAACAACATTCATTCATTTAATCACAAGAAATTTTATTTTACGAACTGTTACATTGCTGTAATTGTAGTTTATTTCAATAAAATTCTTTGCCTGATCTTTAAACAATATGTGAAGTAGAACTGTTACTAAAATCTTTAACATTTGTTTTATAAAAATTCACCTGATTGAGGTGAGTATATTTGTGCACTTGTGTGTGGTGGACTAACCACTTGTTAGGTGAATTTTGTGTTGTTTATAACCAAACCATATATTGATATGTGTTGCTATGATCGACGCTGTGACATTTAAACAGGTTTGCTGTAATAACTGCGATAATTATGGAATGCAGCCATAAACAATAAAAAAAAAAATAAATAAATAAGTTTTGTAATTCTAGTGAAGAAAGTGAATTAGTTTTACTTGGGATAGAAGAATGGCTTTTTCGGAAACAAGATCGCTATTGCGATCTAACATTCCAACAACAAGTAAAAAGATCATAGACATGGAATCGAGTTCATCCGATGATTGGAGTTCTAGTTACTCGGATTCATCCGGTTCCCAGCATTCTAGGTATTTAAAATTTTTTTTGTTTGTGTTTGTTCAAATCAATAATTACCAAAAATGTTGTCGAAAATGTATACATAAAAAATCTAATTACAAAATAGCACTGACAGTTGCACAGTGGAATGGGAATCTCATGTTAATCGAGATGGTTCACTATTTTATTTGGAATACAATATTCAACCGGTTCAAACAATGAGTAATTTAGCTGGAAATATGGAAAAAGGTCAAAGTTTATTGGCATGGAGAAGTGATTTCAAACGCAATTCAACACGTCGCAGCAAAAGGCCGGCAATTCGTTTGGGAAATTTAATAAATGGTAATCATAAAAAGCATAAAGAATCCATGAAAAAGAATTTACCGATATCGGTAAAAAAATCGAATTTGTGTAATAAAAATGATAGTCATGGTGATAGAGATACAACAAATAAAGTGAAATTTAATGAAATGGCTGAAGGAGAAGTTAAAGAAATTACCGTTTTTATTGATCCATCAATGAGATTGAAATATGGACGAAGAACCTCAGTTGCAGAAGCATTGCTTGGCGTATCAGTATGCCCATTTCCGGATAGTTCACGTATTATGATTGCTGGATATATGCCAAATTCAGAAATAAGCCAAGACAAAGCAATTAAAATTGGTGATTGGTTAAAAGCCATAAATAATCAAGAAATAAATGTGGAAAATTTCGAATTGATTTTGTTAGGTTTTACACAACCAACATATATTAAATTGCAATTACAGCGTATTGCTGTTGAAGAACCACCGCAACATCATCCAAATATTGCAAAAGTTACGAATACTAGTGAATTTCTTGATACACTAAGAAGTTTTTTTCCCGCAATACGATACGATGAACGCGATCACATACCAATTTTCAGTCTTTTACTTTTATCGTTGAAAGAAAACCATCAACATATTTTCGATGGTGAAGATGTTCTTTTTAGTTATCCGCCAAAAGAATCAAATTATTTGTATTGTATTCGGGGCACATTTCTTACAATGAATTCACTATTTAGAGAATGTACATTCAATTCACGGCCAAAAATTAGTAGCATCAATATTCAGTCGGTCGTATATTATGTGTCATATCATAGCACTAAAGATGGTATGTGTATATCTCATTCCATTACATATTCATGCTTCATAAATTGTTAACATATGTTTCAAATTTTTAGAATTGTTGCTTATCGCAACACCAGCGAGACGAACTACACTTCAAGATGCAAAATTTAAAATGGATACGATTGTTCGATGCTTGGAATTTTCGGCTCCTCATTTATCACAAGCATTCTTCACAAATGATTCTTCGAATTCGGTTTTTGTTGATGATGCAAAACAAAATGAAGAAATAAAAAATTTTGCAATTGACGATGTGTGCGCAACCATAAAAATGCTTTTCTCACTATCACAACCATGGAATGCTCGATTCGAAAATATGCTACAAGAACCACACTATGTGGCCCTACCAAAAGAAGGCCAACTTCGTATTGATGATGCACTTTGTGAAATGGAAGCAATGGATTATCGTGAATGGAATGATGAACCGTTGAAATCGCATCGCGAATTTTATATATTGGGCAGTGCACTATATTTTCGTAAATATTTGCTTGCAACACATTTGCCAAAATCAGATTTACTTGATATTGAAGCATTTTTACGCATAAATGGCATTTATTTGCTTATTGAAAATAAACCAGTTCGGGAATTGATTGTTTGGCGTGAAATTTATCCAAAAAGTGTAAATCAATCGAATCTTGAAAATGAATTGAATGGACGGCCAAGACAAAAATCACGTTGGTTTTTAACAATTGTTGCTCGCAATCAATTGTTTTTAGCAGTTATATTGGAATCACGGCATCACATCAAACCAGACGAACCATCATCGTCAGCCAATGCATCTGGTCATATAGCACCATCACGATTCTATGTAGAAGAAATCCAAGATACACTCGATCATTTGCAATCAGGAGGAATTGAGAATTTAGCAAGTACATGGTTAAATGCAAACAAACGACCAGAAGTATATTATTTATTATTGCTTGAATTTATTCTTAATAATTTCTCTAGAAAAAATTTGCAAATTTTATTTGTTATTATTTAGACGCTGTTGTTCAAAGAAGATGCAATCATGACAAATGCCAATTCGTGTTCCGGAGGTCAGGGAAATTCAAATCAAAATACAATGAATGCTAGTGCAACAACATCAACAAGCACCGTCGAAGCTTTAACAATGAATCTGAAAAATACTGAAATCATATCAATTCTCAAGCGACGAAATAATTCAGCAGAAAATCTTAATGACAATTTAAAATATAACACATCAGCTGCTGCTGTTGCTACTGGCGGGCACTCACCATCCATTCATAGTCAAACATATAGTGATAGTTCATTGCAAAAATTTGAAGATGATGATGATGATGATGAAAGTGATTCTGACTGGGATGGTTTTCAGGTAAATTCAAATTCGTAAACAATTTGTGCTAATTTTGACTGAAATTAAGAAAGAACAAAAAAAAAAAATCATTAGGAAAGTCAACGGAGTAGCAGTGGCTTTGACATGTCTGATATGGCAAGTTCATTTTTCCGCGAAATTTCCGATATTTTTATGAGCAAGTGGGTATTTTTTTTGGGCATGAGGATTGTTGAAATTTCATTTTAATCAAAATGTCAAATGGATGATGATGTTTTTAAATTTTAGAGTGACCGCTGGTAGAGAGAACGTTCTGTATCATTATGTACAACTTGAAATGAGCGAAGGTATGCTTTTAGCGCCGCCCTCAATTAATTCAATCAATGTAGTTACGTTTGCATTCCAAAAAGCATGCTTGCTTATACATAAAATATTACAGAATACTATCAGGTAAATAACAACATATTTATTTTGAACAAATTTCAATGGAAGTTTTTTTTATATATGTCTCGTTAAAAATATCGTCTTTTTTTTAAGATTCAGGCATTTGCTATCACAGGAAACATCTACACATAATATGAATCGATCTTTAGTTGCAATAAAGGAACATGGCATACTCATTTCGGATGAACTAAATTCGGGCTATCATCCATTTTGGGTTATTGGGTTTGTCGATAGATCAATTTTCAACCTATGATAAAGTAACTAATTGTCAAAACATTACGATTTCAGGCGCCTTTTTACAAATCCTTCAAAAGAAGTTTACATTTGCCATCGAGCTGATGTGCCACAAAATTTAATTGAAGTTGCATATCGATTAAGTTTACATTCAGCGGGCTGACATATTTCAAATGGTTGTATTTAAATACATGTTTTATGCTTACATTCAGGCACAGGGGTCCGAGGAGGAAACAAATCCGATTTTCAACGTGTTTTTTTCAATCTAAACGAAATTATATAAAATTTTTAGAAAATTCTAGGATTTTTGAAGCTAATAAAATTACCACTGTTTCCTCAGGAAATTTTGAAATCTCCACCACCCCCCTTCCCTTATGGATTTTCCAATACCAGGATGTATGGTTTTAAATCTATTGATTAATTTAACATTAGAGAATAAAAATGACATACATATACATAAACATTATTTTATACATTTGGACGATTGGATTATATGATTTTTATTGTTTATATTGATTAATCAGTATTATATTTTTTGCAATTGAAATATATACAAGCAATATTAGTTTAAACTACGACTGAGTTTCAATCAGAAAATTAGCCCAAGTTATTAGTGATTATATTGTCAATTCAGCGTAGTCCAGGAGAAAATTGCGAAACAAGCCGAATCAATGATTATTCCGCCATTGCATACCAAAGCGAATAATTTGATTAGACAATGACAAAATGATTTGAAAACACGACCAAAAAAGAAAAATTTGAAAAACCGTATTTTTCCACTTTTTTGGCGAATTCAAAAAAATTGTCGAAATATTTCATGCGGTTTGTATAAATAGCATAGGATGAACCTGAAAGATTTCAAGTTTCATTATCAGGTGCAAAAATGGATGCAACTTTCTGATTTATTTGCGGTTTTTAGATATATCAGTTGAAAAAAATATTCCTGAATAACACATATTTACATACAGATTTAATTATCTCGAAAGCAAATTCTTCACTGGGCTTTGTTAAGCGTTTTTGTCACTATATAACTGATAGTCTCTTTCTCTTTTCTTTCTATATGCAAGCACAACATGGCTAATGATTCCTATGATTAAATCTGACATGATTGAAAGTATTCGACGTCAGTTCACCATGTACTAGTATGCTCTTCGTGAATACCCAAACACAGAACAATTATCAAATCACACCTTATGATGAACGGCTTACTGCTCTGAATATGACTAGACTCAGTCGCCGACGAATTAATTTTGCTTTACTCTTTCTATATGATCTATTAACTGATAGAATTCACTGTCCATATGTAAAAAATTTATTTTATATTAATCAAAATCCTCGTATGAGTGTATGCGATTTATTTTTTCTATTTTTTTTTTCTCGGCTCATTGATCCTAATTTGTCATTTGATGGATGATGTTTTGTCGTCGCTGTAGCTGTTGTGAATATTTAAACTAATTTTTCGTCGATTTGTATGTTTCTGTATATAAAAAATGTGTGAGTATGTCTTCGGATCTTGATTTTTTTTTCTCATATGAATATGGTGAATTGTAAAATATGCTTATAAAAAAGCACACACACACACACACACACACACACACACACACACACACACACACACACACACCCTCTCTCTCTCTCTCTCTCTCTCTCTCTCCAAAAAAAAAATTCCAAAAGGTTTTACTTAATTTAATTATAAGCATACTTCTTAAATAATGTATTACATACACAAATTTTAATGGGTATAGAGAATTTCATCAATCTATAAATTTGGTTCCACGAACGAAAGGGTAAACAAATTCTAAAAACTGGCACCAAGGTCGAAAGGTCTTTATACTTCTTTAAACATTTCATAGTTCACTGTAATTATAAATAAATCTCATTAAAACATGAATATCAATTTTATCGATGGGAATTTTCACATCAACAATTGTATGAAGCGGAGCACTCATTCTAGCTATATGAATAGCCATGGTATGAAGTTTAAAAACAGTGTTTAAAATATGCATGATAATATCGACATGATGAATTTTCAGTAACTGAGAATGCGGCAGATGCGGATGAATTCCAGCATACTTCGCATATGAGTGAAAAAGAAGTGCTTTGCAATATCGCACGTACAACGCAAGTTCGTTGCATATTTTAAACACTGTATAAAAACGTAACGCTCTACAACTTTCTTGAAAATAGTAATTCATGATACTCAAATTTTGTAACGCCTTGATTAATTCCATTCCAAACAATTCAGTGAAAATTTAAAATTTTAAAAAATACTTTTGCACTTACATTTGTTTGCATTATCCAATCAGAAAATTCTGCGATCCTAACATGTACATCTGGAAAACTCTCTTCTTTTTTTATGTCTTCGCTAAATGAAATTAAGCCTGCAAGTATAATTTCTTTTGTAGTAACATTATAGAATGTCACAGGACCTTTTTAAAAAATTTCAATATTTAGGTTTTTCATTTTTGTTTTGTTTTGATCAGATTTCAGTTTTCTTTTACAAGAATAGCAAACTAAATTGATATTGCAAAATAAAAGTAAATAAAAGTACATTGCAAATAAAATATAATTTACCTCCACTATCTCCAACTCTTACAAACTTAAAAAGTTCATTTCCCGCGCAAAACATCTTGTTAGTTATAACCTCTGGCTTTAATAGGTTTGCGTAAATGTGGGAGCAAATATCCTGACTTACCATTGGTTCTTGCAACCATCGAAGGTTGACCATCTTATCAGTGCTTTCTGTTGCACCATAGCCGGTAAGTATAAATTCATTTTCTGTATTCATATAAATATAATCATCTTTGTTCGGCCGCGCCATCGTAATATTTCTTATAATGTTCGTTGTTAAATCGAGTGGCTGATCTATTATAAGCACAACAACGTCGTTATTATGGTCTGTAGGTTTGTCAAAGTCTGGATGCATAATATATCGGGTAACATTTCTGATTTCACCTCCGTTATTTGGGTCGATAGATCCAGCCCGAATCTTCTGTGTAGTATAATTTATTTCGTGGTAATCTGGGAGGCAGTGTGCGCTGGTAATCAGTTTCGTTTCAGAAATTATTACAGCGCCGCAAAAAAATGTATCATTTAACAACTATTCAATTATTATTAAAGTGAATGGTATTTACCAAAACCACTTTAGTCTCTTTATTTATCATGCTCGGCATTATTAGGTTTCGGACGGTTTTATTTGTTTTTTCTTCAATGGCATGCAGATATCGTGATCTATACAAAGCTATGAAAAAATAAATTGATATTCTGATTTTTGGCTTCAGTGTGGACCAAAGAGTATGTTTCCAGCTATGGAGCTGATAGTTAGTGATCGATGTTAAGCTGCTCTCGGACTAACAATGAGTCGCTTTGAAAAACAAAAATTAGTTCTAAAGCGATCATCCGTCATCCAAAATGTTGTTTATTTGTAATATATTTCAATTAAATTCAATATTGCTATTGACGGTTTCCTGTTGTAAAGAATGGACAATCAGGTTTTATTTGTATTGTCCAGATGATTTGATTAATGCATACAATAGTACAATCATGATGTCTTTCAATTAAAGAGGTCCAAAGGAAACATCGATCTCATTTGCATTCTACATATCTACCCAGTCACACGGTTACTTCTATTCATAAAATAACAAAATACTATGGAAAAATTAAACATTTGCTGTTGTAATTATTTCATTTTTTACTTGCTCGTTGCAAGGAAATTGCAATAACTTAATATACATTTTTTTTCTAGTTTTCGTCATTTTGCATTGTTCATTAACAGCTTCGTATAGAGTTGAGAACAGTGTTACAATTGTATCCGAACTTGCGCAGGGAGTTTCAAAGTTTACTTATGATATTTATCGGGTAAAGTGAATTGTTAAAAGAAAATATTTTTGATTTAACTTAAATTATTTTTTTATATTTCATTGTGCATTTCTTGAATATAGCAAAGTATTCAATTAATACCTACCGAGAATGTGATCATTTCCCCACTTTCTGTTGCAAACTCTCTTGCCCTTCTAACTCAAGCAACGAATGGAACAACCTATGATGAAATAATAAAGGGGTTGCGTATAAGCATAAACAAAAGTACCATTGCAAATCAATTTCATGAACTTGATTCAGCAATAAAAGATGACAATTACACCATAAGCAGTACAAATCAAATTTATGTGCAAGAGGACTGTGAAATCAGCAAAAAATTTAAATATGTTGCAAATACGAAATTTATGTCAGGAGTTGGAAATCTCAATTTTAGACAACAAAATAACAGTGCGCGAATAATTAATCAATTCATTGAAGAAAAAACAAATCAAACTGTCCGAAACCTAATAATGACGAGCATGATAAATAAAGAGACTAAAGTGGTTTTGGTAAATACCATTCACTTTAATAATAATTGGCGGTATCCCTTCGAAAAAAATTGTACATACCGTGGAAACTTTTTCATAAGTGAAAGTGAAACAGTCGAAGTCGAGTACATGTGTATCAAAAATCGTAATATATTTAGTCCAATATACAATTATCATTACCTATACGATTTGGATTCCTCTGCCGTTGAGCTGTATTTTGGTAATACGGATTTCACACTTGCCATTATTTTACCGAATAAACGCATGGGTCTTGCTGATATTGAAGCCAAATTGAAAGATTATGACATTCAACTTATAATGAAAGGTCTCGGTAATGATAAACCTTATCTGACTATCCCAAAATTCCAAATTGAATTCGATATTGAATTAAATGCACTCTTGAAAAATGTATTTATTGCTATAAACTATCTTTACAATTTTGCAATTTTGTTCTTCATTTAAAATAATATCTTTTTCCATTATACAGCTAAGTATTTCTGAAATATTTAATAGCAATGCGGATTTAAGTGAATTTTCGGGGTGCGATGCAAAACTTCATGTTGATAAAATTGTTCAAAAAACATATTTTGGCATTGATGAGATGGGTATTCTAGGGACTAAAGGAGGTTTTGATATCGGAAGTGAGATTCTCTTGCCATTTTAGCTACTTTGAATGACGGCTCTGTAATAAAACCAATTTTTTTTAGATACACAAAGAAGAAAGGTAGCTTGGAAACTACCTACAATCGTGATTGATCATCCTTTTATGTTCACTGTTAGACATCGACCATCTAATTCTATTATTTTTAGCGGTCGTATTCAAAATCCGTTAAGTAAAAAACCACCAAAATATACCTGAGTTAAGTTAATTTTTGCGATATTTTATCGAATAAGATCAATTAAATTTTGTGAACATTGTTCGTTTGTGGCATTATTTTATGCAATCTATGACACCATTTTTTATTCCAATATCTATTTTAATTCCTCACGATTTGATTTAGTTCTTGAAGTCACATTTGAAATTAATCATTAAGAAAGAGAAAAAACACTTTATTAGAAAAATTTAATTTATTGGTGTAGTAAGTAATGAAAATCAATGTTCAATTTACAGTTTACCAATCTGGCTTTTGCCAATGGAAGAGAACAGCAAGCCACAGGGGCGTATAATGTACAATAAACAATCAATTGTCACACTGATGTTGTTACACACATACGTAACGTATGTGAAAAAATAAATATGGTGTTTGTGCATCATGAAATTATTCTGTTTCATCCTTTTACTCTTGAACGACTTAAATTTTTCCAATCAATGCGATATTTTTGTTTATTCGTAATGTGCAGCCTCTGTAGTCATTGTTGTTGTTTTAATGCGGTGCTACCAAGATTTCATATGTCCAAACAATAAGCTCCCCTGCTTATCATAAATTCAAAACTTGTGTTTGTGACTTTTTGCAAATTCAGTAAACATTGCATTATTGTTATTATTTTTCGCAGCGGTAAATATTTTTAATGGTAAAAATCAAGGAGCAGAGCAGTACTACTATATATATGTATATTTTATTATTAACAAGAAATGATCAAATAACGATGACTTGAAGGTCAGTATCACGAGTCAAACTACCGTGAAACATTTATTTAAAAAGGTGTCAAATAACTACAATGCAATGATTTTTCATGCTTTAAACACATGTTTTAGTTTTCGTTGTGTGTTGAAACATATTATTCTTGATAGTGCTAATTATTTCGCCGCTTTGTGTGCCTCGTTAAATTGCTTTCCAACATCTTTTCGATGAACAATTGTTCGTGATTTAAAGAAAAATGAATAATTTCAAAGTGTTTATTTCAATTTCATTTTTTTTTATTTTTTACTCTTTCTGCGTGGGAAACATCATAATAAAAAATGAAAGAGGTATATTTCGACTAAATGTGTGAAATTTTTATGTTGAAAGTGAGTGCAAATAGTGAAACTTGATGCCATCAAGTTAAGTCCATCACCTAGTAAAGCTGAAAACTACTACTGGTCCAGTGTTTGGCTGACAATCAGTTCCAAATTCTCTGATACATCTTTCAACGTGTGTGTTGAGTTTTCGAGCTCAATCTCAAATTAGTTAGGAACCCTTGCGTCTGGTGTTTTTATTGCGAATGCATTTTAATTAGCCAATGAAGTTCAAGAATCTATCTCTTGGTCAAAATTTTAATCAATGTGGTGGACCGAGGCTGTTATGATATTTTGTTTCTTTTTTTCAATAGCATACTAAAGTTCATAAATTTTTTTATATTTTTTTACCAACTTGTCGAAACTTTTTTCGATTAATTTCACGTGAAGAAGTAAACCCGATTTTAAAACCAATCAATATAAGCACTCAATGACAAAAGTGTGCAAGACCAATTTTAAAATTAAAAAAATCATTCAGTGAATGAGAAAAATATTAAATTTTTTTTGAATCCATTGGGAACTCTTCGAATTTATTTACTGTTTGGATCAGTATCAATGATGTAGCCTCTTATTATTTCGTAATTGAAACATTTCTAAACTGCATTACGCTTGAAAAAATTTCAAGTATTTAATCAACGTAAAATGGAACTACAGTATATTGTATCCTTTTTAAATGCTCAATGATTTAATTTCTATATTCTGTTATTTGCTTAACCAGGGCTCAAAATCTATGGCGGCAATGATGTCAAAGATATATCCCAGTTTCCATTCACAGCACAATATTTGTTAAATGATACATTTTTTGCGGCGCTGTAATAATTTCTGAAACGAAACTGATTACCAGCGCACACTGCCTCCCAGATTACCACGAAATAAATTATACTACACAGAAGATTCGGGCTGGATCTATCGACCCAAATAACGGAGGTGAAATCAGAAATGTTACCCGATATATTATGCATCCAGACTTTGACAAACCTACAGACCATAATAACGACGTTGCTGTGCTTATAATAGATCAGCCACTCGATTTAACAACGAACATTATAAGAAATATTACGATGGCGCGGCCGAACAAAGATGATTATATTTATATGAATACAGAAAATGAATTTATACTTACCGGCTATGGTGCAACAGAAAGCACTGATAAGATGGTCAACCTTCGATGGTTGCAAGAACCACTGGTAAGTCAGGATATTTGCTCCCACATTTACGCAAACCTATTAAAGCCAGAGGTTATAACTAACAAGATGTTTTGCGCGGGAAATGAACTTTTTAAGTTTGTAAGAGTTGGAGATAGTGGAGGTAAATTATATTTTATTTGCAATGTACTTTTATTTACTTTTATTTTGCAATATCAATTTAGTTTGCTATTCTTGTAAAAGAAAACTGAAATCTGATCAAAACAAAACAAAAATGAAAAACCTAAATATTGAAATTTTTTAAAAAGGTCCTGTGACATTCTATAATGTTACTACAAAAGAAATTATACTTGCAGGCTTAATTTCATTTAGCGAAGACATAAAAAAAGAAGAGAGTTTTCCAGATGTACATGTTAGGATCGCAGAATTTTCTGATTGGATAATGCAAACAAATGTAAGTGCAAAAGTATTTTTTAAAATTTTAAATTTTCACTGAATTGTTTGGAATGGAATTAATCAAGGCGTTACAAAATTTGAGTATCATGAATTACTATTTTCAAGAAAGTTGTAGAGCGTTACGTTTTTATACAGTGTTTAAAATATGCAACGAACTTGCGTTGTACGTGCGATATTGCAAAGCACTTCTTTTTCACTCATATGCGAAGTATGCTGGAATTCATCCGCATCTGCCGCATTCTCAGTTACTGAAAATTCATCATGTCGATATTATCATGCATATTTTAAACACTGTTTTTAAACTTCATACCATGGCTATTCATATAGCTAGAATGAGTGCTCCGCTTCATACAATTCTTGATGTGAAAATTCCCATCGATAAAATTGATATTCATGTTTTAATGAGATTTATTTATAATTACAGTGAACTATGAAATGTTTAAAGAAGTATAAAGACCTTTCGACCTTGGTGCCAGTTTTTAGAATTTGTTTACCCTTTCGTTCGTGGAACCAAATTTATAGATTGATGAAATTCTCTATACCCATTAAAATTTGTGTATGTAATACATTATTTAAGAAGTATGCTTATAATTAAATTAAGTAAAACCTTTTGGAATTTTTGTAGTTGTGCATCAAATATTTTTATGTATTGAATAAAAAATCAAAATTACTGTAACTCTCTAACAATTTAGGAACAAATTTCGTGTTTTTCGATTTAATGGCATTTTTCCTCGGGGTTGAATGCTTCAAATGTTTTTATGGACCTTACATTAATTCGGATTTGGAATGATATTAAGGTTATTAAGGTATGTAACTGAACATCGGAATTAATTGCACTGAAATTGATATAAAAGATCGATCCGCTGGACGGTGAGTAGCATCAAGCTTGTGTCATGTTATACTATTAAGGTTCATCATAAAAAAATTTTTCGGCCCGGAAATCTTTTTCCTCATTTTTCTGTGAAGAATGTTTAAATGAATTGAGGTCGTGAGAGGAAAACAAAATCTTGCAAACATTGAGAGCAGAAAAGAAACGAATAAGAATACTAGGAAAAAGGCGGATGAAAAATTTTTGAGAACAATAATAATATGAAAAATAACACAGAGAAAATCGACAATTTTGACGCGGCATGCAATTTAGCTGGTTTGTTTACATGTTGTGAAGCTTTTTGTGGTTGCCTTGTCGGCCGTTCATATGTTATCGTGTTGCTTCACACCTTCTTCCCGCTTGTTACGATCGTTCGCTGCCGTTGCGGTCGTTCCTTCATTCATTCGTTATAAACATTAACATGCTCCCACAGATCCGCATATATACCAACTGTTTCCATATAGCTACTAAAGACCGATGTAGCCCAGTGGTTAGAGCAATGGTCTCGAGTTCGATTCTCCGTAGCAAAAAGTGTTTTTATTTAAAATTAAAATATAATTCGAACTCGAAACTTCTTCTGAACCACTGAGCGTACAACAACAACAAAGGATATGGTAAGCAAATCTGTTGAAAGAGAAGAGAGAGAGAAAGAGAAAGAGAGAGAGAGAGAGAGAGAGAGAGAGAGAGAGAGAGAGAGAAATACATCAGCACACTCAAAACGATTACAACAACAAAATTACATGGTAAGCAGGTCCGTTGCCATATTAGTTACGGTTGATCGTGAGAGAAAGTGTAGATAGAGAGAGGGAGAGAAAGAGAGAGCATGTAGATTGGTTTATTGGGTGTGGTGTCATGTGCGCATGATTAACTGGTTTCGAGAGATAGAGATAGATAGAGAGAGAGAGAGAGAGAGAGAGAGAGAGAGAGATTGAGAGAGAGAGGTGTGTGTGTGTGTGGGGGCGGATTAGTTCCGGTTGATTTTAATCGGATTTTGATTAGGTCATAATTAATTTGATATCAAACAGGGATTAAACAGACAAATTCATACTACTGCAATGGTGAATGTTTTAATACGGTATCATTGCAATATTGCTTTTTCATCGATGCCAACACGTCGCGGGCCAATGTGAATTGATGGATTTTGAAGCTGAGCGTCGGTCCCTTCGGTAAATGGGCCACTTTGAATGACAATTGATTGACGCGTTTGTTGTAGACACACATTTTTGTTTTTTTTTTTTTTTTTAACACGTCTTCTTTTTTGTTTTCGGGGACGTGATGCATCTTCAAGAATTGTAAGCCTATCATTCAATGTATTGTGTCCGCCTTCAAGGTCTGTTATGCGTTTAAGTAATCTGTGTTGTGTTGGCTCTAGCAATGCGAAGGCGGATTTTGCCATGTACACAAATGTTCCAAAACACACAAGCAAATTTAAAAAACGAAAAAAAAATGACAATACGGAATTGATTAAGTTTAATAAAGCCAAAACTGACAATGACTTATTATAATAGACTTATTATAATCTGTCATCGTTTAACACCGGTACAGCTATACTATGACTATGTGAGGTTATGTCATATATTTATTTTTGACTGTCATATCTGCAGGGCTCCCAATGTGAAAATTTTTTATTGATACGTAAACTACGTAAAAAGCGATCAATGTTTGCATCACATTCTTCTTATTCTTATCTAAAGTTAATGAAACGACTAGTTTGAAGGTTATTATGAGAATGAACACATTTATTGAGCATTCTTATGACTAATGTCAAAAGTGTCAAATGTGTAAAATGTTAAACCTGGTTTATATTAACATTATCTGATCAAATCTGATTTCAGATCTGTACGTGAATACGTTATTCAAGAAAAACTTGGAAGCAAATTGAACTACAAGGTCCGGTTTCAATCCGGAACCGGAATAAACAACAGCGCCAGCAACAGCCATTCCAGGTCGATCAACACTAAAGCAAATTGCATCCGGTCCAAAGTTTCCTAAATTCCATGTACGACATGGACCACGTTTTGCAAAACGGCAACCAGTTAATCGAATACTTTGCAATCATTCTATAAATGAAACAAAATATTTTGAAAATAATCATTTTGCTACGCTCTCACTCTCTCTCTCTTTCTTTCTCTTTCTGGTCGAGGAAATAAAAAAAAATGATTACCTCTGGCGCACTTTGAAAAATCATTTCCGGCAAAACTCGAGCGAGTAAATGACAACAGTTATCAATAAGTTTCTAATGAACGCCAGTATTGATGCTTGTTAAAGAATATCCACAACGATTGTGAAGACTTTCAATTTTCGATTTGATTGGATAAGCAATGATGTCCCGCAGCCGTATTGATACATCGCTAAAAGTCCAATTGTTGCACAGGAATTCATAGTTCTCAGCACTGGATAACATTGATAGTCCGGAATTGGGACTTGAGGATAAAAGTAATGATAAAAAGAGATTAGGAAATGCATAAGCTTTGCACACCGGTTTTGATTAGTGCTATTTCTTACCATGCTTTCTCTGACATTGGTATTGCTTAATAGTCGTGCATGCATGATACCCTGGAAAAACGGTAAAAATTAGGTTTATTTATATTTCCCAAAAATGTTATCAATTTTGAATAAACTTGTCTTTCTTCGTCAATAAATCACACAAGAAATTCCACTTCAATGTATTCGTCGGATAAAATGCATTGAAACAGGACAAAAATGTGGTATGACATTCGTCCAAAATCTCCATAGTTGCATCATATCCTTCACTTTCCACGCTTAAAGCGATTTCATCACATAAAATATCTATGAGTAAAGCGCGCACATCTCAATCGCTTTCGGCCAATTGAAGATTCTCTCCGGGCAATTTTGACTGGCTCATTGATGTTGTTACATCCAAACTACTCGACATCATATGCTTCATGAGTGTTTTATGCTTTGCTGTGCCCTGTGTTTCATTTTTATCATCGCTATCGGTTGGACAATTTTTAATTTCGAAAAAAAATCTAAATTTTTTTTTTCAATTTTGGTGTAGGATTTTACATTCCATTTCATCTGGTATGTTCGATTTGATAAAAGATGCGCACTGAGATACTTTAAAAACTGGATCAATTTCTGTGTTGACCGTTGGTATCTTTGATTCTTGATTAATAACACGATAAAGAATCGATGGAATTAGGCCCGAATTAACGTCCGTTCCATTATTTGCTTTTTTTGAATTTAGAAAATTGAAAATATTTTGATCTTCTGTTGTAATGCTTGTTTGTCCAATTGAGCCGCAATCACTTGAAGGGCGTTGAGCACAATCAAATGGTACTTCTTCAGTTTCAATTAAAAGCGTTCCATCTTTTTCATATGATCCATCCATGCCCAAGTCGACCATACATTCCGAAACCCACTATAAATGGCAAAATCGTTAAGTTATTCCCATAAATGATTTACAATAAAATTGTAAAGGACCCAAAACTACATCTGCGTCCGCCATAAGTCGTATCGCTTCAACACTATGTTCGCTGTAAAAAGAATGCAATTTCAATAGTTGAAGATTTGCGTTATAATGAATTTTATCAAATTGTTACCTGTATCCCCATCCGCCACCAAAATTTTCAAAACGGTACACTGTTTGATAATCATTACCGCTTATTGAATCTTTCATGACTGATCTAGTTAGTTTTGCAGTCTTTTCAAAACAAGATGGTCTGAAAAAAAGAAAAGAATTTAGTTTTTTAGGGATTTTTTAATTTGAATAGTATTCTATGTGACATTGTAAATACTGATTTAACTTACATTGCATCTGGAACTGATGTTAAAATAACCAAGCATGCAAGCAGATTGACCGATGCCAAATTTCTTGTAATTAAAACATCCGTCTTTGTAGGAAGCATCAGTTCCGGTTTCAAAATGGATAAAATATGATTCGAATATTCCAATGCGATGAAACGCAGGGCACGTAGTACCTACTACGAATTTATACGGCCAAGCAAATGCGTTCATTACCAATACATACACGCGATATTTCATTTATGCTGTTCTTCTCACATAAAATACAGAACAATAGACAAAATGACAACATACAATGAAATTACTGTGAAATAGCTTCAATGCTTCAATGTTTTCGAAATAATTACCCCCGCAACTTTGGGATGGCGCCACGATATTACTCGGAAACTGAAAGCTCCAGCGTACCACTAGGTCGGTCCAGATCCATACAAGGTGAGAGATATCAATGATATTGTTTTAAATATTCAACTGATATTTTTTTCATACAGTTCCATCTTCATTCAGGTGTCCTCATTCACAATTTATTCGCATCTCAAAGAATGTGGCAATATTATAGATACATGGAATCTACCAGGAATTAGACTTGCTATATTTGAATTTTCATCATCTCAAGAGGCTGCAGCTGCTGCAAAAAAAAGGGAAGGAGAATTGAAAATGAGACTATTGTTATATATAGATGTGATAAAAATATGTTTGAAAAACACTGTTCAACTGAAGTTGATCGAATAGTTGAAATTGATTCTATATTATTGCAACCACCAAACAAAAAGTCACCAAAAAATATTCTTAACATTGTCAAAAGAATTAATCCTGCGGACTATTACTCATTCGCAAAAGTTTGTATTCGTTTCAATCATATTTCAGTGGAAATGTTGGCAAAAAAGCAGAAAATGTTTCAAATTAGTGACATACAATGATTATCAATATCACAAGCTGATGATTACTTAAGGTATTTTGGACCTTCAATTTATCAAGCCAAAATCGAATGGAAAAATCTAAAATTGGCCAACATATGTAAAATTTGCATAATTATAAAAATGATGAGTGAATATTGCATTAACCTTTGTATTTTTCGTATTTCAAATGTTTTCATCGACAAACAGACGGGACCATGAGAGCGTCTTGACAGCAAACATGACTGTTTGCGCCGTGTCACGGGGTGACATTTCTCTGAACTAATATATCCCAATAGACGTAATGATTATTCCGACATTAGTTTCGATAAATTAATAACCAAAAACTAAATATAAATAATCCGGATTGTAAATATGTATTATGTGTTTTAATTGCTAAAATCATTATTTATTGTTATATAAAAAGAAATGTTTATTGACGACAGAATGTTTTCATTTTTCGTTATTTTCAATTCAAATATTACTCGATACTGTGTAGTGATATACAAAATAATAATTAAAACATTGAGTTTTATTTCTGTATCACTTATTTATGCATGAAAAATGATAAATTCATTAGTATAAATGTGAATAATTGACTAAGTAAATACCAAAAGTTTAAGTGATTTTAAATGAAGTTGAAACAAAATAAAAAATAATACAAAATACAATGAATTGCTTTCTACTTGTGTGTTTTTGTCATTGTCACGGATATCTTAACCTCAACTTTTTTCGCCGGTGGATTCAATATTATTTTTTGATTTAGCTTGTTCAATATCATTGTCTTTAAATGCCAATAATTTCTTCATATATATGTATATAAGATTTGAAGAAAGCAATATTTTTTCGTGATAAAATCCAATAAATGGGCACGTGCATCGCTTGTTCACATTACATATTATCTTCTGTTTTTAATGCCAATTTGTGATTACTTTGTGTTTACATTTAGAAAAATCGGGTCATTTATCGCGTGCATTATTATTTATAACACAAAATCCAATAAATAAAAATAATTCGGATTGATATTATTTGTTTTAATTGCTAAAATAATTTATAATTATATTGAAATAAAAATGTCATAGAAATTGAAGACCGATCTGAACATTGCGAATGATACTGACTTTGCACTTCATTTGATGGTTTTGAACATCAATTGGAGTTATTTTACAACAAGCACCAATACAATGAACTGAACATACAGTAGCGGCTTTTTTTCATTAAATCGGAACAAATTAGATTTTTTCCAGGCATTTTTTAATGAAATTAGAAGATTTTCTGAAAAAATTATCAATTTATTCCAAATCACAAATAATACGGTCTATTGTATTGACAGTCAACAAGTGCCTTACTCTCACATCGATACAACAAAATAAATGAACAATTTGCTATCTTTCATTCATTTACAAGCAATTCGTCGAGAGATGCCGTGATCTAAATCTTGATGTGCAACATTTTTTTTTTGTCCATTCAAATTGTTTTTTTCAATTAAAATAGAAATTATTATTGATGGTAATCATAATATTGATGTGTATTCCATTTAATTCTTTATGCAAACAAAAAACATTGTTTTTTTTTACATTGGCAATTCAGGCAATCGCTTATTCAAATAAGCATTACGTTTGTCACACAGTATATTATTCACCATCATTTTTATCTGAATATCAATTATATTTGTTGTTTTTTTTATATATTGAAGAATGTTTTCATTTATAATTATTTTCTTTGTAATGAACTAAAATGTGTGAGCAACAAGCGATAATTTGTATTAATTTTATCAGAAAATTCGTATTATTATTATTATTATTATTTATTGGTCGATTTTTTGTTTTTTTACAATATTGGTTTTACAATGTATGGGTTTAGGTTAAAAATTTGCTTATAAAACAGTCTCAGTTAATTTCTGAGTTGAGACCTATATTTAAATTGCATCCTATGTTTATTTTATTTTTATTTCTAATCATATTATTTCTAAATCATTAATCAATAATGGGTAGAAAGGGGTTAGCATGTGTTAGTAGCTGAATGGTCGATATAAGAATTCACGAGTAGAGTTCATCGATGGCCCCATTAGCCATCATCAATAGCTTAAGTTTACATTTCTTTTTAAAATTGTATAAGCGCTCTCTGACGTCCAGTAAGCCCAATTTTATTATGTACGGAAAATGCTAAATTTTCCTAGATTTGTTCTGCAATTCGATTGCCTTGGTAAATGATATCGTAATATGTAATTGTGGTTCACTGACATTTCTAGTTTGTGGTCACATTTAATCAGATTGTTTTTTATTTTAAATATCAGTAAGGTTTCATTCACGGACAACAATTGTCTAACATTAAGAATTTGGTATTTTTGCATTATTTTGCGCGATTTGAAGGCGATTCACATCTTTTTTCAGTAACGACGTACTCCATATGGGAGAATTGTACGTTAAGTGACTATTAACTATAGCGTAGTAGATGGAGATTTTAGTTGTTTGATTAATTTTGTTGCCCAGTCTTTTTAGTATGCAAGATATACCAATGATTTTTCTACAAATATTATCAATTTGCATGTTCCATTTTAAATTATTCTGTATAAAGACACCCAAGTATTTAAAATAGGGTACATTTTCCAATACTTGTCCACCCACTTGCAGTGTGAAATCGTCGTTAGATGCTGCGGTATAATTGAAAAGCATATATTTTGTTTTTTTAATATTTAGAGTTAGTTTATTTGCCACGATCCATTGAGCAATCGCATTCAAGTCTTCCTGAATTTTTTCTTGTAAATTTGTGGCATTTGTATCAAAATATACAAGTACAGCATCATCAGCGAAAAGTATCAATCTGCCATTTAGTTTTATTTTAAAAATATCGTTAATGTATAAAATAAATAATAGCGTATGGAAAACCTGAATTTTATTATGATGCAATGCAAAACTTAATGAGTAAAATTTTAAAACAAGCTAAATAATGAATAGCACGGGAAAAAAATTGAGGTTATGAATCCAATGGTCAATTATTCAAATTCACGTTGATCAATCATTTTTCATGCATAAATAAGAGCTACAGAAATAAAACTCAACAATTTAATTATTATTTTGTATACTTGAAGGAGAACATTTTCGCTATAATGGATATAATATTTGCACATTTGCTGAATTAGGATTAAAATTTCACATTACACAACCAGTCTCAGTCTTTTGACTTTTGATCAATATGAACATCAAATACAGATAAAGGTTATGATTATAAATAAATATAAATAACATAAACTTGTTATTTTCAACAAATAAGAATTCAATTTCTTTATCGATGCTATAAAAAACACAAAACGAAATAATTTTTTGTTATAAAATAAATTCCGGGAATTATTTATTTCACAAATAAAAAAATGCATGAAAATTTTCATGTAATTGCAAGACAACACACGCCATCTATTGAGAACAATTCATGCTTACACATTTTGCCCCAATGCTGGTACACGGCGAAAACAGTCTTTTTTTTTTCTTTGTTCTGTCAAGACGCTCCCATGGACGGGACAGAAATTTATTCCATTATTAAAGCGAATAGAAAAACTATATATTCAAAGAACGGCAGATTTTGAACCAAAGAACACCGCATGTCAATTCCTCGTTTTTCTCCCTTCAATCAATTGCCCGAAATTGGTAACACTTGAATAGAATAATGAATATTGGAATAAGAAGCCCGAAGATGTGCCTGCTCTTCAAAAATTCTTAATTCACAACAAACAATTGAAAAGTTTTCTGTATTTTGGTAATGAAAATCGTACATATTTGAAGAGTAAGAAATATTATTGTTGGAATTATATGATGTTAATATTGAAAATGATAAAACAAAAAATTTACTTAATCTATCGTGTTTAGTGGAACAATTATTGATAGGAAATGTGCCAATAATTCTAATAATTACAAATAATAGAAATTTCGCAAATGTTTTGGGTCATTTTGGAGAAGAAATGGAAGCGAATGGTAACGGAAAGAGATTATTGGATTTTTGCCAGAGTTCAGATTTAGTTATTACTAATTCATTTTTCAAACACAAGAACATTCATATGTACTCATGGGAAAATCCTGGCCAGAATCAGAAATCTCTTCTCGACTACGTGATTGTGGATGAATGTTTACGTAAAATTGTAATAGATACGCGTGTGTATAGAAGTTTTGGTCTGGATTCCGATCATTACTTGGTTGCAAGCAAACTACGTATTCCAAAGGGAGTAGCTAGTAAAAATCGGAAGCCAACCAATAGAGTGAAAGTTAATGAATTGAAGAATGAAAGTATAGTGAATGCATATGTAGCTAGACTAGAAGAAAAATTTACGCAAATTGAATGCAATGGGATGTCGGATATTAATGGAGAATGGAATTATTTTAAGGATACAATTTTGAATGCGGTAAAGGAATGTTGTGGAATGCATGTGGGTAAGAGTGGTAAAAAGAAGACTGACTGGTGGAATGATGATGTGAAGGAAGCAATGAAAGAGAAAAGAATGAGATGGATGCGTTGGATGCAAAGTAGAACTGAGGAGGACTTGGAAAAGTATAGGGAACAGAAGAGAATTGTGAAGGATTTGGTGAGAGCAGCGAAGGAGGATGAATGGGTGAATTTCGGCAGAAATTTAGAGAAAGCAGGGCAGCAGAGGAATGAGGTGTTCTGGTCGAAGGTCAAAAATATCCGAAATGGCGGTAAGAAACAAGCTCCAGGTCAGTATTAGATAAGGCAGGGGAGTTAGTGATTGGCAGAAAGAATGTATTGAAACGTTGGAGAGAATATTTTGAGGAGCTGTTGAACATTGATAATACAACAGATCTGAATGTCAGCGCAAATGAAAGTGTGAATGAGGTCGAAGAGGAGGAAATAAGCATGGGAGAGATAGAGTTGACGGTTAGAAAACTGAGTTGGAGCAAAGCAGCAGGAGGTGGTGCTGTTATCTCGCCTCTCCATAAGAAAGGAAGTAATAAGGATTGCAACAACTACCGTGGAATTTCTTTATTGAGCGTTGTCGGAAAAGTGTATAGTGCAATTTTAGAAAAACGAACCAGAGCTATTGTCGAATCGCTCTTGGATGAAAACCAATCGGGCTTCAGACCGATGCGCGGATGTCAAGATCAAATTTTTTGCATGAAACAACTAATAGAAAAGTTCCATGAGAGAAACAAGGATATGTATGTATGTTTTGTTGATTTGCAAAAGGCGTATGATTGTATACCAAGAACTAAGCTCTGGTCGGTGTTGGGTGAATATGGTGTGAAAGGGTCCCTGTTGAGTGCAATTAAGAGTTTGTATAGATATTGTGAAGCGGCTGTGAGAGTGGATGGGGAATTGAGCGAATGGTTTGAAGTGCGAAATTGTCTTCGGCAGGGCTGTACAATTTCTCCGCTCTTATTTATTATTTACAGTAAAACCTCTACTTAACGGAAACTCTATTTAGTGGAAAACCTGCAGTTAGCGGAAAAAAATTTCTGCCATTGAAGTTTTCCTCCAAAATCACCTCTCAAAAGCGGAAAAAAAACCTTTAGATAGCGGAAAAATGGCCATTTCATGCAAAAAAAATTTCTCTATATTTCGGTCAAAATTGAAAATTTAAAAATTCTAAGATGCTCACAATCACTCATTCATTTATTCCAAACTCACATTATTCATTTCAGTGCATATTTGCCGAAGATGGATAACAAAAATGCATGTGAAATCATTTTGCTGACTATACATTTTTGGACCGTTCTCTGTTGTTTGTTTTGATGTTTACAAATTTTATTGAAAATAAAAACAATGTGTATTTTATACTGAAAAGAATGTGTTGAATTTGAATGTCAAATATGGTTCAAGACGCCTATTCTTCAAAACAATTAAAACAAACATCGATTGTTGATTTTTTCACAAAAGAATAATAACTATACTTATTGCAAATAGCATGAATTTGATGTTTCTGTGATCTATATAATCATTAGCTATTTATTGCCTGAAAATGTTAAATAAAATGTTAAAAATAAAGAAAAAACCTCTAAATAGCGGAAATTTTGATTTTGTTAAGCCATTTTATCCCTTTTAGCGGAAATTCTAAATAGCGGAAAACTCGAGATAGCGGACAATCTCTTCGGTCCCGTGGGACTCCGTTAAGTAGAGGTTTTACTGTATATGGATAAATTGATCAAGTCAGCAAAGCTGAGGGGTAACGTATTAGTGGGGGGAAGCATTATTTCTGCTCTTGCATATGCGGATGACCTTGTATTGTTTGGTGGCTCAGAACAAGAGCTACAAAATAGCATTAGCGATTTAGAAGCGGCTTGTACGAACTATGGAATGACCATTAGCAGCTCAAAGACACAGGTTATGCATATAGGGAAAGACAGGAAACAAGTAAATTGTATGTTGAATGGAGGTGTGCTTGAGCAGGTGTCTCATTTCAAATATCTGGGATGCATTTTTTCCGAAGACGGCAAGCTGGATAGGGAATTTGAACATCGTAGAATAAATGGTAATAAAGTGGTTGCGCAGCTTAGGTCTCATGTTTTCAATAAACGAGAGTTGAGTAAGGAGACGAAGTTGATGATTCAATCTTCAGACCAACTATCATGTATGGCAGCGAGAGCTGGGTCGATTCAAATAATTTAATTCATGGTTTGGAAGGTGCCAATGGGATAGCGTTGGAATGGAAAATGTCAAAAATTTTTCCGTAAAAATTCTATAAGCGCCACCTAAAATTTAACCGAGATACTAGATTTTGTGCAGAAAATTTTCATTTCATGTAATTTAATGCATTCATCATAAAATGTTTGAGCTTTAGTGAAAAAGAAATTTTATTCGATAATAATTGAAATTTATTTACTTGAATAAATAAAAAAAAATAAAAAAACAAATTTATCCATATATTAAAACCACATAAATAATAAAATATTTGTTTGCACACATCTCCACGTTTTTTCCATACTCGTGGAGACGAGACATTGATTTTCGAGAAAAAAAATACATTGATTTTCGAGAAAATAGCAATAAACCTTTGGAATAAATCAACAATTTTTTTTTCATAAAGTGTTCATTTCAAGAGTGATGCATTAAGCCCATTAAGCATTACTAATAATTAAAACATAACCTCAAATAGATTTGTTTGTGCCGTTTGTGCATCAAACAAGAAAGTAGACAGAATTTTTTTTAATTCAATTTCTTCAGTTTAAATCGACAGGTACATATTATTTTGAATATCAATTTGAAGACAAAAATAAATGATGGCAATACCTCGAAATACAGTTGAATGAAATATATTTTTATTCAAATGTTAAAAAGGATTAAAATGCATAGTTTTCTGTATGAAATGAATAACAAATTGAAAAATACTACGGAACATGGAAAGATCGAATTGTTTTGACATTTTTTGTTATACTTTTGTTGTGTATTTTCAAATGAATTCTCTGTTATTGGAGATTATTTTACGTCACCATAGAAGTATAGGTAGTAAACTGAAAATCTTCTGAGAATATCTACTTGAGATGACCAAAAGATTAGTTTAATGGTCGACTTGTGTCACGGATTTTTGCCAAACCAGATTTACCCAAAATCAATAATATTCTATAAAACAAAATGTTTTATTTTATTCTTCAATATTCGGAAAATGTCGAAAAAAAAACATTTCATACAATTTAGTTGCCAACAAAATATACGTAATACCAACAGATGGCGCTATTGTTTGTGCTCTTGATTTTCATTGTAAGGCACACTATCCCATTGGAAGGTGCTGATATGAATGTTTTGCGTATGATTTCGGGAGTGTCGCGTAGGGATCAATGGGAGAAGAGAATTCGGAATGAGCAAATACGTGAGGATTTGAATGTGGATTCGGTCGACGAGATAGCAAGAAAGTCTAGGTTGAGATGGTTTGGTCATGTACAGCGTATGAATGAGTATCGTTTATTTATTTTATTTATTGATTGCCACCGCCAAAACTCTAGGCTAACTCACTCTTTCAAGAATGACATTCTACTGTCAAGAAGAGCGTGAATCGTACATAGAATTCAACTGAATCGCATTGAATTTCAATGAATCAGAATGAAACACAAAGAATCGCATTGAATCGCAACGTATGAAATATCCATCTACCGTACCGAGTCAGTACGGTAGATGGACATTTATTACTCATTATATATTATACGTTGCGATTCAATGCGATTCTTTGTGTTTTGTTGTGATTTATTGTGATTCAATGCGATTTAGCTCAATTCTAAGAGCGATTCGCACTCTTTTTGACAGTAGAATGTCATTCTTGAAAGAGTGAGCTAGCCTAGCCAAAACTGGCTGAATATCGTATTACAAACTTAATATTGAAAACAAAAAAAACAAAAATCATATGATCAACTAATATCAAATAAATTATCCGGTAAAATAAATAGTTTTCTTTTAAAATCATTGCGATTAATTGAATCTATGAATACAGTCTTAATGAGATTAGCATATTTACATATTTGAGTAATTGGAGCATTCGTGTTCATACTTAAATTAAAATCCCTGATTCGAAAAAGTTCTGTGTTACGAAAATTATAAGGATTTGGATTCATATAAAATAGGTCTTTTACAAATGGACAATGAATTTGATCCGTCATAAGGTCATACAAAAACAGTAGAGCGAAATTAATTCTACGACGGCTAAGTCTAGTGATATGCAAATCATTGAGGCGGTCATCGTATGACGAAATTTGATAATTGTTCAATGCGTTCGGGTACTCTCGAAGAGCATACATTGTGAACTGTCTTTGGATGCTTTCAATCATGGTGGACTTTGTTGATGGAATATTTAGCCATACCGCACACGCATAATCGAGATTTGATCGAACAAAGGCCGAGTAGATTGCTTTTAATGTTGAATGATCGTCAATTTCCCGACAGAAACGTTTTACAAAGCCTAGTGCGGAGCTTGATTTTGAAATAACTAGGTCGGAATGAGGTTTGAAATTTAGTCTGTTGTCGATGAGAACACAGTTTGCCAAAGTTAATTTTGAATGCTGAAGTGAATGCACCGAGAGGTAGAGGTAGACCGCGAAGACGATATTTGGATTCGGTAAAAAGTGATTTGAATGAAAGAGGGTATGACTGGAATAGGGAAACTCTAGACCTAGCTCTCGAAAGAGTATATTGGAGAAGAATTGTGAAGGGGCAGCCATTACCAAACAGACCAGACGCTGAAAGGCATTAATAGTCTTTAAATGTTTGTTGTTGTTGTTGTTGTAATGTGCCAATAGAATATTTAAAATTGCTCAATATTATAATTGATGACACTACAATCGAAACGCATTTCACAGATGAAAATTATCAAAACATTTGCATACGTAGACTTCAATTATTATACTCTCATCTCTCCAATTCGTGATGTTAATGAATCCTATCTAAATCATCTTGAGTCTAGTCTACCAAATCTTTCAAACTAGCACTTGTATTGATATTAGTTTTACCGATAAATATATCAATTTAATAGAAAAACAGATACAGAAAAAAATACCAAATATAATATTAGATATGCACAAATTTTACTAGCAACAAAGACATATTCATCGATAAATGTAATTTGACTACAATTCGAAATAGGCTTAGACCATACATGGGCAAGGGGTTATTTGGGTTTTACTCCCCCTCTGAAATTTTCCGAGAGGAAGCACCCCCCTAAATTTTTGTATCAAATTGGACTTCAATTCAAAATCGAAGACCTTTTTTTTTTGCTCTTCACTGTTCCAAATCGTAATTTAAACCTTTTTTTTTTTGCTTTTTTTGTTGTGTTTTATAAAAGTTGGCGACGAATTCCCCTTTCCCTATTACTGCTGATAATCAAAATCTTTTTAAATGCGAAACTCGCCAACTTTGACATAAGTGTACCGGAGGAAATACAACAAAAATTATATTCATGTAATGGACATGAAACAATTCAATCAATTTTCATTTGTTCGACTTTACTGTACATTTTGGTTTCAAAATGAGTTTATTCAGTATTATACATAGTGCTTCGTTAACAACAATCAACAAGTGATTTTACCCCTCTGTTGATGTATTCGAACCATTTACCTTTGATATTGTAATTTCACTGTAAAAGATACACATCAATCTACTAACTAATTTTTAGTTTCAAATGTCGCAATGTTTTGTACCCAAAATTACAAATGTAGAGTGTTGTCCTATTGTGGCATTAGTTGTATTGACGCTCTCTATACGATTTATCAATGTATATTGATTATACCAACGGACACGGCAAAAAGATATGATTTGTCGATTGCATTCTGTAACGGTGTATGTACAATTCAGTGATAGAGATCGCTTGCAACGTAATGCCGCACGACTTACGCCGTAGTACATTAATCGATTGTTGGTGTACTTGCTCATGGCATGAAAGTCCACTATATCAATTTTCACCGCTTTGTTTGATAATCATTCAAATTCACACCGTATCCGTAGAGATGGCGTAAGAGGCAATGAATTCCTTTGCTAATGTGACTTCGGTTGTCTGACATTTGCTGGCCATAAATCCAAAATTTGCTTTGAATATGTAGCATTAAAACACGGTTTTCGAATCTATCGATTACATTATAATGAATGAACAAGAATGATATTTATTTATATACATTTAAACGAAAACATAATATGATTTTTGTGTTTTTATTTTAATTTCAATTAAGATGCAAGTAATATTAGTTTACAACTATTTAAACTCTTTGCTCAGAGATTCCTTTAAGTGAATTTGTTATTTTAATTGTTTTATAATCGCTTCGCAATTGAATAAAGTTCAAAACAACCGCTTTATCTAAATAATTCTGTAAATGAAATTGTACAATTCAGTTTTGCTCGTAAAATAATTTTTATTCACATAAAAAGATGGATTTGAATTTGGACATACCAGTGTTTCACCACCGCACACCTCTTGCAAGTTCTCATGTTTTACCTAAGGGGGAAAGGACGAAATTAAATAAAAATAAATATTGTAAATATCCTGCAAATATTGCAAATATTGTAAATATTGTGAATATTGTGAATATTTATAAATATACTAAATATCATAAATATTCTAAACATATGACTAAATATTGTTTAAATTTGAGATTGGTAGTTGAGATCATACTGCATTCTCCTGTGTCTGTAAAAGGGAAAAAAAACTTACTATAGAATAGTACTTTGTGACCGCCAGCACTACCAAGAGAAATATACAAATAAATGTGAATATTGTTCTTCCTTTCCTGTTTGAACATTACGGCGTGTTACCCATATCATTCTTTTTTGCCCGGGATCATTGCCGAGAAATACACTGATTTTACCCGAATCGTACGCCTGTTGAATGTCGTCACTAATTTTTAATGGTTTGTCATCGGCATTTTTACCTTTTTTCTTCTCACTCTTCTTCTTTGATGATGATGACAAATCATTTCGTGAATTGCGCATTCGTCGAATCATCTTCAAAGAGGCTGATACGCCGTTGGTTGTAAAGCTGTAGTCGAAAATTTGACTGCTACGATTCACTTTCGGTAAATTAACGAATCGATTCCAAAAGGCGTAGTACTCATCATTTGTCCAACCTGATATAGCATTTACGTTTATTCTTTGTTGGGTGTTTTTGCCATACAATAGGTTTGTTGTTGAGACGAATCCTTGCGTACTGAATTGTGTGTGTGAAAGTCTATTTTTTGCTTGTGGAATTTCCCGAAATGATTTCCACTGGTTTTCCGGGAAAGTTGCATTGTGTCTATGGATGAATCTTTGCAAATGCAACATTTCGTACACATGTTTGTAATATTTTTTTCTGTCATGTGTAGTTCTCAGCCATCCACGTGGTATTACATGGTCACCCAATTCATCGAACATACGTTCACCATTATTGTTTTGGCGTATGCGATCAGCTGGCAACAATGAATGCAGATCATTGTAATACTCGTCCAATAGATTTCGATCTGGTGGGCAATCCGAGTCTCCATTCATCAAGTATTCCATTGTCACATCGATAGCTGGTATGCAATCTGTTTTCTTTTTGAAATAGTTTCGAATATGGCGACAAGCATGCAAATCGATGTTATTATACATGTTTGTAGAATATTGTTCGTGCGCATATTTGATTTGTTGGCTTGCATTTTTGATTTTTGGTCTCACTGGAATTTGACGGTTTGAAAGCTCTCTTTTGAAAGCCTCATTCAATGGATAATCACTCAGTGGGCAATATTTCAGAGCGAAAAAATACTTATGCGCATCGAATGGCTTCAAAAACTCGTCACGAATTTTCGAATCATTATTCGAATCCACCAATTTGTTTAGGTCATTGTGAATGTAGTAGGAAGCTAACCTTGTCAAATCGGATATATCTTTCACCAAATCTGTGATGATTTTGATTAGTTGGCGTTTCTGATCACTTCTCTGGCCATTTCTAAGAGCTTCAGCTCTCTTTTTTTTGTCACCGATTCGACCTTTGTCGTTCTCATCATTACGCAAGAATTGATTTAAGCTCATAACGATGGTGAACGTTTCTTGGTTCCGTTTCGGCACTTCCCCCATGCGTCTACATACTCGCTCGTTTTCTAGTGGCGGCTGTGGTATGCACGGAATTGGTGCTGCAACAATCGATGGCAAATAAAAAGAAAAACAAAACGAATGGAATAAAATAAATGAAATCAAATTGAATGATACTTATACGGAAAAAGTTTTGTTTTTGTGGCGGCGGCAATGGTTCAGAATGCTCAGCTGATGTAACCACATTGCTTTGGCACAATGTTTGTGCTCGTGTTCTTCGCTTAGCCGGTTGTTGATTTTGTACAATGGCTGCCTGTTGACTGACTGTTAAAAAGATAAATAAAAAAAATTTAAAGAAATGTAAAAAAAACATAAAAAACTTGTAAATAATGTTGCATCAATGGAAACAATTCTCATTAAAGCAATAATCTTACCATAGGGATCATTTGATTCATTTAAAGTTTGTGCTCTTGTCTTTCATTTGGCTGGTTGTTGATTTCGTGCAACGGATTGACGTTTTCGTTTGGCAAAAAGGAGTTTCCATTGCGCGATTTTGTCTGCATCGAAAATATCACGATCTTCAGCCGTTATTCCGCCATCACTGCTGTCACTAACGTTCATCATAATGTGTTATTGTCTGCAAGGAAAAAAAATGTTGTAGATAGTTAAGAATCTAACAATTATGATAATGGGGAATTGATTTGGTGTCTAGAATAAGAGAAGAAAAATATTGTATTATATATGCGTTACAATATTTCAAATGCGAAATGTCCATGGAACACGTTTGTTCGTGTCGAGCATCTAACGGTGCATCGCACAAAATATGTACAACAACAAATCAATCGATGTCACCGTTAGCCGGCAATTTCACAAGACAATGCAAAAAATGAATTGGATAAAGAAAAAAATGCGATAAAATATTATTTTCACTCACTTCAATGCACCAAAACTAATGTTGTTCCAAAGTAAAAAAAAATATTTTATGAAACGCTTTTCGTAAAAAGACAAAAAAAAATCCAAGTTTTTCTAACACCAAATTTATGCGCATTGAACTAGAGCGGCTTTTATGTACGTATTGTTCAGATGAAATTTCACAATCGAATGATGCACAAATGAAAAATGCGTTAGCATTGTCTCATAGTTTATGCAATGTGCCGTGTTCCGTATTCACTTGTAAACTGTGAATGCGTGTCTGTGCATTGGTTGTGAAATCTCAATACGATTTTGTATCATTGGTCAGCTGTTGAGCGTACTTCAGTGCGTAAGAGATATGCATATTCTCTTTGTCTTTCTCTTTCCCATTTTCTCTTACCGTCACACAGACTATCGTTTGTGTTACAATGCAAACAATATTTTACAAACGGTATACTATGAAATGAATGTAAAGGAAAGAAAAAATACTCACCAATGTTTAGAATATGCTGTGTTTCTTTTCTTCTCTCCGTCCATGATTTTGATTGTGTCGACTGTGTTGTGATGATGCCATGTTGGATGTTGACTTGATCTCAGCTACCAAATCTCAATTTCAAGCAATACTTTTTTTGCCATCAACAATATATTCAAAAATTCTAACTTATTGATAAAAATGAATTGAATTCACTAGATATTTCAAATATTTATGGATATGGTGTGTGTATTTTTGAATCTAGCAAATATTCCATAAATATTTAAATATCGCCTGAATATTCTGAATATCTACTAAATATATATATTCATAAAGGGTTCTCAGCCCCTAGGTTTTACCAGAAGCAAATTACAAAGGGCGTGTAAAATATCAAAAAGCTGAGTCACCATTGGACTATTCAATACACGAACACATTTTCGATACTCGTTTACATCACATATTGCACACATGGCACCTAAATTGAAGTAAATAATAAAATAAAATAAAATAACTATTCCATTATAATTTAGCTGAACAAATCGAAATTTCTTGATTATTTTCAAATTTACCGGAAGTAGTGAATTGGAATTGTTGGAGATGCTCGTAAATGGTACGATGAAGCCGAATTCCAATTTCATTGATGACCGTTTTTAAATTTTCACCGTCGAGATATTTTTGAATTTGCTTGATAATTGGAATCATTTGTTGAACGACATGTTGACAAGCAGCTGATGCTACTGTATCGAAATCACTTTCGGGCTTGAAATCAGTTTTACGTTGTTCACTTTGTAAATAAATTTTAACCTGACCCGGGGGGGGGGGGGGTGTAAACAACGGAGAAAGTGTTAACAAATATTCAGTAAATATTGTGAATATTTCTTAATATAAATGTTGAATGTCTTGAATAACTGTCATTCAAGAATATTCCTTACCCATCCAATGATCGCATTGATTGCACGATCTAAGCCCGTATCTAGTTTATTTTCAATTTGTTCCAGCATGTATCTCTTTTTTGTTAAACACTCTGTGTATTTTGATGTTGATCTATAGATGAAAACAAATGAAATCAAATATATATATATATATATGACAGCTCCATGGACATCAATGATTTTTTTCGATGAAAAAAA
Organism: Resseliella maxima; assembly: GCA_029041755.1. Classification (NCBI taxonomy): domain Eukaryota; kingdom Metazoa; phylum Arthropoda; class Insecta; order Diptera; family Cecidomyiidae; genus Resseliella; species Resseliella maxima. The sequence goes on along the minus strand of JAQOWM010000826.1, from coordinate 138,267 downwards.
TTATAGAAATTTGTCTTTTGACTTACTCAACACATGGAATGACACTGGCTGAATAAAGTTTTTCCAGTAAATGAACAATTGTATTACTCTTTTGAACAACATCAAAGAAATATATTTGAGGCACTGTTTTACTTTCGGCAATTGGAATAGCCTGCAATCCCAAATCAATTGCATAATCCACATGTTCATGCATTAAATATCGTAATAATATATCAGCCAATCGAATGATATTGTTGGGAAGATCTTCCTCTTTGGACAACTTTGAAATAAAAATTTAAATTTGTTTTTACAATTTGTAAGAAATTTAATGGAAATATGGTTTTGTTTATTTTTTCTTTTTTTTTTCTTTTTTTGAACTCACAAGTCTACATCGTTTAAAAGCTGCTTTAGATTCTTGCAGTAAATTTATAGCCAATTCTTCGGATATGAATGTTTCGCCGCCATAATCATCGATTTGAGCAATATTAATATTAGCTCGAGTTCCAATAAGTGCTTGAACATCTCGTCGAAGATCTTGAAATCGTTCGGCTGGTTTTTTCTGATGCTTTTTACTTTCATAGAATCTCTTTAATTCGAGCGAACATTTTGCGTGCAAACTTCGTGTTTCGACATCAATGTATGTGGCAAGATGTTGAACGAATATATTTGTTGTAAGTTTTATTAATAAATTGTCATCCATGCCAATTTCAAATTCAGCCAAATCACTACTAACTCTTCGCGTTTGCGAATATAAATCGTATAATGTACGTAAATATTTATCATCATCTCGACGATCTTCAAGTTTGGTTTGTGCAAATTGAAACAATTTCAAATGATAAATATTCAAAATGAATTTCGACATAACTTGATCGGGACTACTAAAAACACGTTTTATAATTGAATAATGATGCCGGCACATTGGTAGAATTTGTGCAAATAAACCTTTTTCACCATATGTTGTCATTTGGCTTTGTTCAATGTATGCATCAATGCATTGTGAATATCCCTTAAATTGCGATAAAATTGTTGCAATCGTTTTCATTTTATCAATATTTTCCTGTTTCTGTGCAGTAGCAAATTCATCAATTAAATTACGCTCAATTTCATCATATTTCATTTCAATTTTTTTCTTTGCCTCACTAAATTTATCCGATGGTAAATCTTGTGCAATTGTATATAATTTTTGAATAACATCAGCTGCTTCATACAAACGTGTTTTATCACTAAATAAATCATTAACAATTGGTCCACGAATTAAAAACTCTCGCATATGATTTAAAAGGCGTTGCGCTTCAACTGTTCGACTCCGTGGTGTATTAACATTTTCTAATTGTTCACCTAAATGAATAATTTTACCGGCTACCGAATTTATTTTTTCGTCCAATTGATGAAACCATTCAACGGATGTTTGATGTCTATCTTGTAATTTTTCAATATTTTTTGCATGTATTGTTTGTTCGTCATGTAAAATTTCTTCCAATCGTTCACATTTCCGTTGTTGACGCTCTTGCAATACTTTTAAATCTTTTATCGTTTGCGAAAACGTATCATGCAAAAATTCTGAGTCAAATTGATCACTGCCCACTTCGTTGTTTGTCCGCCATGTCAATCGCTCAATAAATTCTGCAACATCAAATGGATCCTGTAATATAATTAGATATTTTTCATAGTTTAATTTCCATGGAATTTTTTTTTCTTACAAATTCAAGACTAACCTGCTCCAATTCTTCCATATATTGGGATATCATCTTGAGAGGTATTCGATTTCATTCACCACCAAGTTGCTATGTGTTTTTATCGAATAATCAGTTGGTAATGTCAATGTCAGTTTCGTCATCAAAGAACGCCCTACTTTGCTATTATTGCAATTCTGACATTTATATTCAACAAATTCAAATATATTCACCACTCACCTGATTTGAAGCTGAACAAAGATAAAAAAATGGATTCGAATATTTAAATAGATTTAGAAAAAGACTAAGTATGTTTTAAATAGCTTTAGTAATTATTTGAATAGCAGTCCGTTCACACTTTTAGTTCACAATATTTTAATGATATTTTGGTCCATGTTTCCTTCGTTTAAAACGTTCTAAATTTTTTCCAATTGATTAACGTTATTTTGAGAAATTGTAGCAATATTCATTAGGTATATCATTTCATTCATATGTCTTGAGCAAATATTTCATTCTTTTCATTTCTCTTTCTTTTATGCAAACAGAGTTTATTTATCTAGTGAATATTGACTCTAAAACAATTAACTGATCGACATAAGGCGATCATACACTTTATGATAGGGCAATAAAATGTTTCCATTTAATCCTATTTTACGCATTTTCTGTTTGTGCGTTACTGTAATCACCACTGAGTGATTGCAGGATGGCTGGCTATACATTTATTACTCTTGAAACTGTTGTGTATCTTGTTTATAATATATTTGTCTCTTTCCTCTTAAAATAATCTTAAATAACATAATTTCTTAATGGTCATTGATAATTATTGAAAGGGTGAAGAACCATTTTATCAATTGTTAAGATATCATCAGTTCAGGTTTTGACTCCGATGCATTCAGTCGCATCTTTAAAGTAAAATTTTACAAGTTACGAATATATTTGAAGTGAAGTATCAGAAATAATTCAAGTTCAATATCGCTACAAAAAACAATAAGCATATATATAAAAATCAGTGTTTTCATTTAGAATTAATCAATAGAATAGTACAATATTTGGAAGAAATGTTAATAATTCTTTGTGTAATAATTTTGACATTTGGTTCTACAAGTGAATCATTTCCAAAGCAATGTAGGTATACAAATTTGAATATTTTCAATTCATTGTTTTAAACGATTTCATTGTTTCAAATAATTTCATTTTTTTTCTCTCTTCTAATAGATGACAAATATGGATTTGGAGAGTGTGATATGCCAAACAATCAAAAGGGATTTTGTTTGCCACTGAATGATTGTCCCGTTTTGAATGCATTAGCGAATAAAAAATATGTACGTGTTTCTGATCGCTCATTTTTGAGGCGAAGTCGTTGCGGATATATTGGTTTAACTGTATTTGTTTGTTGTCCAAAACCCAAACAAAGTACAGCACGATCAAATGGATCTCCACTGCAAATTGTCGATTTGCCAACTGATTGTGGAAGAGTGCAGCAAAATTTCAATCTACAGTTAAGCTATATTGTTGGAGGGAAGGAAGCACAAATCTATGATTCGCCATGGATGTCCTTATTACAATATGAAAAACGTATGAACAACTTTGTTTTTTTTTATAGTTTTCTTTATTTCTCATAGTTGTTTTTAATTATATGTAGATTTTTATTGGAAATACTTTACATTTCTATATAGCTGAAGGGACTGGTTTTCATTGTGGCGGAGTTCTAATCCATAAGGATTACGTTTTAACAGCCGCGCATTGTGTTAGCAAGGATTTGCTGAATAAAATTAAAATGAAATTGTAAGTAAACGGAAGAAAGTAAGTTTTGAAATTTTCCAAATTAAAATTAAATGTTTTTTTTTTTAGAATTTCAGTACGATTTGGTGAATGGGATAAAGAGAACAAAATTGATTGTCAAAATCGAATTTGTTCAGATGCTGTTTTAGATATTTCAATTAATGAAGTAATTTTACATGACAACTATCGTATCGATTCAATGAGACAAGAACATGATATTGCATTGATTCATTTGAGAAATAGCGTAATATCAACTAATTTCATTCGACCAATTTGTTTGCCATTGGGGGAATATTTTAAAAATAAAACATATGACAATATTACAATGGACGTAGCCGGTTGGGGACATACATCCACATTACCAAATGGTAAATTCCAAAATCAACATGACTGTCTTTTCCAAGTTTTCAAGATTTTCTATTCATTTCTCCTAGCGACTGGAAGTAGGAAAAAAATGCAAGTTTCATTGAATGTGATTACCAAAGAAAAATGTGATAAAATGTACGAACGCTTCAATATTTCATTAAATGACGGTCAAATATGTGCTGGCGGTGAGGATGGCTTTGACTCGTGCCGTGGTGAACATTTTTTAATTTCATATCTCATGATCATCATCAATAATACATTTTTTGATACACACATTTTAGGTGACAGTGGGTCACCATTAATGTGGTACAATCCACCACGTTGGTACGCAGTTGGAATTGTTTCATTTGGCCTATCACAGTGTGCCCAAGCCAATTATGCTGGGGTCTATACTCGGTATGTGTTTGAATCAATTTATTTTGCGCCATTTTATATTTACTTGATTTAATAAAAAAAGAAACGTTCATTTGATTTAATAAATTTCTCACATTTTCAGTGTCGATAAATATGTTGATTGGATGCTAACTAAGATGAAATATTTTGAATAATCAGTTTAGGTATAGAACATAATTACAAATGTTAATCTAATTTTCAATAAATATTGCTCACAAAAGAATGTATTTGATACTTGATTTTTGAATTATTTATTGGTGGAATGAAGAGAATACCGTCTAAAGTGGCACTACTATGATATTATTGTTGTCAATACAGCGTCTTTAGCCATACAATTATTTATTATTCTGCACTGTGAGATGGTATTTGTTTGAAATATACACTGTTGTCCCGTGCGGATTTAAATTTATTGTATAGGGATTTTTTGGTAGGAAACATCCGATTGTGCTAAAAATTAATATATAATAATATTGTAGTTCACTCGAACGTGTAAAGTACTTTTGTATTTTAAGCTGTGACAGCTTAACTGTCAACAATGTCGATCATTGAATAACAAAAAAGAAACAATTGTTTCTTTAACACAACAGTAAGCCATATAAAGGGGCTGACCTCAATAACCTATCCCTTCCCACGAATATCCCATCTACCTTTTTCTTTCAAAAGATACCATTTGATGAATTCGCTTATGCTTATAAGCATGTCAAAAGCAATGCTTCTGCTGACGATGCCATTCCGCTTAAATTTCTTCGAATTATCATTCCAATAATTTTTGAACATGTTATTTTCATTTTCAATTATTGCATCCATATCTGAATATCGACCAATCAGCATCATTTCTGTCATTCCAAAAATTTTCGCCATTCTTCTGAATAATCAGGTTACTGGTTATTTAAAGGCAAAAGCCATTCTTCATGAACGGCAATCTGGTTTCCGTAGGAACCTTAGTTCTACCACCTCAATTTGAACACCTCTGAAACCATCAGATCGTCAATTAATCGTAAATAAATTGTTATTTTTGTTTTGCTCGATATAAAAAGCGCTTCTCCGTCCATCCCGCATATTGCCCTGTTAAAAGTTTGTGAAGCGGTTTTTCTAATAATACTACGAAATTAATTAAATCAATCTATAGTAATATTCAGTAAAAACTTAAAGTCGGTAGTCACGAATCAGATTTTGTTGCGATTAATAACGATGTTACTTCAACGACACACTTAGCATTTTTGAAAATATGACTGGTCACTTTTTCGCGGATGATTGTCAGGCTCTCATTGAAGTGGAGTTTGATGAAATTGAATTAGTAAATTCGGATCGCGCAAAATTAAATGACTTCATTGCAACAACAACAACAACAAATAATTACCGAATTTTACCCATTCACACTCTTTAGCTGCTCTCACCAACTCATTCACTACCGTTTTTTTGTTCCCTATATGACTCAAGGTTCCCCTCAGTTCTACTTTGCATCCAACGCATCCATCTCACTCTTTTCTCTTTTCTTGCACCTCATCGTTCCACCAGTCAGTCTTCTTTTTACCATTCTTATCCACATGCATTCCGCAGTATTCCTTTGCCGCACTCAATATTGTACTCTAATCTAGCTACATATGCATTCACTTCACTTTCATTTTTCAATTAATTTACTTTCACTCTATTAGTTGGCTTCTGATTTTTACTCGCTACTCCTTTTGGAATACGTATTGGTTGTATGCATTAATAACTGCGTATTTTTTTGTTGAAAAAACGATTTATTTATTGATGTAAATAAAATACCATGTTATTCAAAGTATTGCCCATCGTAAGCCACAACTTTTCCCCATCTTTCTGGTAATTTATGGATTCCGTCCCAAAAAACTTCTCATCTTTTGAGGCTAAGAATGTATCGAGCCAATTTTTGATTCCCTCAACTGAAGTGAAGCGTATTCCAGACAAGACATTCTGCATCGATCGAAACAAGTGGTAGTCAGAAGGGGCAAGGTCTGAGCTATAAGGCAGATTTTCCCATCCGACATTTTCCACGTAGTTTTTGGGCCCTTGAGCGCGATGTGGCCGAGCATTGTCATCATGGAAAATTAATGACTCATGTCTGGTCTCCCATTCTGGCCGTTTTTGTTTGATTGCTGCGTTCAATTTAATAAGTTGTTGTCGGTAGCGTTCTCCATTAATGGTTTCATTCGGTTTTAGCAGCTCATAGTACAATACACCCTTCTGATCCCACCAGATACAGAGCATTACCTTGGCAGCGTGAATATTTGGCTTGGCCGTTGATTTTGCACGTTGGCCGCACTTGCGATACGATTTTTTTCGCTTGGGATTATCGTAATAGATCCACTTTTCATCGCCAGTGACAATTCGATACAGAAACGACTTCTTTTTGTGGCGAGCGAGCAGCATTTCCGACATGCGAAATCGTCTTTCAACGTCTCTTTGTTTCAATTCGTGTGGCATCCAATTTCCTTGCTTTTGAATGTAACCTGCTGCTTTCAAACGCCTGGAAATGGTTGATTGATCAACGCCCAATGATTCTGCAAGTTCTTCTTGAGTTTGACAGCAATCTTCATCGAGTAATGCCTCCAATTCTTCATCTTCAAACTTTTTTGGCTGGCCTGGACGATCTTTGTCTTCCACGTCAAAATCACCATTTCTAAATCGTGAAAACCACTCCTGACACATTCTAACGCTTACAGAATAGTCAGGGTAAGCTTCAATGAGTAAACGTTGCGCTTCTGTTGCACTTTTCTTTAAATTAAAAAAACAGAAGCCAAGCTGTTTTGTTGGAACATAATTGGACATTTTGTGCCAAATAAAAAAGAATTGTGTGTTAAGTAATATTCACTTTGACAGACGGAATTTATTAGATTTTTTGACGCTCTTTAACATACAATAGCTGTCAATGTCAAAATATATGACAGATGAATAGATATGAAGTTAGTAACAAATACGCGGTTATTAATGCATACAACCAATAGTTAGCTTGCAATTAAGTAATGATCAGAATCCAAACTAAAACTTCTATACACACGCGTATCCATCCTCTACAATCACGTAGCCGAGAAGAGATTTCTGATTCTGGCCAGGGATTTCCCATGAATACATGTGAATTTTCTTATGTTTAAAAAATGAATTTGTTATCACTAAGTCTGAACTCTAGTAAAAATTCAATAATATCTTTCCGTTACCGCATCCATATCTTCTCTAAAATGACCTAAGATTTTAGCAAAATTCTGATTATCTTTACCTACTTTAGCATTGAAATCCCCTAGAAAAATCACTTTTTTATTTCCTTTTCGATAGACAACATCACTCAGATCACCATAAAAATCATTCATCTTTTCTGCATTCGTACCTTCACACGGAGAATACACACTCACGAGACGGCAAACTGTATTAGCTAACTTGATTGAAATCCACACCATTCTCTCATTCACGAATCTATGACACATAATCGACTGTTCTAGACTGTTATGAATTAAAAATCCGATTAAATTTTGATGTGACCAGTGATGTGAAAATTGGTGATGAAAAACTTAAATCCTGTAAGTCAATTAAAAACCTTGATGTTATTTTTGTCGAAAATCTTTCTTTTCACGAGCACGACAAGTGTAAATTGCAGAAAGTGTATGGTGTGTTTAATCGCATTCGTCACACAAAGCATTTTATACCCAATTTTATGAAATGTGATATGATTGCGGCGCTCATTGACCCCAATATGGATTATGGAAATGTAGTAGCTTATGGCTGGGATGCTCATAGCACTCAAAATCAGCTTAACCGTATCTTCTTGCTGACAACAATAAGATTCGGTACATCTTTGGTTTGAAACGTAGTGAATATGTTACTGAATATCGTGAGCGTTTGAATGGTTTGACGCCTGAAAGTAGAGCTAAGTTTTAGTTGGCCGTCCTAATATTCAGGCAGTTGTCAAAAAAGGCTCTCGAATATTTAAATCACATGTTTATACGTATTGGAGAAACGTCGCTTTATCCAGATAACCTTCGCGTTAATTTTAATCCGCGTACTGCATTTGACACTCACGCGTTTAGTTACTCGGCAAATAATTTTTGGAACAGTTTATCAATCGATATTGGAAACAATGACTCATTGTCCATTGACTTCGCTCGCTCGGTGGCATATCGTGCAGTTTGTTTGCCAATTCGTTTCAAGCTATTTCCTTCTTTTCTACTATTCTTCCTCTTATTTTCACATTATTTTTATTTTTCTTTTTATTCAAAATTGTCAACGTACATTAGTTCTAAGTGAAATAATTATTGTATTTTCCCTGACTCGCCTGAGGCAGGCTGGTTTTACCATGGTTTTTCGGATCCTTCCTTGGTATTGAAGCTTCTCTTTAATATCACCCCACCCCTGACTGTATCTCTTTGCACAAAACGTGCCATGGGCCAAACGTGGACACGAGGGGGGTAAATTAATTTCAAGCTCCCCTAACACCAATTTCATCCATTTTTACCCCCGGGTAAGATTTTTGGTACTTTTGTCTAAGAAAAAAATTTATTTATTGAAAAAATTACAGATAAAATGAACACATTATTATATATGTTGGAAAAATCATTTTAGATACGCGTGTGTACAGAAGTTTTGGTTTGGATTCCGATCATTACTTAGTGGCAAGCAAACTACGTATTCCAAAAGGGGTAGCGAGTAAAAATCGGAAACCAACTAATAGAGTGAAAGTTAATGAATTGAAGAATGAAAGTGTAGTGAATGCATATGTAGCTAGATTAGAGGAAAAAAGAGGAAGCGCAAGTTGAATTGAATGAGATGTCGGATATCAACCGTGAATGGGATTATTTTAAGAATGCAATGTTGAGTGCGGTAAAGGGATGTTGTGGAATGCATGTGGGTAAGAAGGGTAAAAATCAGACGGACTGGTGGAATGATGAGATACAGGAAGCAGTGAAAGAGAAAAGAGTGAGATGTATGCGTTGGATGCAAAGTAGAACTGAGGAGGATTTAGAATTGTATAGGGAACAGAAGAGAATAGTGAAAGAGTTGGTGAGAGTAGCGAAAGAGGGCGAATGGGTGGAATTTGGTAGAGATTTAGAAAAAGCAGGGCAACAGAGGAATAAAGTTTTCTGGTCAAAGGTTAAGAATATCCGTAACGGTGGGAAGAAACAAGCGCCAGGTGCTGTATTAGATAAGGCAGGGGAGTTAGTGATTGGTAGAAAGAATGTGTTGAAACGTTGGAGAGAATATTTTGAGGAACTTCTGAATGTTGATAATAGAACAGATTTGAGTGTTAGCGCGAATGCAAGTGTGAATGAAGTCGAAGAAGAAGAAATAAGCATAGGAGAGATAGAGTTGGCGGTTAGAAAACTAAGTTAGGGCAAAACAGCAGGAGTGGATGAGATTAGGAACGAATATTTAATTTGCAGTGATTCAGTAGGGATTCGATGGTTGCATCGGTTGTTCAATCTAGCGTGGGATTCATCAGTTGTGCCGAAAGAATGGGGTGGTGCAGTTATCTCTCCTCTCCATAAGAAAGGAACAACTACCGTGGAATTTCTCTATTGAGTGTTGTCGGAAAAGTTTACAGTGCAATTTTAGAAAAACGTACCAGAGCTATTGTCGAATCGCTCTTGGATGAAAACCAATCAGGCTTCAGACCGATGCGCGGATCTCAAGATCAAATTTTTTGCATGAGACAACTAATGGAGAAATTCCATGAGAGAAACAAGGACATGTATGTGTGTTTCGTAGATTTACAAAAGGCGTATGATTGTATACCGAGAGCTAATTTGTGGTCAGTACTGAATGAATACGGTGTGAATGGTCCCCTTCTGGGAGCAATTAAGAGTTTGTACAGATGTAGCGAAGCGGCGGTGAGAGTGGATGGTGAATTGAGTGAATAGTTTGAAGTGCGAAATGGTCACCGACAGGGCTGTTACAATTTCACCGCTTTTATTTATAATTTATATGGATAAATTGATTAAATCAGCTAATCTGAAGGGTAACGTAGTTTTGGGGGGAAATATTATCTCTGCCCTTGTATATGCAGATGATCTAGTATTGTTTGGCGGCTCAGAACAGGAGCTACAACAGTGTTAGCGATTTAGAAGCGTGTACGAACTTTGGAATGACCATTAGCGGTTCAAAAATACAAGTTATGCATATTGGAAAAAAACGGAAGCAAGTGAATTGTCTGTTGAATGGGAGTGCACTTGAGCAAGTGTCTCAATTCAAGTATTTAGGTTGCATCTTCTCTGAAGACGGCAAACTGGATAAGGAGTTCGAACATCGCAGAGTGAATGGTAATAAAGTTGTTGCACAGCTTAGGTCACATGTTTTCAATAAACGAGAGTTGAGTAAGGAGACGAAGTTGATGATTCATGGGTCAATCTTCAGACCAACTATCACGTATGGCAGCGAGAGCTGGGTCGATTCAAATAATTTAATTCATGGTTTGGAGGTGGCTGATATGAAAGTTTTACGTATGATTTCGAGTGTGTCGCGTAGGGATCAATGGGAAAATAGAATTAGGAATGAAAGAATACGGGAAGATTTGAATGTGGATTCGATTGATGAAGTAGCAAGAAAGTCTAGGTTGAGATGGTTTGGTCATGTACAGCGTATGAATGAGTATCGTTTGCCAAAGTTAATTTTGAATGCTGAAGTGAATGCAACGAGAGGTAGAGGTAGGCCGCGAAGACGATATTTGGATTCGGTAAAAAATGATTTGAATGAAAGAGGGTATGACTGGAATAAGGAAACTCTAGACCTAGCTCTCGAAAGAGTATGTTGGAGAAGAATTGTGAAGGGGCAGCCATTACAAAACAGACCAGATGCTGAAAGGCATTAATGGTCTTTAAATGATTGTTGTTGTTGTTGTTGTTGTTGGAAAAATCATTTTATGATTTTATTATTATCATATTGAATTAACAATTATCCAACACTGACTGTATTTTACACGGATGAATTATCTTAATTTTTATCGTTTCCGCTTTTTCCAATTGGTGTTCGTCGATTTATACCACAGTTATTGAAATTAAAGCAATTCACGTTAATTACGGCTGTCTGGCCGGTGTTTTCTGTTGAAATTGTATTTGAATCTTTGGATATTTAAAAACGTTTTTATTTGAATCACGATGCAAATTAGTTTTGTCGTCTGATCGCTGCCAAAATTTGGCTCAATATTTAGATACCCAGGTAATAATATTAAAAAATGATGAAAATAAACTTTCCGGCTTCATAGAATATAGAAATTTAATATTAAATTCGATTTTGGCACAATTCAAAAAATATTTCCCTGATAGTTTATTTATTTATTTATTTCGGCACCATACAGCGTTTCTTCGCCAAAGGTGGTTTATTTAAATAAAAATCAAAATATTTACAATGTAAAAAATACAATTAAAAATGAAATGATTCAGTAATTGCATCGATCAATAATCTATTGCCAACCCTAACGATCTCGGAGCAAGTCACTGTGATTATTAACTGTAATACTGAATCGTACAGAGAGAATAGAAAAAAGAGAAGAGCACTGTTCAGTCAGTCTGTCTGATGAACAATTCATTCAGTCTCATTTTAATTACATTTGAGCTCACATTAAAGTCTATTACAAATTGTTCAGAAAAAGGAGTTTTAATATTATAACAACTGTTGAAAGCCTCGACCAGGAAACTTAAAGGCATATGTTTTTGGTAGTTACTGTCGATATTATGTTGTATACTCAAAAATCTAACATTTCTGACCGAGTGATAAGGAACTCTAAATTGGATTTTCTCCAGTAGTATCTCCGAACATATTTCACCCCTGATCAATTTTAAAATGAACATCACTTGAGCAATTCTCCTTCGGTCCTCCAGAGTAATCATTTGCAGTAACAGCAGCCTATGTTCATATTTAGGGAGGTGAAAGCCATTGTTCCATCTGAATCTCCTCAAGGTATACAACAAAAACTGTTTTTGAATAGACTCAATCCGTTTTATTTGTCCTAGAGAATGAGTATTCCAAACTTGAGAACCATATTCTAAAATTGGAATAACAAAACTAAAATATAATTTTTTAATAGTATAAGGGTCATTGAATTCTCTCGCAAAACGCCTAATCCAAGCAAGTCTTGATTTAGCTTTTGCAATTATGAACTCAATATGAGCCTTGAAATTAAGTTTCTCGTCCAAAATCACACCAAGATCCTTAATTTGTTCAACTCTTTCAATAATTGAACCAATAATATAGTATTTGTGATCGATAACACCTCCAAAGCGATGGAACCTCATCATTTTAGTTTTCTTAATATTCAATTCCAAATGATTCCTGTTGAAAAAATCTACCACATTGTTCAAATTATCTTGAAGAATAAAACAATCATTAATTGAATTAATATTATGAGAAAGTCTTACATCATCAGCAAAAGAGAGTAAAGACGAATCACCACAAAAGTAGGGGAGATCAGCAACAAACAAAATAAACAAGGTTGCTGCAATAGGGTATCCCTGACCAGTGCCAGAAGGAACACTGATCGGATGTGATAAATAATCATTTATTTTAACAATTTGATTTCTATCATTCATATAGGATTTAATCCAATTCAGAAGTTGTGGATTCAAACCCATAATGTTCAACTTGTACATCAAAAGATCAACATTCACAGAATCAAATGCTTTGGCAATATCAATGTAGATTGCATCTGTTTGATTATGAGGCTTTAATTCACTCAAAGTTTGAGAAGTGAATTCAACTAAATTAGTTATAGTCGATCTACCCTTCACAAAACCATGTTGACTTTTATCAATTAATGTTTTCAAATGAAAATTAAGATGATTTGCAATTATAGAATCTAATAGTTTAGGAATCACATTCTGCAAGGCAACACCTCTATAATTTTCTATATCATTCCTTGAACCATTCTTATAAATTGGCTTAACATAAGAAGACTTCCATAAAAGAGGAATATGGGAAATTTTTAGCGATTTTACTAATAACATTGTGATTGGTTTAATTAAAGTACCAATACACTTTTTAATAAACAAATTAGACAATCCATCAGGACCAGACACTAAATTACTGGGTAATTCCATAACTTTTTCAAGAATGATATTCTCATCTACGTTTATACATGGAATATTTTGACATAAATCTACAATCATTCTGAAGTTTTCAAGATTGCAAATACCAAGCGACTCCGAATCATGCTTAGTATAGGCAGATGAGAAAAAATCTGCAAATAAATTAGCTATTCCATTACCATTACTCGATTTCTGATTTTTATAATGCATTTCAATAGGTAAATCATTGACAGTTTTCCTGATGACATTCACATGTTTGAAAAATTCCGTTGGATCATTAGAAATCATCTCTTCTAATTTAATTTTATAGTTGTTGTAAGCAATGCGGGAATGACGTTTATATTCTAGACGAGCAATTCTGAAGTTATTATCATCCTCAAATGAATTATGCCTGCTTTTTAACAACTTACCCACACGATTCTTCAAGTAAACCAAATGCGTATCAAACCATTCAGGATGATTTGAATTTCTTTTCTTTCTCAAGACCACATGTGTATTAATTACTCTATTAACGCAAGAATAAAAGTTTTGCAAATTAAGATCCAATGAATTATTAGAAAGCAATAAATTCCAATCAATATCAGAAAAACAATCATTAATCACATCATAATTTGCATTTCTAAAATCCAAATATGTGCCATAACTGAGCTCATTATTAATTTTTAAATTATAATCAATAACAATAATTTCAATTGGATTGTGATGGATCTCAATATTGACCAAACAAGTATCACTTTTAATACAATTAAACAAATCTGAATCATTCGTCCAAATTAAATCCAACATATTACCATTGTTATTTGAAAATTTATTAATCTGACATAAACCAAAATCATGAAAAGAATCCAGAATCAATAATTCTTTCCTTGAACAAGCATTAATTGGATATGAAACATTTGGATTATCAACATCATTCGAGATCCATAATAAATTTGGAAGATTAAAATCACCTGAAATTATTATTGTATTTTCATTGCCAACCTTCACAAACAAACATTTCAAAACATCAACAATGTTTTCAAAAATCTTAAATGGAGAATCTGGTCTAATATACAATTCAACCAAATAAAACCTTTTATGTTTGATGTTAACACAAACACAGATAAATTCAACACCAAATAGATCACCATCAAAAACCAATCTCCCATTTAACGATTTATGAGTAGCTATCAAAACACCACCACCATGTATTTTCTTAATTTTTTGGTCTCTTTCGGTGAAAGTCGATCTATCACATCGGAAAACATCATAATACTTCGGAAAAATTTCAATATTATTGACGGTATCATCCAAATGAGTTTCACACAAGAGATAAATCATGAAATCATTAATTAAAATATTAGCGTAGAATTCCGGAATCTTGGTTTTTAAACCATTCACATTACAAGCGAAAATATGTTGATCAATTTTCTTCTCATTCATATGAGAAAACTGAGTATTCAATAACGGTAGAGTGGATGATACATTTGAATTGGCAGCATATTTGGAGAAATTTGCATTGGATTTATAAATTGATGGCACTGAATGGGATTCACGAATGGTTGGTGATAATGTTGATACCAAAAAGGATAACCATTCAAATTATGTTGATGTTGATTATGATTTTGGGACAATTGCCAATGATTATGAGGTTGTTGTAAATAATGAGTACCATTATTCATAATAGGATAACCATTTAAATTAGATTGATATTGATTTTGATTTTGTGACAATTGTCGATGATAATGAGGTTGAGACCAATGAGATGACTGATGTCGCTGTTGTTGTTGCTGTTGTTGCTGTTGTTGATGATGTTGATTTTGTTTTTTATTTAAATTTATATAATTAGAACGATGGTTATTTTGGCGCGAATCAATATTTTGCTTAGATTTATCAACCTTATTTCGAAGATCATAATAATCTTTTTTGTGAACATTTTCCTCCTTCTTATTCGATTTTTTATTTTTATTATTATTTACCATATGAGATTTGTTCACTTTTTCTTTAATCAAATTTTTCCCTTTTTTTATGATAAAAGGTTTAACACAAAAATCAGGCTTCCATAAGTCCGGATTACAAATTATTCTGGAACATTCCTCTGTTACCGTTGAAACTTTACAGGAAACAAATTTGCCTACATTCTTACTACGTTTGTGAAAGTTGAGCATCTCAACTGAGAAAGAATTCTCATGTAGTTTAGTTCTCTCAGTGATGAGTTTTTTCACGTCATCAGGCTTAGTACCAAAATTAAACTTTGAGATATGAATCAAATAAACTCCATTGACTGATTTTGGAACAGTAATCAAGTTTTTCAAAACCTTGAGTCGAGATGATAAATCTTTGAATAACAAAGAATCTTTTGCGATCCTATCAATATTCAATTCATCATGAATTTCAGAATTATTGATCACATTATTCGTGTTCAAAACATCAAGATTTTCAGATTGATCAATATTAGTACTGCTCTTATCCTCAATTATTTCACTGCACGTGTCATAAAATTGATCAGTATTCAATTCTATATCATTTTTCCTTTTTTCAAACATTCTATAGTCACATACCTCACAAGACACTGCAAATGGTGAATTTTCGTTGAAAATATATTTGAAAAATTTCAAATTATCATCACCATCACCACTTTGTTTCACAATAATCCACGTACCGTCTACTAATTTTTTCGCTAATCCAAATAATTCAAGAAGCTCTTTCACTTTTTCTTCTCTTTGTCTCATGCACTGAATAAATATTTGGTTTTTGCAGAATTTGCATTTTAAAGAAAGGCCACAATAAGTTAAACCTTGGCATTTATTATCAAGACAACTACACTCTTAAGTATTTTAGATTTCACCGATTCGGAAACTTACACATAACAACACTGCTACCACCCAATAACAAATTTAAATAATCGCCGGACAGAGAATAACATTCCAAACAACAACCCAAAACAAAAACAAAGATGTGAAACCGTATCTGGCATATCGCAAAAACAAATTTTAACAACAACAATTTGATTGAATTTATATTAAAAGGTAAAATAACACCGGAAAACTTGATATCAATAACAAACTTCAATTGATTATAGTAGATATTTAACCCAAATCTGTTTACTCGTTAAAATCACAAAAAAACAAGCAATTTTAAAATAGAAATCAATTAATAAATATAGAACAATTAAAAAAAAGATACCAAGCCGATGACAGTTAACATAACCTCCCCTGTGATGTTAAGAATTTTGATGTTTTTGATCCAATGAATTTGCCAGCACCAAACGATAAAGTTTCTGAACGAACTTATGGGCTGATAAAAATAAGACTTCTTTCCACTTTTTGGCCAGAGATTGTATGGGGGAAACAAATAAAGCGTCTTCTTTTTACTGTGCTTTCGCTTCCTATAAGTAGCTCAGAAGCTGATTCAGCTTAGCTGAAAGAGGCTTCTCAACTTTCAATTGCATTCGATATGCACGTAGAAATCGACTTACACCAAACAATCTGGACGCAATAATGCGAATAAAGATAAATAGCCCAGATGAATTAGAATATTTTCCGGCTGCCAAATATGCTAGAAGATGGATAAAAAGTGGAGGTCTTGCCGCTGGCTGTAAATATAATATAAGGAATGAAAAAATTTCGCTTCTCGAAGATGAAAATATTGATAATAAAAAAAATACTTGTTAAAAAGTTCAATTTTTTAAGAATATGTAGAAAATTATGAACCATTATAATCATTTTTCAGTTTTAACACAATAAACTTGAACATAATACTACTTTATGAGAATTTTGAATTTTTTTTCACTTTACACCTGACATCAAATGTTATTTGTGAATAATAAAACCTCCATTATAAAAAAGTAAACTGACAACTGACATAAGAAATCCCGCTTCAATATGATATTGTGTAGAATCCGTTTGAATTCAAATATCATTTTGAAGTATTCCTTACAATTTTACATTTGTCAGATTTCATTTTTAGAAATGTCATGTAAATGCTTCAATTTGACAAATGTAATTTTGTCATCAAACTTAATGTAATTTTGTCACTTAACAGAATTTTTTTATTATTAAAATCGATACAAACATATTAGGGCATTCAGGGAAAAAGCCATTTTGTCTGGAAATAACATTTACATTTCATACGATTCGTGCGAATCATGGGTAGTCTAAAATATGCATAGCTTTTGCCCACTGGGTGTTCCAAAAAAGGAACGTTATTTTTCTCAAAATTCTTCTTTTTTCCATGTACATATTTTCATCGAAATCGGACATTTAACTTTTTGCAATTTTCAGCGATATTTGACTTTTTTGCCCCATAACTTTAAAAAGTTCCAAAAACCGAAGCAGCGGTCTTTTTTATTTAATAATATGTCTTTTCTTAGGGTCAGCTATCACTGTGTGAAATATGAGCACCCTCAGATTAGTAATTCTATATATACGCCACTGGGTTGCCTGCAAACAGATAGCATTTGTATGGAAAATGTCAAAAAATGTTCCGTAAAAAATCTATAAGCGCCACCTAATATTTTACCGAGGTATTAAATTCTTTGCAGGAAATTTTTATTTCATGCAATTCATTTCATTTATCATAAAATGTTTGAGTTTTGATGGAATTTTTTCGATAATAATTGAAATTTATTTACCTCAATAAATTATAAAAAAAAAAAAATATTGATATATTTAATCACGTATTTCAATGTGTCTTCACGAATTATGGAGAAAATGTGATACCTAATACCAACAGATGGCGTTATTTGTTAGGGCTTCTGATTTTCATTCTAAAGAACACTATCCGCTTGGTTGCCTGTTTATTTAATTTTCGGGCATTCGATTATTTATCGGAAAATGAAAAGCAGCGGTCAACAGTATTTTCAAATAGTGGTGGCTTCATTTGAATTCATATCAGTCGTTTAAAATGGTTGGAAGAAAACGAAAACGTCCCGAGGCTGCCAAGCAAAGAAAGAAAATCAAAATTACACAATGACACGCGATTAAGAAAAGTGCCAAAATTGGTTTCAAATACAATCTTGAACAGGAGGCAGATATGGAAGTGCGAATGAAAGATGGTGAAGAAGTGAACGACGAATTGAAAACAAAACAATTCCGTGGCAAACAAAGGAAGATATAAGGACATGTGGATATAAGTTGAGCTTGAAAATCAACAGTCTTTGTCAGAAGCACAGTGTACGAGCACCAAACGTCAAAAAAAAATGGCGCAAGTCTTTAATTATTTTCCACGGATGTTCTACACAAATTTCCAAAATAATATTTGTAAACATGCTTTTTCGCGCATGAAAAAGTTTTTATCACATTAAATGCTGATAAACAAGCCATTTATGATACCATGAACTATCTGTGCTATTCAATATCGGAGAAAACACCTCATAAAAATCTACTCAAAAAGATCAAGAAGGAATTGAAACCGATCGAGTTTGGAAACGGAAATGGCTACTTCTATGGCATGAAGAGTAAATGGTTTATCTACGTTCCATTGTCCATGAATCTACAACGGTAAATAATAGTGAAAATTGTAGTGGTTGTGTGTTTCTTCTATGGTTTCTATTGTTAATTGATTTTGGTGTTCACAATGTACATAGATTTAGTTGATAATTAATGCTTTCTTTTATTCAAGGGTACATTTGAAATCACGAACGAAAAAGAAAAGCGGCCCTAAAACGTGGTGAAAAGACAAAATTTCACCGACATTCCAGTATCGACATTTAAGCGACACTATATCACCATCGATAAATAGGCGTTTTTCAATATGTTTATTAACATTGGGTATGGTAAAATTCAGACCAAAATTTCCTAAAATCCGTCCAAAACTTCCTAAAATTCGTCCAAAATTTCCTAAAATTCGTCCAAAATTTACTAAAATTCGTCCAAAATTTCCTAAAATTCGTCCAAAATTTCCTAAATTCCGTCCAAAATTTCCAAAAAATCAGTACAAAAATCCCTAAAATCAGTACGAATTTCCCTAAATTCAGTCCAAAATTGCTTCAAAAATCAGTCCAAAATATCCAAATTTCAGTCCAAAATTCCCGGAAATGAGTAGATTTTTTTTTTTTTAAATTTATGTTTATGCACGAAAAATGTATTCAATTGAAATAAATTTAGAATGTCCGTAACCGATCATTTAATTCAAAAAACAACAAACAACTCATAATAAGTGATATTCGATTGATGCAATTGGCACCCAACAAAAAAACTTTCGAAATGATGACCGACTTATTCATTGAAAAATGGAAAAATGTCGAGCATGATTTTACTTCATACTTTCAAACTCAATGGTTGGGAAGTCATAAAAATTGGTACGAAGGAGCGGCAGTGTATACCCCATCCACAAACAACGCACTGGAAAGTTACAATGCAGCAATGGGATAGTGTGCCTTACAATGAAAATCAAGAGCACAAACAATAGCGCCATCTGTTGGTATTACGTATATTTTGTTGAAATTTCCGATACGTTTCTATTCTCTCCACAAGCAGATGACATACGTATTTACAAAATGGCTGACTATTCGTGTTTACAGTGCGATTCGATGTCGTTATATTTTATTATTTATGTGGTTTTAATATATGGATAAATTTGTTTTTTTATTTTTTTAAATTTATTCAAGTAAATAAATTTCAATTATTATCGAATAAAATTTCTTTTTCACTAAAGCTCAAACATTTTATGATGAATGCATTAAATTACATGAAATAAAAATGTTCTGCACAAAATCTAGTATCTCGGTTAAATTTTAGGTGGCGCTTATAGAATTTTTACGGAAAAATTTTTGACATTTTCCATTCCAACGCTATCCCATTGCAATGCAGTGATAAAACGCAAAATAACCTTCCGTCGTCGTCTACCATTGAATGAATTCTTAATTTCAATGAAAAAAATGACACACGAAGTGTCGATACAGATGTCTTCTGGACAAAAAATCATTGCATTGAAGCCATCAATTCCTCGAGATATGATTATGAAATCAGCTGAAATGGAGAACAATGGTTGGAAATTTTTCAATACTTACTACTTACAAATACTATAAATGCTTGGTAAAGCGTAAATGGACGTCTTTTGACGAATTCGTAAAACACGGGTTTCAAGTATTTTGGTTGGTGCACTTTTCCAACGATAACTGGGATACAATATCAACATGTACATGTCCGGTTTTTTTTAAACAAAATATGTGTAAACATTTAATAGTCATTGCAATGAAAAATAAATTAATAGATTGTCCTCAATCAGCAAATCCAATGCTACTTGCACCGCGACGAAAGCCTGGCCGTACGAAGAATGCCACTCCGAGCTTGAGAAGAGATCAGTGAACGCAACCACTTTACTTTGGCTGCATTGTGTTCGATACCAATTTGTGTGAAAACCGTTCGCACTAAATTTTTGGTATTGAGTTCATGCATACAATACCGGTAAAAACCATTTATTGTGGTAAAACGCGCGAACTGTCACAATGAACTGACAAAAATTGTTCATTTGTTTCTTATTTTGGTTTTCATACAAAATGGATATTTTGCAACAATTTCGGACACAAAAAATACTGAACAAAAATGATTTTGGCTCTAAGTAAGTTGCTGTCAATTGTATAATAAATGGCGTTGTGAAAAATCGTTTTTCTTTACCGGTATTTAATGCATAAGCAACAAGAAAACGGTATTGACTGATGAATCTCCAAAACCGGTTTTTTGAGTCGGTATTGGTTTTTCACAGTTTGGTTGCGTACACTGGAAGAGATTGAGAAAATTATATCTTGTTCTAAAATGAAAACTATTTTCGAAATGCAATGCAATGAAAATATAAAAATGCGAAGCGACAAATTGTCAGTTATAAATCTGAAATAAATTTTTAAAATAAAAAAGTTATTTTTTCTATTTATTATTCTTTATGTAGATTTTTTTTTGCCACTTCTTAATGAAAACGCAGCTGAAAATGCTAACTAAATTTAGTTGTGAAATTTTATTATTATTGATTGACAATTTTTGTCTTTTTTTTGTTTCAAAAAAAAAAATCTACTCATTTCCGGGAATTTTGGACTGAAATTTGGATATTTTGGATTGAATTTAGGGAAATTTGTACTGATTTTAGGGATATTTTGGACTGATTTTTGAAGCAATTTTGGACTGAATTTAGGGAAATTTGTACTGATTTTAGGGATTTTTGTACTGATTTTTTGGAAATTTTGGACGAATTTTAGGAAGTTTTGGACGGATTTTAGGAAATTTTGGTCCGAAATTTGGTTTATCCATTAACATTGGATACACACACAAAGAATTTTTGACAAAAAGTAGCACTCATAAGCATACAACGAGATTAAACGACATGAATGAGACAGCCTATGGAGAGCGTATTTCAACATCGACGTATTGGAAAGAAATCCACAAAGTGATAATTGAGCCCGAATTGAATTTGACAGCATTATCGAAACCGATGGAGTGGCAATGTCATTTTAAATGACTCGCATCAAATCCGCTTTTGTAATGACTCGCTCGATCGCGGGCTTCGTTTGGTAATTAGTGGTGTATGCCGTAATTCGGATGGATCGGAAACGTTAATTCGAATGCCGCCAGGTGAATATAAAAACCTCGCTGGACTTCAACGTGAGAAACGGAAAAAAAAACTAACGAAACATATTGACGATAAAATGCAAGAACATCATAAATCATTTGATGAAAAGCCTGGGCCACGCTCAAAAGATTATCTCACGTACGTCGATCATACTTTACAGAATTTTAAGAAGAAATTCGAGGCATTTTTTTTGCACCTATTGTCTGATTGTTGATTTCTTATCAATAAAATGAACACAATTTTAGAAATGTAATCGTAAAACAATACCGGACACGTTTTCCAGGACAACGATTGATATCATTAAAAATCTTCGACATTCCAACCTATAAGTAAATCATAACAAGAAATTGATGTCATTTCATTTAATTAATTTGTCATCATCCTAGATCCTTAAAGATCAGTTCACATCTTCTTATACTCTTACATTTCGTGCGTTTGAGCATTTAAATTTTAATATGTGATATCGAAATTATTTGTATGGCTTAAGTATAAGATAAATTACAGTAATAAAAAACATAAACATTTTTCAATATTCGTTTTTCTTTTAATTTTGTTCACATCAAAAGAGCTAACAGCATTTTATGATCTATTCCAAAAAAAAAATATGAGAATAATAATTTGTACAAAAGTGTCTTATTAACATATTTTTTAAAATTATATATAATTCCTGAAAATCATCAGTTTTCTTGAAAAACGAATTAATTTTTTTATCATAAAAATTGGAAGTTAGAATTGATTTTAAAACAGCATTTCAAAGCTTTAATTTTTTTTGTAAATAACAAATTTTTTTGTCGTGTTAACATGCCAATTATGAATTAATTGAAGCTACCATAATGCATTTGTTATTTTAAATTTTGTAATATTTACAACTTAATTTTGTAGTTCAAAGTCTGTGTGTTTGTGTTTTAAATCGATGGTGAATTCGTTTTTATGGTGAATATATTATACCGATTGAAGTGGTACTACGATTATATTATCGATGTGAACGCAACCTTATGTCTTTAGCCACTCAATTATTTCAGTTTCTGCACTGTGAGGTGGCATTTGCTCGAATTACACATACATTCACCACAGAAATAAAAAAAAAACGATACAAAAAATACGTCATTTATCGCGCAGCCATACTTCGTTGTCAACACACAAATTTTCTGTGTGAAGTGTCTTTTTCACAGACATCAAATTTCAATAGTGAAGGAAAAAAAGAATTGTGAATAATAATTTTTAATTATTTTCTAAGTGTATCATTTGTTTAAAACCTATTTAAAACGCGTTAAAAATAACTGAACTTAGTGAAAATGTCGGCAATGAGTCCTGAATAGTAAGTTTTTTAGTTCAATTGATTGGATAAAGAAAATCGTACTAAGAAATCGTCAGAACAAAAAAAAAATTAAGTTCATGGCATCGTATCAAAAGCAATTATTGGATTCGTTTTCGGTTTACCACCCCACTATTTGATGTGGTTCCTTTTTTTTCACCGATTATGTGTGATAACTTTTCCTAGTTATATGTTCGATGAAAATTGCAAGACCTGAATCAAACATTTTCGTTCCAAGACAAAGAGTTTTGGTTTTTTAATTTCTTTTCTTCTCAATTTTTTTTTTTTTTTTTTTTTTTGGGTCGTGTGACATCAACTCCATTAGCTTGTTTTCATTCCAAATTGAAACACAAAGAAATGGAAATATTTGAGCTGTGCAGCAATTTGTATATGGAAAAAATGAAAAAAAAAAAAATAAAATAAATCAATTATGCTCTTGTTGTGAATCACACGCATACGATTGTGAGTCAAATGTAAATTTCTCATAAATGCATCTGTGGCATATAATCGTATCAAATTGCATGGAGACTACGTTCAACAAAAGAAAAGAGAAAAAAATTATTCAAGAATTTTATTCGCAGTTTGAAAACTGATAATAAATAAACTGCGTAATAATTTGAAAGTTATTTTATTTTGTTAGCGTGTATTTCTTATAAATTAATACGCAATAGACAGTGGACTTGGATTTGATAGTCGATCTCATTCAATAAAAGCCAACACATATGCAAAAAAGGTGATTCTTAATTTTTCGAATCATTTTCGTCCTCGACTTGTCATCATTTTTGCTGCTTAGCCATTTTCTAGTTGTGGTGACTCCATTTCTACAACGATACGATATTATTTTTTTTGTAACTTTCTGTGTTTGTTGTTTTTTTTTGTTTTTTTCTATCATCTTTACGCTGTTAAAATGATTAGTTGTATCGAATGAAAGAGCAATAGTATTTATTCTTCGTTTGTTCGCGTCATATGAACAATCATTATGAACGATTCATGTATTTGATCATATCGTTTCTCTTTCACATAGAAGCTGTTTAATATGATTTTGAACTCAAACAACTCCCCCCAACAATTATGAGTCACACGCATACCACAGTATTTGTATTGGTATCGTTGTTTGCGCATAGCATTGGTTCGTAAACGTAGATGTCGCATTGTATTGCTATTGGTTTGCATTCAACGTACTCGCTTATGTTAAATACCACCAATACAAATGCATGGACACAGCAACGAAATCACACAACAGTCAAAAAAAGAAGAAGAAAAAACCCAAAACCAAACTAATACTACGGGCTTACATTTTCCTATTACTCATGTTCATGTTCTTGTTCTTGTTATCCTAATGTCGTTTTTAACAGCATATATCGTAGTATGCATATATGCGATCTACTAGATGATATTTTTTAGTTATTATTCTCTGTTCTTGTTTTCATCGTTTGAACAATCATTTGAAATTGTTGTTTTGTTGTTTTTTCTCTTTTTTATCCCAATACCCGCGCCAGTTGTTAGTACTTGTACTTTGACGCCCCTTAAATTTTGAACAAAATATACGAACAAAGCATATGATGGCAAAGAATAAAAATGATCTTTGAAACTATGAATACACTGACCTAATGTGTGTGTTTTTTTTCAGTTAATTTAATTGTTCCATACACCTGACTATGACCATAGATCTATGTAATTTGGAATGTTGTTTAAAAGCTCTAATGACTTTCGGTATATTCGTTACATTTTCAATATTTTAAGAATATTCCATCATTTGTTTATAACAAGCTTCGTCTTTTTCCCATTTTCAAATAAACTAATACAGAACATAAATGT
Organism: Resseliella maxima; assembly: GCA_029041755.1. NCBI lineage: Eukaryota > Metazoa > Arthropoda > Insecta > Diptera > Cecidomyiidae > Resseliella > Resseliella maxima. The sequence goes on along the minus strand of JAQOWM010000826.1, from coordinate 113,374 downwards.
TCTATTAACAAAGAAATTCTCTCAAGTCTAAAATTATTATGAAAAGAATTGATTTTCTTCATATAAAATCATATATATATTGAATACAATGTATACGTGCTTTGTTCCATTAATCGTAATTATCAATGGATATGTCTGTGTTTTTAATCTCTTATTTTCATTATGCATTTTGCTGTATTAACAATATTTGCTATTCATACTTAGGCAAAAAAAAAAAACATTTTATCATGAAATGTTCAGCATTTTAAAAATGGAGTAAAGCAAATATTTATATAAATATAAACTAAATGTCTTCATTTGGTTAAAATGTGTTTGTATTTTCATAAAAAAAAAGAAATGTAATTATCAAAAAATGTCACAATCTCAGATGCACATATATCAAAAATGGATTATCATTAGTTATCATAAATTGGAAAACGGCACAATTAATTGTACTTTAATTAATATATGATTTTCTTTTCATTTCTCCAATTTACCAAATTTTTAGTGATTACTTGTTTAAACTTCTCTTGATTGGTGACTCTGGTGTTGGAAAATCATGTCTTTTGCTGCGATTCGCTGACGATACATACACAGAAAGTTATATCAGTACCATTGGCGTTGATTTTGTAAGTGATTTCAATGAAATGTGCAATTTAATTTACAAATTTGATTACTTGAATTTTTTTCCCGTATAGAAAATTAGAACCATCGAACTTGATGACAAAACGATAAAGTTGCAGATATGGTAAGTGAAACCATCATAAAATGTGTGAATTAATTGATACTAATGTTAATTAATTATTTGATTTTTTTTTCTCAAAAAGGGATACTGCTGGTCAGGAACGTTTTAGAACAGTAAGTATATTTTTATGACATGTCAATGAATGACATGATGGACTAATTTGGAATTATTTGTAAAAATTAATTTATACAATATTTAATACGACTTATTCAGATCACATCGTCGTACTATCGTGGAGCCCATGGCATCATTGTAGTGTACGATTGTACAGATCAAGAATCATTCAATAATGTTAAGCAATGGCTAGAGGAAATCGAACGCTACGCATGTGAAAATGTGAACAAGCTGCTGGTTGGAAACAAATGCGATTTAACTACAAAGAAAGTGGTTGATCATACAACGGCAATGGTATATTGATAATTTTTTTTTTTTTTTGCTCGATAATTTGAATGTCATTAATGTATACTTATTGAATATTTGAATATCATTAATATCCAGTTGTTGTTTTTTTTACCGATCCCTCCAAATAGGAATATGCCAATCAGTTGGGAATTCCATTCCTTGAAACATCCGCCAAAAATGCAACCAACGTTGAACAGGCTTTCATGACTATGGCTGCCGAAATCAAGAACCGTGTTGGACCACCGTCGAGTGCAACTGAAACGGCTAGCAAAGTGAATATCAATCAAGGTCGTCCAATCGAAAACACCAAATCTGGGTGCTGCTGAATGCATAAACAGTATATTAATAAAATATTTCCTTCACTTTCCTCCCCCCCCCCCCAAAAAAAAAACAAAAAAAATTATATTTAAATTGATGAATATGATAAACAACAAGAAAAAAAGGATTCCCTCATTTTGTAATAATTAAACGTTTTATTTAAAGAAAAAAACAAAACAAAACAAAATGCGAAATTGATATCGAGAAAAAAAATTGATCCATCTGCCACCAACACGTTCACCATTCACATAAACAATACGATGAAATCAGCAAAAAATATCGCCACGAGACAATGAATAAATAGTAATATATTCACAACGGGATCAATTCAAAATGAAAATGAAAATAAAAATAAAATCAAGAAAGAAAAAAAATCAACTTATTAAATAATCAACAGAAAGCGTGTGTACGTTTGATTAAATTCGGATAACGACTAATTTTCCTTATTTTCTTTTTCGTTTTAACCACTTGAAAAAGAAAATTAGGTGGAATATTTCGATGATTTGATGTAGATAAAAAATAAGAAGAATAAAGAAAATAAAACAATTTTTCATTTTGATTTAAATAACATAAAATGTACGAATCTTGGATTGGCTTAAAATCATTTCATTCATGACAATAGTTTTGACGGCTTAGCATAATTCAATGCTAAATTATTTTCTTCTGCTGAATGTGACGACATTTTTACGGAATTAAATTTATAATATAAATACAAAGGAAAAAATATACAACAACAACAATTTAATTCGATACATGTTTCAAGTTGAATTGGCAAATGACTAAATGGTTTGTAGGTAGCGACCTCTGGGCGCAGCTGACATTTATCCGAATGAGAGATGAATATTCAATTTATCTCTTGTTCACAATTTCAATAGGCACACACTACTACACCAAATTCATCATCACACATTTTCTCATTCTTGTTCTTCTTTTATTTTTTTTGTGTAAATATATTTAATAAATTTCTGTTCGGTGTCTACATCATTTTGAACATTTTTAATAAACAAGAACAAAACATTTAAACGCTATTTAGTTTATTTTGTTATCGTTTTTTTGTTTTTAGTTTGTCGGTTTTGATTCCATGGCTATATCATATCAATTTAGTTGCGATTGTTTTTATTTTGTCTCTCTTTTCATCGTCATTGTTACAATACAATTCGCAGTGCCAGAAAAAAAAACATTTAAATCAGTGTTTTCATTTTATTAATGATTTACAATTCATCTACTCTTGATAAACCATCGTATGTGCATTAAGGTTTTAAATCTTTATTTGCTTTGCTTCACGACTTGATCCGCATATCAGTCGGTCAATGAATTCGTACATTGGTATCATTCGAAAGCCAAGTGATAAAATTTGTACATTGTTGTGCTATTTTCACGGATCAAACGCGTTTTTTTTTAAATAATTTGCTTTATATGAGGCAGTGTTTATTCCAAGTATAAAAATGTGGCAGTGCCATAAATGTTCAAAGCCCGTGTATTTTGGTGAGTATTTGTCATATGCTGATTATTTATATTTGTCATAATTCTTCTGCATTAGCAGTATGCTGTTGTTGTATTATCAATGAACATTTAAAAATTAAATGATTTAACATTATTATTATATTGATACAAAATATTCATACATCGCGTTTTTTTTTCTGCTGCAAAAAATTATTATTTTGCTCGCGCATATGTGTCAATGACCTCCATAATGTCAACTTACACACCATTGATGAATAATTTTTGTCAATTATTAGTTTAATTTGTTAAAAAAAACTTACCAAACATATTCGGCATAAAAGTCAATTCAGTATTTTCTTTGTCTCGTTTCATATGAATCAATTTTCAAATAAATTAGCTGAAAGAAAACAATCTCTGGGCTATGATTGGCATCCTGAATGCTTACGTTGTGAGGAATGTGGAAAGAGATTAAATCCCGGTCAACATGCCGAACACAAAGGCATTCCATACTGTCATGTACCATGTTATGGTGCTTTATTTGGGCCACAACTTTTTGGCCACGGTACAAGAGTTGAATCACACAAAAGTTTTGGTGCCAAAGGTTCTATACCAAAATCCGTCAATAATGGCCAAACACCGTTCCCACGTGAACAAATTGAAATGAAGCTAAAGCAGTATAATCATTATTTTGACAATAAAAGCCATGAAATACGTAGCCGTGAAGTGAATGGACGAATTGTACTGGAAGGTGCATTGCGAGTTTATTGGGGTGTTCAGAATATGATCCATTTAAAAGAGGATGATGATCAACGTACTGTGGTCACAGTTAGAAAACGTAATTCATGCCGTTATTCCAATTCAACAGATTATAGTTCAGAGAAAAGTGTAAGTTTCGATTGAATTAAATCGCGTGCGCACATTAACAAAATTTTAATAAAATAAAATTTAATATTATATCGCAGTTGCTGGTACATCTTGATGTTAACGAATCAGGTGATGTGACTACGTCGAGCTTAGTTGATGGTGGCGATACAACGGATATTTCAATGACTGAGAGCATTTCATTCGACACGTGTAGTTTTAATGATGATATAAATTCATTGACGTCTGGCCCATCATCAAAGGAAGTGTCACCTGATCATCGTTCATTAACACTGCCATCAAAATTGAATGGCAAAATGATCGAACGCGATGAACTTGATGATTTACTTCAAGTTGAACGTCATGTAAATAGCAATGAAAAGCTTTACCAAACATTGGCATCATCATTATCGTCACAATCAAGCCCAGAAAAGCAATCATCGATTCAATCAAATGTTGCATGTGTTTCATCATCAACACAACAAGATGAAATAACAAAAAGTGAATCCGATGATGTATCGAAGACTGAAACTGATTATAAATCAGCTGAAATTACACGCTCAACCACTGATGATAGCACACTAACAAATAGCACAAATAAATCAAATGATGATGAATTTTTTACTCCAATGAACACATTGAAACCCGTCGATTTTGATGATTTTAAGCGGCAAATTCGTGAAGAATTCATTCAAAATACCAGCCAATTGCAACATTTAAATGATAATACGCTTAAATCTAGACAACCGATTGATCCATCACGTATCAACGATTCACTAAAACTTTATAGTGAAAATATTATGAGCAAAAGTTTTAGTGGTGAAGCAGCATTTCGTGATATACCAACATCGATCCATTATCAAACATTGAATAACAATAAGAGTGATTCGTCATCAAATTCAACGAATTATGCGTTAAAAAAAGTCCGGCTCAAGTGCTGTGTCTTCCTCTACAGATCTGAGCACTTCCACCGAAAATGGCATAAATCGATCACGATCGGGACCAAATTGGTATCGTAATCAACAAATAATTGATAATGATAATGATAGTGACGATAGTTCAGTCACATTGAAACCAGCCACAATGCAAAAACGATTTATCAATATAAAAATGGATTGTTATGATGAAATTCGAAATGGTGTAAGTAGTACAGCAAGTGAAGCATCAACCACTTTTACAACACCCACCTCACCACTTGATGACGATCTGGATGACGATTTAAATGAATGCGTTGTAGTTTTGAGAAAACCAAAAACCGGATCAACAGCAATCAAAAGACGATCAGGAAACCGACGGTGCGATAAATAATAATAATATTGGAATATATCTATGTTTCAAAATGTTGTCAATTTTCAAATTATTCTTCTCTTTTCGAATAGAGCACGTGCCAAACTAAAGCGTCGATGTTCAATAAATGGACATTTTTACAATCGTGAAACATCTTTTTTCACACCGCCACACGGTTCGCAAATGAGCATTTGGGTTAGTAAAAAGTACTTTCATTATTCAATATACAAATGCATATTCCCACAACGGGGTAGAGTTATTTCCCGGCTGCGGCCGGAGAGCGTGCACACATACGACCAACACAGTCGATACCCTCATTCCTCGAATAATTGAGAGGCTCAATAATATACCGATTTTATATATCATCAAAATAAAAAAACAATTCAGATACAAATGATACCATAGATTCAAACCGCAATGCTTTTGTTTATGGCATCATTCATGTCTCGACTCTTCTGACATTACATTCATTAATTCAAATTTATATAGTTAATTTTTTTTCCTTTTTAAAAAAAAAAAATGGTCCCATCAGATTACATCATTAGTTAGTACACAAGAGGCGGTGAATTTATTGCTAGAAAAATACAAAGTGGATAGTCGTCCGGAAAATTTTGCACTATTCATTATAAGAGATAACGGTGAACAACGTCGTTTGAGAGATGATGAATATCCACTATTAGCGCGAATTATGCTTGGACCTCACGAAGATGTGGCTCGTCTATTTTTAACCGACGCACACAATACATCCGAAATTAGGTAAATGAATTGTTTTGCTCTTCAAAAATTAAATTTAACTTCGGTAATTCATTTGAATGGATCTCTAAATATCATTTCAGTTGTGAAGTTGCTCAATTCATAAATTTGTCAATCCAAGAATGCCGTTCCATTCTAGATCGTTATAGCGAAGAACAAGGTCGAGAAGAGACGAAAATTAAAGAAAAGTATGAGAAAAATCAAACAACATATTTCAATGGCAAAATGAACCATTTTTGTTTTCTTTTCTTTCTATGAATTTCAGATACGCTGAATTGCGCCAAAGAATCATTCAACGTATGGAATCGCTAAAAGTCCGTTTGTAAATGTTATGAAAAATTCATGCAGAACAATAGCATGATCACGATAACTCGTCAAGTTATAAAATAGAAATTATGCAGACTTTATTGCCTGAATGATAGACTACATTTTGTTTAAGTCTGCTATTCAAATTGTAATGAATTTATTAAGTACGTAACCAATTTCTAGTCTAAGATAAATAGTTTTTTTTAAACGAATAGTCAATGAAACCGTGAACATTTATTTATTTGGCAGCTATCAATCAATCGCTACAATTGCTTTTCAAATTAATCGCAATTGAAAAAAAAAACACACAATCATATCAGTTGAAAGCAAAAACACATAGTAATACAGATTGGAAAAATTCGAAATTCTATTCATTAAAATTGGTGTATTAAAAAAAAATAAAGTTTGTTCTTTGTAAAGAAAAAAGCGAATTTAATTTCGATTCGTAAAATGATAAAGTTTATTATAATTTTAGTAAATTTTAAATTTAATTTAAACTGAAAAATACATAGAAATGTTTAGCAATTATAATAATTTGGACTTTATTTTTCGTACTTAGTCCAAGTGTTTAGTTTAAATTGTTGCCACCAGTTGGCTTGGTATTTGACATATTTACAATAAAATATCATAAGCCGCCTAGTGTCAAATGGTATAAACCAAATTTTAACTTTTATAATTACCAATTTCGCCATCATTGCTCATTCAAGTTATTTCTGTATACCCATTATGCTCGCAGATCATTGACATTGTGCGGAAAAAATTGTGTTTTTCGATAGTATTTTGTTAAAGTTTTTTTTCGATAAAAAAAATAAATTTTCAAGTGATTCTTGGAGGAAATAAAACTACAACATCCAAGTAAGCAGTTTTTCTTGTATGTAACTTAATAGAGTAAAACGCAATTCATTCCATATATGGAAGTATGTGAAAACATAATTTTGATTTACTCAATGTTTGTTCGCATTTTTATTTCGCTTTCTTTTTTTAAATTTGTAAAATAAATTTTTTTTCATTTAGAAGCTTCTGAAAATAGACTCACATGGTTATGATGAAATTGTCGATTGAAAATATATATAGTTTTTTTATTTGCTCTACATTATAGAATAAATCAATTGAAAAGCCGAAAACTAAGAAGAATCATTAGCATTGGAGTGTATTTGTAATTTAGACGAGATAAAAAAGGACGATCCAGAAAAGTCTGATTAAAAGTTTTAAATTTACGAAAAAAAGTCAAAATTGAAAAAATGTCATCGATTGGCAAAGTTCACTTGAATGGATCAACTGTGTTGTCATTGAATGATCGCTTTACAATCATGCAAAAACAAGGTGGCTCTGCGCCAGTGGCACCAATTGCACGACCACAGCCAAGAGCAAGAAGCCGTTCTCGATCACGATCACGTTTTATGCCACAAATGGCTGACACACCAGTATCACCTCGAATCTCGATTCGCAATCGAAGTCTTCTACAGCAACTGGATCACAAGCACAAACTACGTGTTGCACTAAAATTAAAACGAGTACGTAATTGGATATATCGCATACCTTAATCATCGATTCGTGATGAAAAAAAAAAAAAATTAAAAATTAATAATCAACACAATCATCTCCCACAAAAAAATATATATATTTATTTTACTGGTGTGTTGTGTAATCTGTCATTGCAATGAGGTGTGTAAACACTTGCGGACAATTTGAATAAAACAGTGATTCAACTGTTCAAGCATTGACAAACAAAGGCTGCATTTAAAATATGCCAATGGCCGACCAACAACACAATTATATACAGATACACACAGACAACCATCACATACGAAATGCAATATAAATGTGTATTATAGTCGTGCGATATGAATGTCGTAATACTAATAAATGGGAGCATAACAGAGAATATCGACAATAACCAAAAAAAAACTTTTCTTTTCTTTACTATTGTGTTTGCAGAAAAGCATGAAAATAAGACCACAAAATTCGATCGGTGTAAGAGGACGTCGACAATTGATTCGGCCATCAGCTGCATTGATAAATACAACAAATACACGCAGACGTTTGCCACGTTCAAACAGTGTCGCAAAACAGATTGCAACGTAAGAACACATAGCTTAATTTGAAATGAAAAGAAAAAAAAAATTATCAAACAGTCAAACATTCCGATGAATTGAATATTTAGTTAAATTGAAAACTAGACAAAAAATTTTTTTTATACATCGAAAACAAGCATAAAAACATTCAGAGCCAAATGAATTGAGCCAAAGAAACGGGGATCACTTTATTTTGCTCATTTATGAAATCCACCCAACTGAATATGAATCTGTATACAAATTCTAAGAGTAATTGCGAGCAAATTTTGGAACAAACACACACACACACCACTCCATCATTCTATATATATTTTGACTGAATTGAGCAAAAAGCGAGCAAAAACCAAATCGATTGTATAATTTCATCAGTTAACATGAGTATCAGATTAACATGATTTCAAAAATCAAAAAAATATCAAATTAAAACGTTAAATATAAAGAAATTAAATGATTAACAAACTATAAAGCAAAATGATCCCATAGAAATGCATTCATGCATTCTATTGAACTTCGATTCACTGTTGGCTCAACTGACATTGTTTTAATGTGTTTTGCGATTGAAATCAATCTATTAATCAATAATCTCTGGTTATCAATTTTTCCAAAAAAAAAACAACAACAAAAGCATCAAAGCGGATCTAATTAAAAATGTGAAACGTGTGCGTCGCTTGACACAATCAAATTCAGCATTGAATCTTACCGAACAACTGGGTGTCCGGGGCAGACCGAGATTACGTCGCAATAATCCAACAATTGGTGACCGTGCTGCATCAAGATCAAGAGCCCGATCAGCAAGCCGAAATCGTGTCAATTTGACACGTATAAACTCAAAGCCAAATGTACGTGGACGTTCTACATCACGTCAACGTCAAGGACCACAAGTTCGTTTAAATCGGCCCAATAGTCGTTTAAATCTTCGTGGTCAGGGTGCGCAACAGACAACAAATAACGCAAGACCACGTTCACGTAGTCAATCTCGTACAAATGTACGCAGAAATACATCGATGAATGCTCGCCTTGGTGTTAGACGTCAAAATAATGTTGGACAAAGACCAGGTCAAATAAACAAACAAGGATTTCGTCAACGACAACCAAACAAACAAGGATTCCGTAAAGTTCAACGCGGGCGAATCACTAAGCAAAACAGATCAAACGTTCGAAATGGAAATGGTGTACAACAACAGCAACACCAGCAGCAGCAGCCACAACACCAACAACAACGCGGACGATCACGATCAAGGTTTTCAAATATTTTTCAAAAGATAATTTGCAACGCATTCATTTAACAAATGAATTTAATAAAATATGCATTTTTGGGTCATTTTTTTTAAATTTAAATTTCATTCTATTTTCAGAGTTCAAAACACAGTTCGTATGCAATCTCGCACTCGCAAGGGTAGAAATCAACAGCAACGCGGTCCAAAACAACAGCGAGGAAAACAAGTACATGGTCGACCACAGAAGAAAACTGGTTAGATTGAATGTTTTGTCGTTTGTTGATTATACGAAAATTTTTAATTACATGTGATTCTAATAATTGCAGGAAAACGTGAACCACCCAAAAGCAAAGAGCAATTAGACGCTGAACTTGATAAATATATGTTGAATACAAAATCAAGCATCGATCAAGAGATGAGCCTTTATACAAAATGAGCGATCATGATTATGTAACATTTAAAAGTTAGCTTGATTTAATAACAATTTTGATATAAAATGTATAACACAATAATTTACTATGGGATTGGACACCATTGTCAAAAATGAAATGACAACAAAAAAACAACAGCGTTTCCAGTATGAACAATAGTAGAAAATAATGATAAACATATAAAATGATTTGTAGAAAGTGTACAAAGTGGATACATTTCGAATGGATCGCAAAAAAAAAATTCAAAAGAGTAGTTTGCTTGTTTGCTTGCACTCAATATTTCATATGGAGATCGATTTCCCAAGACCTTTTGAAGAATTTGTATAAAATCAATAACAATTTTGGTCACATGCCATTGCAAATCATCAAAATATAATTTTCCCATTTAAAATGTATCAGCTCTCAACACTTTTTATAGCAGTCGATCCTCCGTAGAGATAACTTTATCCAATATATGTTCAATAATGTATTTGTTTACATAAAGTATTAGAGAAATTTAGCAAAAACACAAGAAAACAAAACAAAACAAAACAAAACAAAAAAAGCATTGGTGTCTCTTCCTTTAATAATTTATGAGAATAAAATCTAATGATAATCGAAACCAAATACAAAACAATTAATACATTTCATGATTATTTTGATAGAATAAATATTTACATATTGTTTTTTTCAGCAAAAATCACTTGTCGCAATGTGAGATGTAATTTTAGCCACTATTATAATAAGTTGTAGAGATTTTGATATGGATTTTGGGTTTACCTTTTGCCCTCGCTGCTTGCATTTTCAAATATGAACTGTTCAAAAGCAAGTGATACGCTAGGCACGCGTTATATCCATGACAATATTATTAAATATATTTATTATTTTGTTTTTCATTGCATGCAAAATGTTATTTGAATATTCTACTGTGGTAGCAAATTTTCATACAACATTTTTTGTTCAAAATATGTGTTGCGTTTGATCGAAACGATGGCATCAACAATCAATTTTGAATCGAAATCGTTTGAGGCAAATATTTGAATCTTTTCTTTCTGGCTTCTCGAATTTTGATTTATGAGACTATCATTAACATTTTAGGATAGATTTTACTTTCAGATTCATTACCAAGTTTTTGAGCCAAATGTTTTCCACTTGTTCGAGGTTCCCGGCGAATTTTGTTTTCATCACTTTCAAAAAATATCATTGGTTAAAATGAAGTGAAAATGTCATTGGAATTTTTTCAATTCCAAAAGTGTAGTAAGAAATTTACATATTTATATATTGTAAAGTGAAATTTCAATGAAAGAATTGAAGCCATGACGAAATCCAAAAATAAAATAATCATAATTGTGCCAATAAAATTTGGGACATTCGTTTATAAAACCGGGACAACAACTAATAATATTTTAAAATCTGAAACAATTCAGAAGACTCAAGTAAAATCAATTTAATGACGAATATGGTATGATATTTCGTAATAAATATTCCAAGATAACCGCTTTACTGGCCATATTCTTATAGAATTTCGAGTTTAAAGTGGTAAATGCAATTTGATTCAAATAAAGTATTGTTGATAAATTCACCATTTGCTGCAATTATAGTATTTCCAGTGGCAAAATATATATTTCCTACTACGTCAATACTAATGATCGGTCACACTATGTATTTAATTGGCGCGCAAAATATGAAAAATTTGCACACAATTAATTAAACCACATCGTATACAGAAATTATTTAAATTACTTCAAAGAAAATGATAAAAAAACACTCCATTCTTTTTCTATGCAAAAATTATTAGATTGTCGTCAAGTATGAGTAAAGGGATTGTTTAAGGATGGAGAGATGAATGTGGTAGTGAAATCTTTTTTTCTCTCAACAAAGTAATAAAAAAAGCAAAGTTTTTGAATTTTCAAATTATCAATTGAAAAATGTACTGTTCATTAGAAGTGAATAAAACTCCAAGATGCACAAGTTTTAGGTGAAATTTGGCATGTACAGGGTAGTCAAGAATAACTGTCGTGTTTATATTTTATTAAAAAACCTATTTTTTTAAACCTAAATCAGGCAAAAATGTTATCAAATGTTAGTTTAAGTTCCAAAATTCGTTTTTCATGCTTTGATTCAAATTCTTCTTCCTTTTGCTCGGATCACGTTTTGAAAACGATTTACATGCGGCGCGCAGCATTTCGATGGGAATATCGTTCCAAATCTTGACCAGTTTCTTCTTGAATGCATCCAATGTTGTAGTTTTATTAATATTTAGTTCATTTAGCTTCGATTCCATGTAACCCCAAACAAAAAAATCCAATGGGTTCAAGTCTGGAGATGATGGCAGCCATTCATCTTTGTCAATAAAATCAGGTACATTTTGTCTTAACCACTCATATAATTCATTTGTGAAATAGTGTGGATTTGTGTGGAGTTACGGCGGAGATAGTACTTGTTTACTGTGAGTGTGAGCGCAACAAAAATATTTTTACATAAAATTGTTTCTTCATAAACGGCTGCATTGATCTTAACGTCACTTTCAACGAAAACCAGAGGAAAGTTGTGGTTGACCGAATCGGCGCCCCAAACCATGACTTTTGGTACATTAAGAAATAGTTCAATGACCAAAATATCTTCAGGGATGTCTAAAATTTTCACTGCGTACCAATGTTTGAGGTAGCGCACTGGCGTGGCAATTCTTTGCATTTTTGCATTTTGTATTGCTTATTTTTAATTGTTTAACCCGTGTTTTCGGGTTTTTTTGAATGGTTTCATTCCCAAATGTTCTGTCTACACTAATTGCATTGAAAATCGACTGATATTGTGCTCACGAGCCAAGAAATTGGCACTTCTCCTCGGATTTTGACGAATTTTGTCTCGTACCTTTTTGACCAGATCTTTGGTTCGTACAGATCTTTTTCTGTCCATTTTTTCCTTTATATCAACTGTTCCAGATTCCTTGTAACATTTAATACTACGATCAATGAATTTCAAGTTGATATTTTCATCCTGAAGCCGACGAAAAATATCAATTTTTCGCAAACCTCTTTTATGCAAATTCAAAACGAGATGACGTTTCACATCCATTGTTATTACGAAGTAAATAAAAACTGCGCAACAATGTACATCATCACAAAACATTGTTAAAACATGAATAAACATAACGGTAAACAAAAGAGTGATCGGAAAGTTATTGTAGTTGTTTTTACGTAGGTGCGAAAAAACACGACAGTTATTCTTGACTACCCTGTAAAAGCGAGTAAAATCATCTGTTTAACCATTTTTTTTATTATGCCATTTAATAAATATTTAATGAGCGCTAGTGATTTGAAGGGTATTCGCAGAAATAAATGATGGACAATTCTGGCTATATTCGCATTCAACAAGTAGCATGGTGTCAATATTGAATAATGTTCTTGATTAAATAGTCATTAAACAATGCGCGTTATATCAAGTTTGAAAGCAATTTAATCAAGCCTACATCAAGAGATGGCTCTTTATATACAAAATAAAATGTATTATCAATCATTCATGAGAACAAAACGTAATAGTAACTAAAATCAAAACAAAAACCAAAACGTAACCCAAATGTAATCTCATCTAGCAATACAAAGATATACATTGTATGAATGAAAATACAAATTTAAAAAAAAATGAGAAAGAAAGACAGCGAGTGAATCTTTAGATCATTTGAAAACATGGACATTTCTTTGCAAATTGATCAGAGATGTTCGAATGGCATTTGCATTAATTCTTAGTTATACCTCTTCGCATTATGCACATTTTGCCAATAGCTGAAGTAAGCCATTTGTTCGTTCAAGTTCGTAAAACAGTGTGTTTGGCGATGTTGAATATAAAATTTGTGTGAAAACTTGATTTGTGCGACGGAATAAGAAGAAAAACAAAGAGCAAAACATAAAACGACAGCCAATATTCTGTTCGGTTGTGCGTGGGTCGTTGTATGTTTCACTCTATTGTTTTGTGGTTGTGTACCATTCTGCCTGTTCATCTTTTGGCATATGTCCGTATAACTCTCGCATACTTGCAATCGCTTTTATTGGTTTATTGGTTTGCTCACATAAGGCATACTAGAAGATTGTTAAGAATTGAATAAAATACAAATACACAAAAAGCGTTATATGTCGCACTAAACTTGTCCATAATAAGCAAGTAAATTTTTTTTAGGATTCACATTAGCATAAACCAATGAAGAAAAGGGCAATGTTTGTATGGCTATCGACTTTGAATTTGCGTTCATTTAAATCTGTAAATAGCAACAAAAAAGCGCCACCAAATACAAAAACAACAACAACAACAACGATGCAAAATGAAATATCTCACGACAAAACCGTGTTCAAAATTTTAATTCCACTTCGCGCCGAGCAAGAGATAATAGAAGAAAATATTTACACCGTCTATTACAAAAACAACCAAATTAAATGTTACACGATATCCTTCATCATTAATCTTAAATATCTTTGTATTGTATTTTATTGTATTGCAAATATGTTTCATTATCAATTTAAGAAAAAGCGTTGAAATTTTAAACATCGTCCCGCATAATATTAGGTACCAAGTACACAGAATATGGTGAAATTTCTCAATTATAATTATTCCAGAGTATGGGATTTAAGTCAAACTCTAATAATTGAAGTCAAATGTGCCGATTCGGCACTGACGATCATCTTGTGACATCTTTATTTATTTATTTGAATTTATTTATTTATTTGAATTAGCTTTCGCTCTATTTGGTGTATTACATTATATGTTACAATTTTCGATAATATATTTTTTGCATTTATTTTTAAAGATATTCAGTGAATGTGCTTGTTTGATTTCATTTGGTATTTCATTATATAATTGAACTCCTCCTAAATTTACTGACGCGATCATATGTATAATTGAGGTCATATGGATATCATCATTAAGACGGGAATTGAATCACATAAATATTGATACTTAGCTTTAGTGTAAAACATCAAATGTGAATTTAAAACGATAATACCATACGAACTCAGAATATTTACTAACAATGAAATCATTTACAACCAATTTCCACAGTTGTGATCACTTCAAACTGTTATGTTGATACATTAAAATTGAAAAGTTCCTTTTGCTAAGGAATGATCGGGAAGAGAAAACATTTTTATGGATATTTGTGAAAGCGTCTATTGCGAAGAGACAATCTTTTTATATTACAAAAACAATAGAGAAAAACGGCATATAAATAGAAATCGTAACAAAAATAATAACCGAAGATATTGGGGTTCAGATTTGTCATTGTGACCAAGCATAGCATGAATTTTCTGGCGATGAGGAAAATGAAAAAAAAAAAAACAAAAAACAAAACAAATTAAATCACAATTCGAGAATTGAGTCTAAAACGGAAAGTAATTTACATGAGGCTCCTCTAAAATCCATAAATTTCATGAATGGTTTTATAGCAAGTCTGTTACAATAATAAGATATTGGTAAGTAAAATTCTTTGATTTTTCGCATACAAAATTCAAATCGCTTCGAAATACCATCAGTCTATAAGAGAAATAGAGATGGAAAGAGTAAAAAAAAGTAACGGCGGGGAGTGTAAACAAAGAGATCTTCGCGGCAAAAATGCAGACTTGGGCATTCTAACTGCATATCGAACAATGAATATGGCTCCAAAATAAAAAGGAACTGAAAAAAAGCCTTCATCACTACTTTAGAAAAAGAGAGAAAAATAAACTAAAAGTAAAATAAAAAATTTTGAGCCAAACGGAATAAGAAAAAAAATGCATGGAACAAATAGACTCCGAATGAGAAAAAAATGAAACAAGAAAACGAAGAGATCAAGACGAAGCGAAGAAAGAAAAAAATGCTACAAAAGACGATAAAACTGAATCGCATTGTATCGAATGCACTAGTGAATATATTCCGTGCAATATTAATGTGGTTCTTGTTTTCATATGTTTTTTGCAGCCGCACAACCAAAACTCAGCAAGCACCAATGAATAAAACAGAATAAAAAAAGGAACAAAAAACGCGTGCAATGTACGCTAACGCGAGACGTGGATCGCGTACAAGCACCATCATGTACATGCGAACGAATGTTCATCGCAGCTCACTCTTTTAAAAGCGTACCTTGAGAAGAACGCCGTTTGTTACCCAAATCAAATTCAACACTCAGTTACCGGACTCGCGTTCGCGATGGTATTTCCATTACCATTTCATTCGTTCCATCAAACAATCATTTCTAAAACAGCGTATGGTGCGAACGTGTTGCTCGTGATTTGGGCACTTTGAAAAATGCAACTGTCTTCGTAGATTCGAAAACATAAACACATAGACAGAGAGCAAGAGAGTAAAAAAAGAATAAAAGGAGCAAGAGAGAGAAAAAAAAAATTTTGAAAAAAAAATTATTTTTGAAAATACAAAGAAACATTATAGAACAAATTACCTTTAATGATTTCGCATAATTTGGTGTGTGCATTTGTTTGAATAGTTTTAATTATAAATCCTGATTTGATATTAATTTTTTTTTTTTTTGGTGTTATTTAACTAAAAATATTTTTCCATTCATTTCAACAAAAAAATAGCAATGAATAAACAATTTGAACCGGTTTTGTAAAGCATTGTCAAGCTTTGTGACAAAAGAAATGCAATTTTGTTATTATCGTTATTCGGTTGAAGAATTAAATTAAACGTGATACATAGTTGCGACAATTTATCAGTTGTGCCTGGTTAGTTGAGATTAAGAAAAGAAAACAAAAACAACAGCAAAGTGTGTGTGTGTGCTTTCAACATATTGCGGTATTTATAACTGATCCTTGCCTGCGGCACCAATCCTTGCATTGTCTATTTCACAATATGAACAAGTTTTTATAATTGTATCATAGAAATCTCGAGACTATTAAATGGACTATAAACACAGCTTGATTTTTGGAATAGCCGAACTCCCGCGTTCATGCCTTCTAAGCATATTTTATTCAACAAAATTAAATTAAATTTTTCATAGATAAGAATCTATTGAACATTACAAACAGTAAATCGATGGAATATTGCGTAGCTTTTTAATCGATTCATTCTTAAATTCATGCTCATGAAAATCGTTGAAAACTTTAGTGTGGATTTTAGTTTTATTTTCTTGAAATTTGAGACATTTAAATGGATATTTGTTTTAACGGTGTGAATACTTTACAAAATCAAGATACCAATCAACAAGGAACCAGAATCGGCAAGTTTCTCTTAACGAGGTGAGTCAACTTAGTTGGATTTTGGTATTTTTAAAAATTGTATATATGCCATGAACATTAAATTGATATGCAGTCGAAAAATTAAATTAATTGTCACATTTGATTTGGAATGGTGATTTTGAAAATTTAGTTAAATTACAAAAATTATTTTCATTGTTAATGATTGACATAATATGCTTGAATTGTGTATTAAGAATCAAAGGAATGAGATACAATGTGGGCAATGGCGCCTTAAGAGAAGTTAAAATTAATTTTGCGACTTAAAATTGCATTGTCCAAGAAAATTCGATTCAGTTGAATATTAAATAAACAGATGAACGAAAACAAATGATACCCGCATCAAAAAAAAAAAAAAAAGAAGAAAAAAATCATGTGCATCTGCACATTGTATTTCTGTATTTCTGTATTTCTGTATTTATAATATGTAAACAAGATCGCGATTCTTTGACTTCGATTTTCAGTATGACTTTGTAATAATTCATTTGGAAGTTGTCTGCTACATGCTGCTCAAATATGATTGGTAATTATTTAAGCATGAAGTACACACGTCTTTAGTGCGTTCATTACATTTAGCGCGACACAAAATAACATGGATTTGTAAGTCCAATAAAGAATGAAAAAAAAAGAGAGAGAGAGAGAGCGCAAAAAATCAGAGAAACATATTCGCACGCAATATTATACTATATAGATATTTTATTTTTGATAATATTCAACATATATATGAAATCAAATTGTACGGAGAGAGAGAGAGAGAGAGAGAGAGAGAGAGAGAGAGAGAGAGAGAGAGAAGAAGCAGACAAGATGGTAGAGAACGATGTAAGACACAATCGCCGATGACTATGCACATGTGCAAATAATAATGCAATGGAATATATGCATTCATGTCTCGGATCGCGGTTTGATAAATTCGAGGATATTCTCAATTAAAGTTTTATTTTACTTCATAATTATTAGGATTTAATATAAAATATGGATTGATAACAACCTATAAATGGAAATCCATTTAAAACATTTTTCATGATTTCACTATGCGTATACACATTCATTTATTTATTTATTTATTTTTTTAGTATTCACTTTGAATGTATCGATTCAGAAGTTGCATCAGTTATTTTGAGTCTAAATAAAATCACATCGAATAACAAGTGCAAAATGTAACATAGGCAAAATCGATTATTTACGTATGAAAAACTCCGAAACTTCATTTCGATCATTTTCGGAATTTCGGATGCGAACAAAAGGTTTCCAAATTCAGAAAGTCATTCTACGAAAGAGAGCAAAATGTTATATGCAATGTATTATAACAATTCTTTCAAAGGAAACATGTTTCAGTTTTAACTGTTTTTCATGCTCTCTTTGAAATTGGTTCAGGTTCAGACGTACGTTTTGTACGGTTTTGCTTTCAATTCTTATGGAAGAAAGAAAGGAAGAGAGAGAAAACATAGTAAAAGGGAGTAGAAAATAAATAATTATTATAAATTACTTACAAGTCTTATTAATTCTAATTATACACGTGATCGATCATCATTTAAATCACTATCATTATGAGCCTTGTGCTACAAATCTGTGTGTGAATGGATTTCACATTGTGTGCACGGGTGCATGTGTTAATATCTCATTCGAATAAGTTGACCAAGGCGTCTCAAAAATTGGATACTTTATCAATCGTTGACTGACTGTTGTATTATGTGTACATATAAATATATATTGTTTTCTCTCTCTCTCTCTCTCTCTCTCTCTCTCTCTCTCTCTCTCTCTCTCTCTTCTCTCTCTAATTCTCTTCTTCTCTCCTTCTCTCATTCCCTCAATGCTTGTTATGTGATGCCATTAATTCAAATGGCGATGAAATTGAAATCGAAATCGGCTGATTGAAAACTAGAAAAGTTGGGAGTGAAGCAGAAAACAAAGAAAGGCCCTTGGCACCGCGCCGAATTTTGTAATTTCTTTTTCACTCCATTCGTGTTTTTCTAATTGATTTAAAAATAACGAAAAAAATAACATATAATCTGAGACAAAGAAAAGAGTTCGTCTGTTATTTAGCAGTTTAGAATTGTCTTAAAGCACAAGTGAAACATTAATAAGAAATGAATGATTAAACAATGAAATACAAAATTATATACAGTTTTTTTCTCGTTCGTTCTTTTCGTCAATCTTTCCTAATTTCACAGACTCTCATATCTTTCAACAGATTCAACAAACACAAAAATATTCAACTCATTCTTCTTTTTTCCTATGCATTTCGTTTTGTCGACAAGTTTGTGTGTGTGTGTATATTTTTTTTTTTTTGTTTGTTTCATGTTTAATTCAGTCAAACATTAAAATAAATTACCGGTTCGACGTTTTTGCTGTTTTCTTTTGTTAGATGATGTGCCACACTCTACACTATTTAATAATTTGATATTGCTTTTTTGTCTTCTTCTCGTTGAACTTTCTCACTTTTGATCTGTTTCGACCAACTTCAAATTCGACAGACAACGAAACGGTGGAAATAATTTATACAGATATTTTTCAGTAATATTTCGCTAATATGAAAATTGTCTATTTGCTCATCACTTTTCACAATAATGTTATCCGTAAAAGTATAATTGTTGGTTATCCAGCCAATGTTTTCAGATTCTTCGAATGAATTTATTGTTGTGCGATGTAGTGTATTTTAACACAAAAAAAAAGAAAAAAAAAAATAAGAAAAATTCGCATGCGGTTGAATAAACCTTTCCGACATTTTTTAACGTGGAAAATGCCATTTTAATAAAATGATTGGTATCCCGAATATACTTGCTAAGACGACAGATTTTATCTCGATAAATGTTTCATTCCAGTGAATCAGTGATTCAATGATGTGGAAAGATTATTCAGTGATGAGTACTTCCTTCATCTTCATCTTCATCTTCATCGTGAACAAATAATGGTTTAATCGAAATGTCTTTTCAATGTGCTGCAATTGATTTGATTTGATTATCGTAACGATCAAATGGCATGGTATTCAAACTGTTTATATCATAAAGATCCATTCATTGAGCCAAATTTATTCACTTTGAAATTACCAATCAAAAGTATTCACATTTGCCTGTGAACTAATAACAGTACTGACTATGATCCATACACAACGATCCGCTCCTATTAATGCTGCTCATAATTCTATTCATTGTTGTTTTTTTTTCGTGGAATGTCAGAATTAGGCACGAAACCGGTGGCAGAATTAGGCACGAAATATTCATCTAACATAGTTTATATTATTTCCAATAAATCACTACGAATTAAATGGCACAGCTGGAGATCCCCATTCTGCTCGATAACATTTTATGATTAACGCAACAATTCGTCACGTAATTATTTCATGAAGCTTGAAACAAAAACAAAAGAAAAAAAATTCGTCTTATTTCATGAAGCTTGAAACAAAAACAAAAGAAAAAAAATTTTTTTCGCAACGATAGTAACAAAAATCAAAGTCATATGCTCGAAACATATATGAGAAATAGTCTGCAAAATCCATTGAGGTTATAAAGAGATCAACAGAATAGCGCATATTTATTTGAATACGTAAATAACAATTTATTAAAGAGGTGAGTCGGGCAATTGTTATTGATGTTCTATAGCTATTGCAGGGTATTTATTCATTTATTTATTCATGTGTGCGTGTTTTTTTTTTCTTCTTATTCTTCTCCTTTTGTTTATGTTCTATTCTGTTCACCCGTAGTCCAACGGAAAAAAAATGATAGCGCCTTCAGTTAATATAGTTGTCCTGGTGTTCAAATATATGAATGCTTCCGTTTCATTGCAATGCGATGATTTTTGCTAAAGAAATTAGGCTAACATGTTTTTATGTGGTGAACGAATGGTCTTCAGTATTGCTCTACTTCAAAATGATGAGAAAGAAAAAGACAAAAAAATTTCTTACCGTTTAATATGAAAATAGTGTATTATCCGCCGTTCCATAGCCATCAAATCAAAATGTTTTGGTCAGTTCAGTTGTTATAGAAACACATTGGACTATATGAATTTATAGCCGTCTAACGTTAAAAAAATCGTATGTTTTAACAAGGAACATAAGACGCGCTAGGGTAGTTTTAATACTTGCAAACGTCTTAATCGCTTGTTTCGCCAAAAACAATTATTGCGTCATTCTATTTCAGCGAATTTTCACTGGGTTCTATTTTCGAATTGAGCTAGATGTAATGTTCAAAGCACAGGAACTCGAAGAAACACACCCCCCTTCCCCACGTTTTTAATTTGTCTCTAACATTGTTGCGAGAATGATTCAAAACGAGATATGTGCATAAAATGAACTATATTTTCACTTTTGACTTTATTTTTATTGTTTAAAAAAATCGACATTCGACAGCCTTATCATTATTATTTATATTATCAACAAGAGGTTATATTTAGTTAGTTTAAATGCTAAATCAAATGTTACTAATAATAATACCTGTTTGGACTTATAATTTAGCCCGGCGTTTTTATAAATGTTTCATTCACTGCTGTGTTCAGTACAGCATGAACTCCTTTCGATCTTGTTCAAATTCAATGAATAAGAAGCTCTCTCGCAATGTTCAGTTTTGTCGCGATGAACAACAGACGAAAAGTAAAAAGTTGCTTCGTTTGTGGATAAAAATTGGAAAAGTTTTGAATATCGAAAGCCATTTGTGGTCAGTGTGCTCTTTCTGTTATAGTTTGGCTTTTTGTCTTTGAATGTTTGAGTCTGTGCAGTGCACACACGTAATATTTCGTATAATCGGGGAATTCATTTCCATACACAATTATAAATCAAAAACGAATCTGAACCAGAGTCGTTCAGAACTCAATTGAGTACGAACGCATTTACCGAATCAGCCGCAGTGGTAAATGTATTTGTGTTGCGTGTCTTCAATTGTTTTACGATGGAATTAAAACAGTCATTTGCGGTTTTTTTGCCTGTTATAATTAAAATCTGTGCAGTTGTTACGATTCAATCATCAATTCTTTCTTTTTTTGGTTTTTTTTTTAATCATCAAAAATAATAACAACAGAAATGCGAATCCGAATATAAATAGAGTGTTTTTTTTTTTATGTTTAGTGTGTGCTTTGTTTTTGAACTCTCTTTGTTGAATATTCATTTTAATCGGATTATAAAAGTACTTTGAAATGTGATTAAGAAAATAAGACTAAAGTGACCGAAATGACAGTTGTTTGTTTGTTGAAATTTTTGCATCGCCCATAAATCGTAAGCATTGTCAACTGGATAAATATCTTGTGCGGAATAACATTGAACATATTTTGGATGACAGTATCAAGTAAGTTTTGTCCATTTTTCGGCAGTTTGTCGCAGATTAAAATATATCGAAAAACCATTAATGCCTCAGAAGATTTGCGTACCACTGAATTTCAGCTTTAAATTTATTCAACATGGCTGAGTCGGTAACAAAAAAAAAATCCAGACTAATTCTTCTGAAATCTTCTTCTCTTTAATTTTGATAACAGAGCAAAAGCCAACTCAAAAGATTCGACATTTTTCATTTTGTATTTTCTTGTTCCTCTAAAAATCTATAAGCTCGACATCTCTAATCGAGATTCCGTGAGAAGTTTCTACTTTTTTTCTAATCAGAGAAATGGAATAAAATAAAATAAGTTTGAATTGAATCAAAATCATCATTATACGTTATTTACAATATTTAATGCTGAACATGTAATATTTATCGGAATTCTTGGCTAATATCACAACAATTTCGATTCTATTAGTTGTATTTATGTTTTCTTGTTTTTATTTTGCCATCGAGATTTCAATGCCTGGAATATCAGGAGTTATTTTCAATGCTAATAACACATTACTATTGATTTTATTTGGTTCATAAAAAAAATCACCACCATCTCTCGTCATAATTAGCTTTGGTATTTTGGATCACAAAAAATTAGTGCAGAACCAAATGTTAAAAGTGAATGTAAATCACTAGAGATGTTTTTATTTTCGTTGATTGTTTCAATTCGCATTAACCTTTAATGTTCGAACAGCACCGTGATCTCATGTATAAACTATTTACGAAAAATACTAAATTATATGTATACTTAAACACTATTTTGGTTTTTTTTGTTTTTTGTTTTTTGTTTTTTGTTTTTTTTTTTTTTTTTGTCGTTGTTTATCTCGGAAAGCATTGCTAATATCAAATGTAAGAAAAGATAGTTTCAAAAATTGAAAACGTTGTTCAATTTTTGTTTACTTTACGTACAACAAAAGATGAATGGAGTGAACCTTAATTAGTTTTGATGTACAGTGAACATACAAATGGCAAAGTATTGAAGTATATCGAAATTTCGATTGGATATCAAGTGATTTTCATTTATTCTATTTTTTTACTCATCGATATTCGAGGAGCTGTAATACAATTACAAATTTCAAAATCAATTCAAGTCAATACGCAAACAAGAGAGAGGGGTGGTTAAACAAACGATTTGAATGAAAAATTATATATCAAATCGGACTACAATTTTTATTTAGATATAATTTAGCGGAGAAAGTAAAAGTACGAATTAACGATTGACTCGGGCACGGAATTAGGCATATCAAATAATTCAATCTGCAAACAAATAAAAAAAAATGACCACTCTCTTTGTTTTCAGCGTTCTATGTATTTGAAAGCTGAGATTTGTTTCTTAGTTTAATTTTTAATTAGCAATTACGTTAAAAATCATTCAATCATTCAATCATTCATTCATTCATTCACTTACACAAACACACACACTTAATCTCTCTCACTCTCACTCTCACTCTCACTCTCACTCTCTCTCTCATACACAAACACTAATCAATTCAATTTGTATCCAATGTGCATAATTATAATTAGTAGTGGTCGTCAACAGCAGCACCGGCGGTCATCAAAGAAATGGTGGGTGATAATAATACAATAAAATAAGAAACATTTGAAAAATTATCGGCTAAACTGAAATCGGCTTTTTGTTGAAACCTATTACATGCATCGATTTATATCTTGGTGAAGTGACTATGATCTGCATTTTAATCGTTTTATTTCATTTTCTTTACTTAAATTAACTGTTATAACAATCACACAGTTGTCTAGGAATAATGTGCCACTTCGAGGCTATTGAATTTTCCCAAAAAAAAAAAAAAAAAAAAAATTCAAAATGTCAATTTCGGTTAAATTCATGTTGAAACTTCTGATGCACGATAGCTGTCACCTATGAATTGATTTGGCGTCGATTTCTAATTCGTTTATTGTGTAAACCGTAAAACAGTAGTATGAAACTCAGTAGTCAATCGATATTGAATCTGGATGTAAAATAATTATGCCAGAAAAACATGTAACATATTTTATGTACCGATAAAACTGCATACGATTGACATATTTTAGTGGACAAATTCATTTCTGTGATTTTTTTTTCATTTTCTCTTTTTTTTTTCTTTTATATAACATATAAATGTTTTCATCCACAATTCCATTCGTGATTAGCAATACATACACTTTGATGCTTGAGAAATCGATGTATTTTCTGTTAAATATTGACAATTTCTTTCTCCACAGTCCATGAATATTCATGAAATGAACAATTTTACCCGAAGGCTTGCAAATGTCGCTCATATTAAGTGGATTGATACCGTTTTTAAAGAATTTTCACATTTTTGCTTATTTGCAACAATTAAATGATTATTATTATTATTATTACAGTTAAATGAATGAAAATATGTTTTAATTTCCATAATAATGAATTTTATGTGATTCAAAAGATTGGAATTCAAAATGAAATAGTTGAATGCTACAATCATCGTCAATGCAGCCTTTCGGACAAAATTCAGAGGATATGTTATCGAAACGCACAACGTATATTCAAGTCAATAATTTTGGGTCGGTATTTCTAACCTTGAACTCATTTAATATCAATATATCGGTATCGATATCAGTATCGGTAGTTATATTGATTGACTGATTTGATTATTGGGTCGTTAAATTGTAACAATTTTCTTTCCAAAATGTTTTTCAAGTATATTTTCTAATTGGTTCTACCAAATCGATTTGGATAGTTTTTCTTCATTTTCAAAAGATGAGAAAAATTAAAATGGCAAAAGAATGTTAAGCATGACAGAAATAAAATAAACTTTTTTGTTTCTTACTCAATCTCAGACACTTTGAAGTTTCTCCTCTGAGAATGGCATGAGAGTTGCTGAAAAAAATGAAAATAAAAAAAAATAACAACAGTTTGCCCAGTTCGTTTCGATCATATTGATTTCGATGTTCCATTCATTTGCAAACTGACGAGAATATATATAAAAATAATTATAGCCTGCAGACAAAGATGTTCAAAGAGTTTGAAATGAATGATTTATGCACTAGTTTCAATCTTTTAATTTTTTTTTTGTATCCAAAAACAGCGTACGACGCTTGCTCGCATTTATACTCACAAACAATATGCAGAAAATAAAACAGAAAATGCGATAAAAGTATGAAATGAATTTTGCAATATATACATTTATAAATTGATATGGTTGAAACGACGTCGTTTTATGAACGTTGAAGTGCAATATTTTACAGAAGATTTTATATTATTGAATCTTGCTTGCTCTCCCAGTGGGTACCTTAAACATTTTAATAACACTTTTCCCAAATTTGTTTTGTCTGAGATGATAAAACATTTTTTTTTTTTTTTGAAGTAAATTGGGTTTTATTTAGCGTTCGACCTTATCGATTCTTTTGTGTTTCCAACATATTTGTTATTTGCAAGAGCAAATAAGGGATAACACGACAAGAATAAAAAAAAATCAAAACTAACACTCAGTATCCTGGACAACTTGATTTGATTGCATGGAAACTGCTTACGGAAAAGTAGTTTTAATAAAAAAGATAACTCTATGCAAAACCGAAGCTTTACATTTGCTGTCAAAGAGAATAATTCAATTTTTTGTTCCTCTTCTGAGAAATAAATGTTATTGATGTATAGAATTTGATTCGTAATCATTATTTAGTTGTAAAAAATGAAGAGAAAATTTGTTTTTGTTTTAACAATGGTTTTCACTGTTTTCATATTGATTGTTTTGTTTGCCGTTACAGAATATACCTCAAAATGAACAAACACTGGATTCACTGATGAAGTTTTTAAATTAAATATTATAAAAAAAAGAATCTCGATTTAATTTTCTATTTAAATAGAAATCGTGACCAAAAAAAAAATCAATTCTACCACCGGTAAATACGATGGAACGCCGAAGAGCACACAGAGGAAGCATAATGTCAAAATGGATTGCAATTTTTTCTTTACAATGCCTGTGTGTGTGTTTGTGCTAAAATTGAAACCAGCGATGATAATTATAAATTATACATTTCGAACTTTGAACATATTCTATGTAGCGCATAATATGACAGAAATAAAAACCATTTCATGCGATGTATTAAAACGCAAAAAGAATGCCGAAAAACGGAAGAATGGCCAAATGCTGAATTGTTTCAACGAATGGATTAATATATTGAAAAAAATGTTTTTTTTTAAAAAAAGTGCCTAGCTCGGACAAAAAATATGAAATACAAAAAGATCTTACATACAGACAACAACAACAACGCAAATAAAACAAAACACAAAAAAAAAGAAAAATAAATCAGTTCAGATTGCAGACCGAAAGGAACAGTTAAAATGAGAAAAGAGAGAGAGAAAAAAAAAAACGTTTACAAATACGTATAGTGGAAATATATCGAGCGGGTTCGTCTTTATAGTTTGCCGCAATATGCGACTATACGCACGATTTTGCTATTCAAAAGTTTTAAATCAAAAACTGATTAATACATAAGCAAGTTAACGAGATTTTGAAACCGATGAAATTCCGAAAAAAACGACAAAATGCATTGCAACAAAATTGCATTGACCAATTGTCCTTTTCTTTTGCTTTTGCTTCTTTTTACCGACGACAACATCATGATAAAGCAATTAAAAACTACAGATTTTACAATCGGAAAATTGCAATTTACATGCACAGTTTATAAAGTAGAAATGCGTTTTGCCAATGGTATGTGTTTTTTCTTCTTCTCTTTTCCAGAGAGACAGAAGCAACTCATTTTTCAGTTTGTTAAAGCAACCAGTTGAATATATATGAGAGGCTCCGAGGAAAAATGTTACACAGAAAAGTTTCGTAGAAAAATAATATTATTCAATGTATTTGTTGTTGTTTTTTGTATGTTGAATACACTGAATAATAACATTTTTCCACGGAACTTTTCTGTGTAACATTTTTCCTCGCAGCCTCTCATATACTCTGTAGACGTTTCATAGTCAATAGTTTGAGCGAGAAAAAAAACAACAACAACAAAGATAAAAAAACAAGACCGTTGAATATATTCTGCCTGAACATAAGTGTAAACGAATACAATTTGTTCGAAGTTTTAGTTCGTTCGTTCGAAAAAAATGTGTATTTTTGTCCGTTCGTTCGTTCGAAAAATAACGAATGTTCGAAGTGTTCGTTCAAATGTGCGAAAACTTGTTCGAATGTGCGAAAACTTGTTCGAACGTTCGAACATGTTCGAACCAATACAAAATGTTCGGGTGTTTGCTTACAAAAGTCGAAACCGAAAAAAAATTTCAATTTTTTTCAAAATTTTCAAGAATTTTCTCGCTTATTTGATAGGAAAAATGGATAAATAAACAAAATGTTGGCTCCCGTAGGGAGTTACAACATCTCACTGTATTAATGGCCTAAAGTACAAATCCGGTGGAATTTTGGCTGATCCACGGATTCTCAGGATTTGACCTGGATTCCACAACTTTAAATAAAATTCAATTTTTTCATAAAATTCTTTGAAGGAAGTTTTGGAATCCAGGTCGAATTTTGAAAATCCGTGGTTCAGCCAAAATTCCACCGGATTTGTACTTTGGATTAATAGCCCAAAGCCACAGTCAAATGTTGTGGCTCCCTACGGGAATCAACATTTTGTTTATTTTTCCATTTCTCCTATCAAATAAGCGAGAAAATTCGATTGGAATTTTTTTTCGGTATGGACTTTTGTAAGCAAACACTCGAACATTTTGTAATGGTTCGAACATGTCTGAATGTTCAAAAAAGTTTTCGCACATTCGAACGAACACTTCGAACATTCGTTATTTTTCGAACGAACGAACGGACTAAAATAAGTTGACAACTATGTGCCTGAGTTGCCTCAAACAATTTACAATTTTCAAGATGATTTTTTTATGCGATAAGTTTTCTTATTTAGATCGTTGTTCTAGTAAGTGACGAGTAAAAAATATTGAATGAAAGTTTTAACTCGTGAAATCGTTCGAAAATTAACTTAAGGTGTGAGTATTGAGCTCACAGAGCATTTGTGTGTGTGTGTGTGTTTTTCTCTCTTGTTTCTGTGGCAAAAACACAAATTTATTTTGTGATTTTTGATCTATTCCCTTTGTGAGCACGACTCATTCTAATGTTTTTGTCGTGCCCTGCTATCATATTGAATCTAAACATCTCAAGAGAAAGGTGTTCATGGCATTCATTAATTAACTTCAAATTTGAACAACGAAACCATTAATTCCCAATTTTTCTTGTATGTTATCCACATCCACGTCTTTGTCCATAAATCAGTGTAATTACGCAATGTGCTCTATATGTGCATGGTGAAGTTTCAAATCTATATGCTGATTTATAGTGAAATTTAATTGTTGGGATAATTTTTCTTTTTTTTCCAATGCAAACAATGTATCAGATTATTGAAAATCTCATCATAAGACAATTGTTACGTTTCAAATATACATTGTTTTTTGTCTTCTTTCTTCCAACATGAATTTTGTCGGTTTTATTGCGGCAGATTCGTTCCATTCCAGTTTACAAATACGCACAACAAAATATTGTCATCAGATAAGATTTATCAAATAAAGTAAAGAGTTAAACATAAAATCAAATAGACCTACACATGCAAATCGCAAATTCATACGAAGTCTATAGATTAACAAATAATATGTTATAAATGATGTGCATGATCTACATGCGATTAGATTTGAGATTAGTTTTCACTTCTATATGTCGCTCGGTCAATGCAAATAAAATGGCTAAAAGTGGTAACAGTTGAGTGTTACTTAAATTTATCTTATCACATTATACACACACAAAATTTTTGGAGCGAAACAAATACTAATGCAGTACAATATACGGGAATGACCGATTTCAGTACAATATTTATACTTGTATAGTATAATTCCCTTGTTAACTAAGCTGTATGCGTTATCGCATCACACGATACCGCGCAGTCAGATTTACAGGGGAATTTTACAACACAGCTCAGTTAGCAGGGGAATTATAATGAATTATACTATACAAGTATAAATTTTGTACTAAAATCCGTCATTCCCATATATTGTACTACATTAGTATTGGAATCTCTCCAAAATTTCTATGTGTGTAAATTTATTTAATTGTCAATTTATGAGAGATCGACATCTATTGGATGAATTAAAAGTGAAAATTATACTGGACGAAATGATGATGTTTTTATCCATTTAGAATGCCCTGAGTAATTATGGCATGGATAATAAATAGATATTAAAGTCGACTTATGGCTCTATCCGGGCAGAGATATCCGGGTTATGATGACATATTTTGGTATCCATGTGATCGTAACGAAAAGAAAGAATTTTTTGATGGAAATCCAAATTTTTATATTCTTTTCATTATGTAAATAAATGTTTATAGCTTTTGTATTTTTGCATGTAACAAAAATGAGCACAGCGAGTGGGATATTGCTAACACAACCCAGGTGATTCGAGTTAATATTTTGTTAACGTTTTGTTTGTTTAACGTTTAACTCAATATTAGTGAATATATCTGATTGGCGTGATTTATTCACTACAACCGCCGCCGCGCTGCATCCTTATCGCCATCGTCTGATGGATGTTGGCTTTCGTCGGTCATTTACATATAAAAAAAAAAAAAATTGTCTTTGTCAATGACATTTTATAAGTGTACGCTATTGTATTTTATTGTATGCAATCAAGCGATCCAATTAGAGGTACTGAGTGCAATATATCGATTCATTATATAATCGAATGTATTGACAATACAACTAGCGCCTTTACTACACACATACACAAAATAACGACAAATCGCGAAACAAATGTACAGCTTATTTTTTCCCCACTTTGTCGTTTTTTTCTTACGCTCTATATCAGATTTAAAAAAAAAAGAAAAAAAAAAGAAAAAAAAAGCAGATTTCATATGCAGAGTGTGTGTATTGGCTTGTTGTTGAACTTTTTTCTGGTATACGTTTTTCTCCACCATTTTATATCTGGTCGAGAGTAGATTGGTTTACTTCTTTAAATTCATTTTTAATATCGCACATTGATTATACAATGTAAAAAGACGTTGTTGAGTTCAAATTGTTTTGGTATTTTATGTACGCTGGTGCTATAATTGGTCTACATTTTGCACAGATATATGCTTGCATGTGTTATCAGATATCTAAACCCATTTCTGAATTTAATTTAATTGAGACCAAATCTTATTTGAATGTATAAAAACCCTCGTTGAAGATGATCACTGATCACTGATCACAGATGAAATGAGAGCATCATGTTGAGATTTCGATCCGTTCGTAAATGTGTCCGCTGTGATTTAAACAAACAGTCTTCTAAAATTCGCAATCGATGTGAGTAATGCTTTTGTAAAAACGAACATCACATTTCTGCACATATTCAGATGATTCGCTGAAAAAAAAAAATTGTCAATTATATATTTGTTTACACATGGATTTCAATGATTATTTTATATACAATAAATACTTTCATTTAACATAAAAAAAGAATTCCTTTGTCCACAAAATATGTTTGTCTTCCTCTTTGCATATTGGAATCTGTATAGTTATTATTAGGCCGAACCGGGCCGAACCTTTTGTTTTTTGGGTTTGATCAATCAATCAATCGTTCAATGATTGCATGAATTTACAAATGAAAACAAATCCATAATTATATCGTGAATGCGTCATATATATAACATATATATAATAAAACAAACCATTAAATTGAGACAATTGAGTCAAAATACTTTATGTTATGATGAAATTAACTAAACAGTCAAATGTCATAATTCTTATCAATTTCATATTGGGGAAAATTACAAAAATGACTCGAAAGTCATATTCATAAGTACAGTCTTACATATCAAATAGATGAACAAAACAAAAAATGCAATAACCAAATATTTGTCACTGTATCGTATCATTTCGTATGTAATGTGGTCAATTTGAAGTGAAAAACTAAAATCATATCGAATAATTATTTTATGTTTGAATCGTTTAAATTATTTTTTATTTTGCACGTTTGGCCGAATAAGTTGAAGAAAATCATACGACCCGGTATTTCAAATCGGCGCTAATATAGTCTTAGTTTTTGTGTAACACGTAATTTCCTACATAATGATTTCCATAAATTTATTTATACATATTTTAATACCGATATGCTTTTTTTTGCTTATGGATTTACCAGACATCAGTCGAACAAATCGCATGAAATATATTACATTGACTTGTACATTTACGGTGTGACCAAGTTTTGAGACGATAATAATATTTCTATGTTATATATGGTATATCTTGCATATGTCGAACAAATGGGTATGTACCTTTACACCATGGATGGCGCATTCGTTTTATTATTTGGTTTATCTTAATTCGTTGTAATGTTTTGTCGTCATTCAAGAGACAGAAAATGATTTTATAGTGTTTTGTGAAAATACAGATTGTAGAAATAATAATTACGAATAACTATGCGAATTATGGAGAAGCGAAGCGGTTTTTTGACGATGTCGATCAATATAGTGATCTCAATTTTTCTTTTTTTTTTATTGAAAAAATAAAATGAGGAAAAAAAAATGGTTAATTTTATATGTGTCGCTACTGGATCAAAGATTAATTAACAGGCGCTGAAACAAGAAGTACGTACAAAAACTACTGAAGGAAATATTCACATAAGTACCAAATAAGAAAATTCAAGTATGGATATATGAAAGCCATAAATTGCATATAAATCATTTCACTTTTCATTTGATTTTTTTTTTTGCATGCGAATTGTGTACGTTGCAAGCACTCCCAATTGGATATGTGTATACAATAAAACTAATCTATCCAATTCAATAATATTCATTCCTTCTTCAATACGTACATCGTTTATACATAAAAAGCGAACATATTATTAGCGACAAGACTATTTTTATTGTTTTCAAGTAACAGTTGTAGGTGGTTTAACGTTTGAACATACTAAATATCTCATTTGGGATTCACATGCGTTAATACAAAATTTAAATTGAATTGGTTATTCTGTAAATAATGAACTGCTTAAAATTTCATAGTGAGAGCCGACAGTGTGACAAACTAGTAAATGAAATAAGATATTTCAACAACGTGTGTTCGTTGAATTAAAACGAAATGTGATGGCAAAAATTCAAAATAGCTTGAGATCTCGTGAAATTAGTAACAGCTTTTATCCCATTCAATCAATGTACAATCTAATATGTGCCTCTTTAATTACATCTTAGAATAACCGACTGAAGAAACTTAACACTTCGAAAAATAATAAAATTTATGATCGACACACAGAAAACCAACGGTACCAAATATGTATGACCGCCTGTGCATAGTTATTTTCCATATCAACCATAGATGTGATTCAATCACACATCGGTTCGGATTTATTTCCTCCTCTTTCTCACTCTCACTCTCTTCACTTTAATGCCCAACAGCAATTGCATGCTATTGGCTCTGCAACGGAAAAAATACAAATGAATCAATAACATTATATTATTCGAAGTATTGTCCATCGTTAGCCTCTACTTTTTCCCATCTTTCTGGTATCATACGAATTCCACGTCAGAAGAAATCCTCATGTTTTGAGGCAATGAATGAATCGACCCAATTTTTGACTTCTTCAGAAGAAGTGAAGCGTGTACTGGCCAGGTGATTCTGCATCGATCCAAACGAATGGTAATCAGAAGGGGCTATGTCTGGGCTATACGGCGTAGCACATCCCATCGAAGCGTTTCCAAGTATGTTTTGATGACCTTTGCATCATGTGGCCGAGCGTGGTCATGTTGAAGAATAAATTTGTGATGTTTTTGCTCGTATTCTGGCCGTTTTTAGGCGCAATGCTCGGCTCAAACGCATCAATTGTCGTCGACAGAGATCCCCAGTGACTGTTTCATTCGGATTCAGCAATTCATAATACATCACACCCTTCTGATCCCACCAAATACAGAGCATTACCTTAAATCCATGAATATCTTGTTTTGATGTTGTTTTGATGTCGATGGTGCTCGTTTGCCGCGCTTCACATATGCTGTTTTTTGCTTGTGGTTATCGTAATGGATCCACTTTTCATCACCAGTGACTATTCGTTGCAAAAAACTCTTTCGTTTTTGCCGTTGGAGCAGCTGTTCACAAGTGAAAAATCTTCTTTCAACGTCTCTTGGTTTCAATTCATGTGGCACCCAATTTCCATGCTTTTGAATGTATCCGACTGCTTTTAAACGTTTAGAAACGGATTGGTGTGTGACTCCCAATGATTTTGCAAGTTCTTCTTGCGTTTAACATGAGTCTTCATCCAGTAATGCTTTCAATTCTTCATCTTCAAACTTTTTCGGCGGACCTGGACATTCTTTGTCTTTCACGTCAAAATCACCGCTTTGAAGCGTCGAAACCAATCTCTGCAAGTGGTTTCAGAAAGAGCATGCTCCCTATAAACTTCCACGAGAATGCAATGACTTTCAGCAGCAGTTTTCTTCCACAAAAAATTGCGAAGTAAAATTCCTCGCAAAAAACTCTTTTTCTGGTATGAAATTATCTATTTTTAAGCGCAAAAATAAACACAATGTTATTACTTTCGATAAGTATGACATATATGGTTTCGAAACTTTATATCTGTGCAACAAAACATAATATGTGTCAAATCGTTGGACATTTCATTTGTGACTAGCGACATCTGTCAGCATAAACAGCGAGTTTCCAGTTGCAGAGCCAATATATGAAGCATACTTTGCTTAAAAAAAAGTCCGTATATTTTGGAAATTACAAGCAATAAAACTGGTGTGTTTGACTCTATTTCATTTCAAATTGGCGTCTCTGAACCATATTTCAATATGCGTACTAAATTCAGTAATAATATGGTGATCATTTAGAATATTCCGCAAACCATAGAAAACATACCAGTCAATTCAAAATGCCACAAGCATTTCCTTTCTTCACTATATTTTATTTGATATAATATTTAAGGTTGATCAATCTATCTGAATGCATAAAGTGATTCTGGAGTTGTAAATGATTATAGCATTACAAATAATTATATCATTTATTCAGATGTTTTTTTTTTCATTATTAAAAACCTGAAGAAAAAAAATAATTAAAT
Source organism: Resseliella maxima (assembly GCA_029041755.1). NCBI lineage: Eukaryota > Metazoa > Arthropoda > Insecta > Diptera > Cecidomyiidae > Resseliella > Resseliella maxima. The sequence goes on along the minus strand of JAQOWM010000826.1, from coordinate 79,015 downwards.
GGATTTTTAAAATAAGATTTTGTTCAAAATGTATTTTAAAGCGATGCTCTTTTTTGTATATAAATATATATATATATTAGTTATCTTTCGACCTGTCATTTGTGAGTTGATTTGTGACGAAGCGCATGAATTATGTGTATATTGTGGAATTATATGTCTCATTATTACCACCAAATATAGTCAATAAGATTTTCCTAGTTTGTGCATAACTTAATTTGCTCGTCGATATTTTATGTCGATTGCGAAGTTAATGCTTATGTCGATGTTGATATATGTATTACGCGTAAGATATTTGGTTGGTTTCGACCAATGCTATTCAATGCAGTTGCTCGGTTTTGGATTTATTTTCAGTAATGCTTACCGTAATAATATTAATACAAAAAAAAAACACAACACAACGGTAAATTTTGTAAGTCTTTGTAATAAATCTCCGAGCTAAAATTGATGATAAGCGTTGAACGGTATAAAAAAAACATGTGCGTCGAGATTCATATATATATATATATATATTCATTTAAGATAAGCCGATGGCAAGGCGATATAGGTAGCAAACTAAGCCATTGTTAATCATCCACTTTTTTATTTAATTGAACACAATGTGGTAAGAAAAAAAATTTATTTTATGTCGTCTGATCCAGATTTTGTTTAATATTGTCATAAAGAAATCATTTCTCACGATAACAATGGACAGCTGTTGAATGAATTCAAAATTAGTATCCAGATGTTAACAATGTGTTGAAACGCAATGAAAAGAGAAAGAAATAAAAACAGAAAGACAGATAAATGGTCATCCTGCATTCAATCGATCCATTTCGTTTTCATTGCTTTTGATGATCGGTGTCACTGTAGGTTAAATTAACCAGTTTAATCAAGCGTTTAAATGATTTCAAAAATAAGATTTTGAATGATGTTCATTTAAAAATTGATATAAGGTTAGGTAAGGTAAGCTAAATCCAAAATTATTCCAATTATTCAGTCACATTTTCATACACGCTTGTCTCATTACTCTACATCTATCTATTTTTGGTATTATCGATCGTGGCTGTTTTTGATATTATGCTTTTGCGATCAAATCATTGATGTATCAGATATAATCTTCTATCTCCTTTGCCATATGGCTCAACATTTTTTCTTTTCTTTTCATCCATTATTTTTTTTGGCACAACTTTACTTTACAGAAGTTTTTAATTAGCGAATTTTTTGGCTGATATAGCTAGCTTAGGGTCTCCACATGTCATTTCAGTGGTGCGATTTGAATTGTTTTTATTCACACAAAAAAAAAAATAAGAAATTTCTCTGTTATTCTTACTCGTTCGTAAACGATGTAAGCGACAGCTATGCATCTCGTCTTGTTTATTTATCAATAATCCATCAATTTTACCGTTCAATGTTGATTTATATAAAAAAAAAAACAAAACCAAAACAGAATGCTACTTATAGATTTCGCTCAGTTACATTCGCATGCGTAACAAATTATTTCAAATCCAGTACAAACATGAAAAGAATTAATTTAAAGCTAATATCTTTATGGGAACAACAGAAAGGACAATTAATCAATAAGTTTTTTTTTTCACTGAGTGAAATATTGAATATATAGGTGGTCCAGGTATAGTTGCCTAGCTCGACGAGTGTAAATTTGGCAAAAGGAAATATAATCGAGGGCAATTTTCGTAAAAATTAAAACAAATATTTTTAAATTTCATTTTTCGAAATAATTTTGAAATTAAAAAAAAAAAACAACAAACAACAAACATTTAAAGACCATCAATGCCTTTCAGCGTCTGGTCTGTTTGGTAATGGCTGCCCCTTCACAATTCTTCTCCAACATACTCTTTCGAGAGCTAGGTCTAGAGTTTCCTTATTCCAGTCATACCCTCTTTCATTCAAATCACTTTTTACCGAATCCAAATATCGTCTTCGCGGTCTACCTCTACCTCTCGGTGCATTCACTTCAGCATTCAAAATTAACTTTGGCAAACGATACTCATTCATACGCTGTACATGACCAAACCATCTCAATCTAGACTTTCTTGCTATCTCGTCGACCGAATCCACATTCAAATCCTCACGTATTTGCTCATTCCGAATTCTCTTCTCCCATTGATCCCTACGCGACACACCCGAAATCATACGCAGAACTTTCATATCAGCCACTTCCAAACCATGAATTAAATTATTTGAATCGACCCAGCTCTCGCTGCCATACATGATAGTTGGTCTGAAGATTGACCCATGAATCATCAACTTCGTCTCTTTACTCAACTCTCGTTTATTGAAAACATGAGACCTAAGCTGCGCAACCACTTTATTACCATTTATTCTACGATGTTCAAACTCCCTATCCAGCTTGCCGTCTTCGGAAAAAATGCATCCCAGATATTTGAAATGAGACACCTGCTCAAGCACACCTCCATTCAACATACACTTTACTTAACCTGTGTCTTTGAGCTGCTAATGGTCATTCCATAGATCGTACAAGCCGCTTCTAAATCGCTAATGCTATTTTGTAGCTCTAAAAAAAAAAAAAAGAAAAAAAAAAATTCAATTTGCACCATTGAAATGACATATGGAGACTCTAAGCTAACAAATGCAACAACAATTTTTTAAAAAAACGTCAAAAACTAAAAACTTCTGTAAAGTAAAGTTAAGCCTTTTTTTTCCTTCAAATATATAATTGTTTCATGACTAGATGATTAAAAATTATCTTTTATGTACACATCCATATAGTTGGTATTTCCATAAACACCATCTCCCCTCAAATACAAATTTATGGATATCAGCGTGGTTATACAGATTATTTCAGGGCAATGCTTGAAATCATCTATGCCCACTCTCATGCCGTAGACAAGAGCTTGAAATATATAGGCGATTCACAACAGTTTCTATACGTCACGATCATTGTCGCAGCTTTTTATTATTACAAAATGGATTAGTGTGATAAATTCATCGTTTTGATATGATACGAATCATTCACTGCGTCTGTTTTCAAGCTCAAGTAAAAGGCAAATAACAGCGACAATAGTGTAAGTGAAATGAAAAATCATTTTTCTTATTGCTTACAAAAAACGGAAATAATTAAAGAGAAACTGATATCAATAAAAGACATTTTCCGATGTTTTAACCTTACACCCATGATTTCCTTGGTCTCTATTTCTGCCTTTCTAAATGTTCAATTACTGACTTTTTTTTTCTCTTCAGAGCAGCGCATTTAATCTACATGCATATTGGTTTATTATATGAACTTTTAATTACTTGTTATAATTCAATAGAAAGTGCACATGCACAGGCTATGTACATAATTTCGCAAATCAAAATGAAAAGAAAAGAAAAGAAAGACAAAAAAAGACAATGAATGCAATTGACGGTAATATACAAGTAGTTTAGTATACCACTAACAAACTATATATAGTAATTCGACAAAATAGTGAGATATTTGCGAGGGGAAATTGTGATTTCAATGAATTCTACGATCAACTGAATTGGTTCATTTTATTTATTTTCTTTACGTTTCTTCTCTTATCTTGTTTAGATCGAAGTATAGAGTACACGTAAGATGTGATCGTAAGTGTGTGCTTAAGCGCGAGCGCACACATTGATAATGATTTCAATAATCAATTCCATTGAGTTTGAGTCACGCGCATTCCAAATGAAAATGAATCGAATAAAATGAGGAATGGTAATTTGTTTTGTGGCACTTAAATTTTATTTCAAGGATCATTACCGATTGTGTATGAATAGCATTTTAGTCAAAGCTACAAAATGTAGTATCTGTTGTGTGATGCGTCTTTTTGTTGAATATTTATTGTTGGACGTTTAATAGCCTTAAGGCCGTTTTATGGCATGTTATCTATTGCGTTAGAGGCGATTTTAATTTTTGTTGTCGGTTACTTTTTATACTTGCCATCAATGATCCGCAGCCAATAATTTCCGCAACGAATTGCAATGTTAGAATTTGGTGTGCATGCATTCATGCGCTACTTTTTGCTTCAATAAATTTATAACTGCTAGCAGACTTGGTGTGTATGTGTTTTTTTTTCAAGTGCGAGTGAACATACATTTTTCCCTGTTACAGTCATTCAAAACAAGCAAAGCACTAGAACAACCATTTAAGATTGAAATGCATTTCACGCGCGTTTGCATCGAGACATGACGGAACAATCGAACATATTTTCAAGCGCACATTGGCTGTTTGGGCAAATAAAAACAAATGATAATAATAAATTTCCTCAAATTGAATCTTAAGAATATTGCTACATAGTCTACGATGCTACATTTCTGTCCCGTGGACTTTCTTTTTTCTTTTAATGCATTCAATTGCATTTGATCGTCTTTAAGTGGTCAATGTTCATTGCTCAATGCTGAATGTTCAATGCTCATGATATTTGGTTTTGGGTCTTCTTTGGGTCTCAATTATAGTGTTTGAGACATTCACAACCATGGCTCGCCTCTTGAAAAATCCAATTTGATTACAACCTATGAAATGTAGATTAACGCACTGAATTCACCTCAAATCATGAGACATAGAAAGAGAGAAAGCGAAAATGAAGTAAAAATAAATGAAATAAATAAAAATAAAATGAAACAGCGTAAAAGTCACGCCAATCTTTGCTTGGGTAATGTCACGCTTACATGCATATTTCTACGGCATATAGATAGCATGAGATACTTGAATGTTTATGCACTTACATAAGTTTCATATGCTTGCATTTACGATGTCCATGTGGTGATTATCGTTATAAAAAACCAAATCTATCAGCAATTAGTTAGCTTCAATTGACATTTAAAAATCGCACAATGATCATTCTAAACTGACTCAACTGAGACGTATCGATGGTCATTTTAATTTCATCCATTTCAGGTTCTATCAGTTCTAACAGCATGAAGATATCTTCAAATTTGAACTTAAGCTATTATATGAATGGCATCAAACCAAATGCCATGGTTCGCATGGATATACCAAATGAAACGAGATGCTTTTTTCCAAAATGAATTTGAAGCTGATTTAGTTGCAAACGATTCATGGTGTTTTATGCTCGCCAATGACTATGATAACGATGCTTAATGCAATAAATTATATGTTTTAGTTGCGTGATCACTAAAATGATTTACCTATTTAACGCGTGCAAAACATTTCACACAGAGAAGCAATAAGAAAAGAAAAGAAAAAAAAACAGAAAATCTGGGTTTTCGATCAATTTCCATGCTGAATTAAAGAGGAATGAGCAGAACACAAAAAATTGGTGCGAAATAAATGATAGTTTAGACCAAGAACATGAAATCGGCACTGAATACATTTATCGCAGCACACCTATCGGAAAAAAAATAAAACTCTGTACAGTACAAAGCCATTTTCAGTTCTTGTCAACAAAATCATACCCAAATATAATGCTTATTCTACTTTCCACCAGATTTGTGACGATTTTTTTTGTCATTTGCTTATGTCTAAATACTTGTTATTGTTGTTGTTCATTTCATGGCCCTGGTTTAGACGTGTTTATGGGAACTAAATTGTGAATAGAAAAAAAAACATTTTTATCAAATCAGCTGAAATAATCCCTTTATCCGTAAAAGATATGACACTCTTTTTTTTCTCCAATGTTTCCATGTCACACAGGCACTTCATTTCACAAACACATAACAAACACGAAGCGCAGAGACAAATTCATTTCAATACGCTTTCATATCAATTCTAAGGGGAAAATTTAATTCAGTTTGAATTAAAAGTGAAAATGAAAGGTAGCTGATATGTCAAACATTGAACATAATGCAAACAATACATGGTTATACAATCGAACATGCACATGATCGTGCTAACTGATTTTGAATTGATTTTAAGTATGAAAAGTAAATATACAAATTTCCTGTTTGAAAAATGCAAATGAAGAATGCTGTTTGGTGTATTTTGTTTGCCGTTGTATGTAAGTGAGTGAGAAAAAACAACAACAACAACAACGATAAATATAAATTTTTTGAAAACACCTACTGATATACATTTCCTTGGAATAGAGAAAAAAATATCAAAGTACGCTAAACGTGTGAAACACCGTCAATTTCGATAAGTTGTTGTCAAGTTAGTTGAATGTATTATTCAGGAAAGGTTTGCGTTTAACTTCAATTATGCAGCAGTTTAATCTCTTCTAATTCATATTTCAAGAGGTCATTATAGCATTGTTTTTCATCGCTTTTTAAGTGGGTTAGTTTTGTTTTCTACTTATCCATTGAATGGACACATAACAAAAAAAATGTTAAAGATGAACAACATTCAAGTATTTTTTTTTTTTCCTACTTACTTTCTACGTTGCGACAGTTGACCAAACTAATAATTTGAGATTTACTCAGAAAAAAGAAAAACAAGAAGAGAAAAAATAAATAAATTAGTTTTTGGTGACAAACAACAAACTCATTCTATGGCCAATATATCAAAATATGGCCCTGAAACAATATAACGGTCAAATGATGAAATTCACTAAGAAACGAACCAAGAATATAATTTAAGAATAAGTCACGATTTGATAACTACACCAACTGAGCGGCACGCTTTGATGGGGGAGGCAAAACGAAGCACCTAGGTCATGATGATGAACCATGTGATTTATTTTGAAACGTGAAAACCAAAGCCCAACCAAAAAGAAAGAAAAATGAATTATATTCACGATAAAATTGGCACGAAAATTGCAATAAATGAAACCTCGCTTAAATGATTTTGAGTAAGCACCTCAATTGATTATATATCTATTATAATATTTTCCGTATGAATTTCTAAACGAATAGATGGAAAATCATTGTTATACTATTTAGCAAATATAACATAAAATGTAGCAAAATATTGGTAGTAAATAGTTTCGATAAATGTGTTCCACCAATTTAATGGTGTTAGATTCAAGTAATTACACGATTCTTTCGATAAGTCAATTTGATGATGGTCAAGTTATTATGACTATTCGACAATAACGCGGTTATTACCATAATAACAAAGAAAACATGTCATTTCACTTTGTTTTCTTGCGTCGCCCATTCCCTCGACTTTTTCTTATAGTTTGTCCGTGTGTGGCAATATAGTTCAATGCGATTTCTTTTATCGATTACAATAATATTTAATTTTGGGTCAGGGGCAAACAAAATATTGGGCATTCCATTTATTAAGCATACACAAATAATATTGGAAAATTCTATGAGGAAAACTTTCATTGGAATATTTGATATGGTCACATGTTTTGTCATCATTGCTATTATGGTCGCACATTGTCGTCGTCCTCGTCGTCGTCTCTGCCACTGCCGTCGACTATTTTCACTTTCACTGGCCTGCTCATTTGGACACGAATCTATAGCTTTAATGACCAATACGTATTGCGATCGAGCCGCCTTAATAAACCTTTAAAAACGGCACACGCACACATACAAAGTATATCGTGAAAATATCCGTAATAATGCATGTTCTAATTAGATGAATTCCATGTTACTGTCGTCATATTCGTGTAATATTTTATTTTGCTGTATGTGAAAAATTTTCACAACATACCAGCGACCCAATTGATTGCACTGACTAATTTTTCATTGGTTGAATGATAAACTAGTGATATTGAATATGGTCGTAAACATTTCACATAAATAAATAAAAATCTTGAATCATTCAACGAACAATGTGAATGTGTTGAATTGGCATATTTCACGCACTACCGGCCAATTTATGCCAATGCAAAGGTGTTGTATGTGGTAGAACAATTGGCAATATTTCACCGATTAGAGTTTATAATGCTTATTTTTTAATTGTAACATACATGTATATTTATATTTATAAATGTACTCCACTCTGAATTTTTCCATTTATTCTTATTTTTTTTTTTTTTTTTTTTTTTGCTGAATAACATTATATTGAGATCTTGATAATGAAAATGACCTATATATATGTATATTGAAATGTTAATGAAATGGCTGACTTTGACTGCGTGTTTAGCCATGAGAAAGTCGTGAATCAGAATCGAATCGACAAACCATTTTGGAATTCTTAGAAAATTTGGTTCATGTTCTTGGCACCGCCTTATAGACTTTTTGTTCATTCTTGATATGCTGCTGATTCCATCAGCACAAGTAATTAGAACGATTCTTACCAACTGACCGAAAACAATTTGCAACAAGTCTGTTGCGAGACAAAAAAACAAATATATATATATATATATATGGTATTAGGTAAGAAATGCAATATAACGTGGGTGAAACGCACAAATTTGCTGACGCCATCGACTTGATTGCCAAATACAGATTTAATATCCTGATTAAAATACCACATTCTTAAATATTCAGGACATTCAAATAGAATGATTTCTTTTATACACAATAAACATTGACTTAGATTTTAGCATCGTTAGAACTAACATCAAACTAATTTTCAAGCGAAAATTTATTTTGTGCAAACAATTCGAATCTAATGGGATTTATTTTCAATTTTTTTTTTCTTTCTTTCTTCCTTTCTTTAGATTGAATTAGCGAACAAAATCGATTCTAAAAATGACACCATGGAGGCGAATTCGATAGTGCGACCGATTTCATGACAACTGAAATAAAAATTCTCGATATACATCCTTTTGACTTTAATGGAGCACACTTGCTTTGCTTTAAGTGAGGTTTAATCATTTTTTTTTTTTCGTGTGTGTCAAATGAAACAAATCAATTTCGTGAGTACCTCAAGTGAATAGAAATGAAAATGACTTAATTTTACATACATTGCTTAATGAAATTCGCCCAAATTATACACGAAAAAATCAACCGCATAGTTGCTTTTGTTGTTTGTTTATCCAGTTGAAGAATAGTGTTTGTTTTGCTGTGTGTACTTTTAATACAACCTCTCTACATATTTTACATTGGTGAAACGACTGCTTAGATTTCAATGAAAAAATTTTCGAAAGCAATTATGCTGAGTACAATTTTATGACGCCATCAACATACACGTACACGCGACAACTTTAAAACTTAGGGACACCATCAGGTAAGAAGACAAATACATTTGACTGTAATAACTTGAACAGACAAAAAAAAAAAAAAGAAACACTTTTCTTTAGAGTATTTGATAGATTGAACTATTTGAAGGTTTGAAACTTGATAGAACAGGTGGAAACTATGCGAGTACAATTTGTAGCGAAAAAATGCAATTTCTCGCAAAAGAGTTTTCAACACAGTAAATCTGATTTTTATTTATTACTCAATCATATGGACACGAAGTTCTTCAAGTAATTGCTGATAGTTTTTCGTCAAAAAGAAAAAAAAAAATATAAATTTGAATAAAAAAAAATTGGAAAATTATTCACAGTTCATTTCGTGTAAAATTCCAATCAAAAATATCCACCAAAACGTCATATACAAGTGCATTAATAATTCTTTTGGTGTATGTTTCACATTATGTTTGAGTTTTTGTTCACTTAAGTTCCGATAGCGTGCAGTAGGAATAGTAAGGGTAACAACTTCTTCAATTTTCTTTTTTTTTTCTTCTCATGATTATTGGCTTTGTTGATTTCAACAATTATATTGGTTGTTGGAAGTTGTCAGGCTTCGAGTTATGCATTTCAATTGTACAACGTATGTCAAGCGTATGTTAAGTACTATTGTACAATTCCAGTATGGAATAGACGGATTTTCATGAAGCTTGAATAATGTTCTTTCCCCATTAAACACATTTTAAGCGGCTCAGAAAATACAATACTTTGACCATTTGACCATCCGAATAAAATGTACCTATTTTTATCAATGAATTGAACAAAAATCAATAATTCGATTCATTTTGAATGAATTTGTATATGTATGGGCATCGTATTACCATTATGAATCGTATAGCATATACTGTGATATTTGAGAAACATTTAAAAACAAAACAAAATAACACCCACACATATACTATATCGACATATAGTTTGTCTTCATCGTCATCGAATTATCGGCAAAGACACAAGGGTATACAATCAATGACGCTTTTGATTCAAATAATTTCTTTCTTTTGTTTTGAAAAATGATATAAATAAAAAAAACATTTAAATCAATGCATGAATTTTCGTCATTTGTGATCAATTTTCCCGCCATACTAAAATGGCATTCATAAAAGAAGACGAAAAAAACCCGCTATCTGGCACATTACGTGTAGTTAATGCAAATCATACACAAATCATGTGTGTAACTGATTCAGAATCTGCTAATGAAAAAACAAGAACCGTAATTGCATTTGTTTATTCCACAGTCAAACACAAATTTTTGTTTGTTTGTCTATCTTTGTCTCTCTGTCCTCTCGCTGGATTGCAAAAATTGCTAAATATTAAATCAAATTAACAAAATGAAGAGAGAGAGAGAGAGAGAGAGAGAGAGAGAGAAAGAGAGAAAGAGATAGAGAGAAAAACCATAACAAAAATAATCGTATGTGCGGTTTTCTTAATTATAACAATTTATGAACATTTGACATAAACAGTTTTGTTTACATTTTTGGTTTCCGCCACAGTTTCTCAAGCGGTTGTTTGTCGTCGCGGGGCCGAACGTTAATCTGTAATGCAATGTAATTTGTGTGGATTCAGTTGTACTGCTTTCGCTATTCAAAATGTGTGCACATTGAAAAGCTAGAAATTGAAATTGTAGTTGCATAACCAGTTTTTTTTTTTTTTTTTTGATGGTAGAGACCTATGGCAAGAAAATAGACGCTGTATTGGCAGTAACACGACGGAAAATTGAATACAAAAAAAAGCGTACTTAATAAGAAAAAAAATAGAAAAATAAAGCCAAACCAAGGAACAAAAACTGAACTCAGCACACACAACGTTACTAATAAAAACAAAAAGGCGACTAAAACGGGTTTCGTTTTGCAAAATGAATTTGGTTCGATGTGAGTGCGGTAAGAATGGAATTAATCGTAGATTCATGATTACGAAGCATTTGTATTCTATTGCACGTTTTTGTCTCAACAAAATTAAATCGATCTGTTGCATTCACGGCGGACCATTATTCAATGACTCGAATCTTGTGTGCGTCTCGATGTGTGTGTGTGTGTGTGTGTGTGTGTGTGTGTGTGTGTGTGTGTGTGTGTGTGTGTGTGTGTGTGTGTTTTGTTTGTTTGTTTGTTTGTTTATTTTGCTCATTCTACATCTTATTATTATCATCAACAGCGAATTTTCATTTCGACGACAATATAATACCAAGTGAAATGTGAATGCGAACGTTCGCCCAGATAACGATTCATAACGTTCATACAAGAAATAATGTTTTTCAATCGAATGCAAATCCAATTGATATAGATGCATTGATCTCGTCTCTACCCGTTTCGTTGCACGATTGCACATATCATTTACAATTTTCAATATTTCACCATATATAAATTAATAATACGGAGAAACCTACACCAAAAACTCCAGTACCAGCTCCATTCTTCATCGGAACGCGATTTAACAATCGCTACAAAAAATACTTATGCATTATGATCTATTTGAAGTGTTTTATACTTTTCGAGTGTCTAAGTGACTTTCTTTCAAATCATTGAGTCCCGCTCACTTTGTATTGCCCTCTGCTGTCGCCCTGACGTATGGCTATTGTGGAATTGTATGTTTTTCAGATTCAAAATCAAATTCAAGTAGTGAAATATAGATAGTGGGTAAATGTTTTATTTCACTGGTAACTTTGCTATTATGAAGCCGTAATACAAAGAGACATTGTGTACATTATTTGAAATACGCAAATCAATTTGACAACTGGTAACACAGTATAACAGATTCTGTTAAACAGGACACAGCCACAATACAAGTAAACCAAGCTAATCAACAAAAAAAAGCAAATCGAGTATGCGTTTTTTTCCGTTCACGACCTTTTATTCATTATATACTATTACTCGTATACATGTAATGCTAAATCCTTCATTTGTACTTACTTTTACATTTATATGCTGCAATTTGGTTCAAATTTACAAATGCTTTTCCATGCATCAATAAAAGAAAAATAGATGGAACGAAAATTCGCTCTGCCCATTTGCCGAACAATTTTATATTGTGACTTTCCTTTGAAATGTATAGTATTTCCATTCTCTTTATTTTTATTTCTATATTTAGTAAACACGCCGGCTTCTGCATCTTAAACTATTCTTCTTATGATTCATTGTATTTTTTTCACACTCAATTTAGATAATTTATGGATAATTTTTGATCCAATTACACAAGATTGAAAACCAATTGAATTCCAAATTAAATCAACACCGAATTAAAATTATGAATTTCAATATCGAGATATTGCATTAATGTTTTGAAAGTAAAATTTTTTTTCGTAAAGGATGTTACACTTCACGCATATGATAATAAAGTGGATAATGAAGAATAAAATTTGTTTGCACGTTGTATGTCAATACAGAGATAGAGATCGAAATACAAAGCGAAAAAAAAGTGTGTCGATAATGGGCATTACTTTCTTATTAAAATTTTTTTATGCGCTGCAATCAACTTGTTATAGTTGAATCTCCGTCACGCTTGATATGATAAACATTGAAATACAAATGCAAATGATCAGTAATCAAATTTGATTGTTCATTTAAATCCAATTTTACGTGTTTTTTTTCTCTTTCGCTCTACAACATTGAAATTATTTTTCTTTCTCTCACTCTCTTTCTTGCATTTAATATTATATTTATTAAAATAATATCATTTTTACGTGCTACTGTCATCATTATTTATATATTTTTCTTAACTCACATATCTACCTAAAGTGTCACATAAAATAACTGAATGTAGACGATAAATTGCAGCTACATTGATCAGCTGAAACCGGCTTAAAAATCATTTAAAATGCACAGTTGTTCAAGTCACATAACATTTCGTCATAATCACTTGCTCATTTTAAATTAAAACATTTCGAAGCAAAATGTACAATTTACAATAATATTACAATGTGTAGGGGCTATGATAAAAGATATAGAAATTGAATGTCACATAACCAGATATTCGATGTATTCAAAGGAAAAATTAGACACATACTCAATATGGGTAAATAGAATGAGCACTGCATACATTATCTTCCTGAATGTAAATAGTTTGTTTAGTCATCAAATTGGTAACAAAAAAAGAAATAAAAAATTCGGTTGCTACAATTATTGTTGTGCTGGTTTTTGATTGGGAATTTTGAAATTCAATCTAGTTATTAATCATGTAACTATATGAATGTATTCATTGTGTCAACCCTTTTTCGACCATAAATATATCGTTTAAGTAAATGTACAAGAAGAAGAAAAAAACCATAGAAAACAACAATGTTGTTGTTTTTTTTTTTTTTTTTGTATTGATATTGAAGGAAGACTGAATGTTGCAATCGCAATACATAAATTTATGCATTGAATTCACAATAGCACATAGTGGACCGATGAACGCCGTTTCATAAACTCATTTTTCATATTCCAATTTTAATTTTAATTGCAAAAACTAAGTCCTAACATGTTGCCACAATGTTTCTAATAATTTTTTTTTTTTTTTTTTTTTTGAAAAATCAAAAACATTCCAAAATTCGATTCATTTTATAGTTTTGCATTTCAGACCTTTTTCCTCTAAATTTATTCATAAGGTGGGCTTCATTCGTAGTCTTCGAAAAGATCAAAATATTTTCTATAAAAATGCATACTATGCAAGTTGCATTTGTAATGCAGTATAATCTAAAAAAAATCATCTACATTTTAAATCACATCTTTCTGAAGAGCGGAGGACACGCACTATCAATGCAAATGCATGTGACGTCATAATCCTACACAATAACGCCATCTTCTAAACTACTAAATACTATAATGTAAGAGAAGCAGAAAAGAAGAACAAGAAAAATGAAGGAGGAGAAGAAGAAGAAACAAATACATTGATTTTGTGTTGTAGTATCAAAATCTTTAGAAGATGGCGTTTATGACATCGCCATATCAATGCACATCTCTTGCTGAAGAGAGAAAAAAAAACATTTCTTCATATAACGACAATTTACTTCATAATTAGAAACAGGTGATATCGTTTCATCTAGATTCCAAATGCACTATTGGTTTGTGGGATGAGTAAAAAAAGTTTTTCCCCTTCTCATTCAAAATTAGTGATCAAAAGTAATTGTTGGGAATTTTTAGCAAATGTAAATGAAAATTATCAAAAATCTCACTAAGGATTCTCTAGAAGCTCTTAATGCACTTCAATATACCAAAAATAGGCCCAATTAACCAAAGCGCCAAAGTAAACACTCTTTGACATGTAATTTTTTTTTGCGTCTATATTCGTGACACAAAATGGAAGAAGAACAAATAAAATTAGTTTAAAAACTATTGAAGAAAGTTTTCAACAAAACATAACGAAAAATATATATTGAAGAAATAGTTTAGTGCATGGAAATAACATGTTTGCTTAATAATATTAGAAGCGTCATATCATAAGTAGCATATTTTCTTTTAATAATCATTGCAATTACTTGAGACCTGAAGTCACAATTTAGTAAGTAAACCACAAGCGAATATTTAGAAAAACATTTTTAAATGTTGATTAAACCTTTAACATTTTTAAGACGAAATAATTCTTGATTTTCTTCGAATATAATTTGTTCTAGTTTTTTTTTCATAAATACCAAAAAAGCATAGCATTGCGTACGAAATCTCTAATTGAAAGAATCTCTTCCCCTCAACAAAGGTGCCAAACGCACCATTCGGAAAAACGATTTTTTTGTGAAATGATCTTGAACATATTTCCAATAATTCATCAATATTTGCCCCCATTCATGGTGAAAAGTTTTATTTAACTGTTGATTATTCTTGTTGAATATTCTGAAATGACGACATACTGTTGAGTCTGTGTAAAGTCTTTGTCTCCTGCACAAAGTAATAATATACTTTGAAAAGGTGATTCAACTGACATTTAATTCGATTTTTTTTTCTTTTCACATAATTCAATCGAAATTAATGATTTAAAAGACGCGGCAAAATTATGCAAACTGCATCTGATCAAATGCTGTTATTTGAAAATACTTAACATAAAAAAAGCGTCAATATATTTTGTTACTTACAATAATTGCTGTTTAAATTGATATGGTGAATTTATACAATGACTAATTATTGCATGTAGGCTATGCTGGCGGCAAACGACACTATCACAAAATAACCAATCGCATTCTTGGTAATTCAATATTATTTATATTTTTTTTCTCTTCTATTTTTTTTTTTACTGTTTATTGTGTGTCAATAATATATAGTTTGGTAGTATGAAAGCCAACCGAATTTATTTGCTAAGTCGTACTAAGTGAAATCACTTATGTGACATCACTTAAACTGGATTTGTATTTAATTGCCATTGAAAAGAGCCATACAACATTAATAATCGCTGAGATTATCTTAAGCAAATCAATTATTTATTGCAAGTAGCAGCAGTAAAATGTGAACAGTCATCTAAACCTTACTGAATGGAGAGAAAAGAGAGAGAGAGAGAGAGAGAGAGAGAGAGAGAGAGAGAAAGAAAGTGAGCTTCTTTCATGCTTAAGACAAACATGCAAATAATGACATAAAACGCGAAAACACATTGGCAAAACATTCATGATACATAGAATGCTAGGAGTCAAATCAGTCACGTTTCAGCTTGTTGTGTATCTTCCCATTTTTGATGTGAGCGAGTATTTCGTTTTATTTTGTGTTTTCCTCTTAACAACAACAACAAGCCTCTGTACCCTGTAATTTGTGCGCAAATGTGTATTTGATCCCAAAGCATCAATTTTGATCAGAATTTTATGCTATTTCCAACATTCTACATCTTTTCCCACTATTTTCCAATCAATTGAGATTCAAACCTTTCAGAGTTGTTTGATTTCACTGTTTTGAACTGAAAATGATTTAAGCTTGGTTGTCTGACGAAAACGTGAAATGCATAGTCTTGATAAAGAGTAACCAGTTTTATATGTATATAGCTGACTGAAATATAAAAGAAGGAAATAACTTCTGTTTACACGACAAAATCACACAAATGCAGTTAGTTTTTTTTTTGGATCTTATTCGTTGAATTTTTAACTACAAATAACGATTGTCGCAAATAACATGTGGCTAGGCCATCGAGCCATTTCTCGGCAAGCTCCAAAATAAAAAAAAAATAGATCCGAATATAAAGCTGATTAAAGATCAAATACTAATGGCGAATGAATAGTAAATAAATCACCGCAATATAGTCGATTGTGTTTGACACAAAAGATGCGAACAATCCATACATTTGCGTGTTGATTCTTTGTCCCCCGTTTGCCATTATATTCATTTCACTAAGATTTCAGCATTGCATATATTCAAATGAGGAAGTAGGTGTTGCATGATTCTCCATGTTTGTGTGCTACTTTGTCATCAATATGTAAAGCATTCATTCGAAATAATAACAAAATCTTTTCCATTTTGTGTATGTATTTGTGCGCAAGATTCAAATTTTTGACACAAAAATCCATGGAGAGAAAATGTACCTGAAGATTGTGCTTGCATATTCTTATTTACTTGCACAGATGGCATATCATAAACAGTGTGTCTGATATTTTATTGATTGCAATTTATAATATTATTAAAACTTGTTCTCACTTCGCCATTGTTAAAAAAAAAATAAATGCTTTTGTCAAACATAATAATATTCGATGACAACAAATTTTTTGTCTCCCGCTTTTTTATTTATGAAAGACGCCTGGTTTGCTATGTCCAGAATGCAATTTTTATTTCTGTTATATACAATGTACAAAAGATGAGAAGAGTTTGCCACGATTGAAATGATTTTGTAAAATGTTTTTCAAAATCATCTATTTTGTTCTCGGTATCTTTTCAATTTAATCGATAGAGTATGGAGCATCAAATTTAATTTATATTTCCCATCTAGTTACCTAGAACCTAAAGAGTAATTTATGTGTAACATTCTCACGAATTTTTGGCTTGCGCGTCTAATTTAAAAGAAGCATGGCGAGCTCAATGAAGATACAAAAAGAAAAAAAGAAAAAAAGAAAAAAAAAACACTACATATATTATTATGCAATTTTTCATTGCCAATATTCTGAAACAAGAAAAAAAATCAATTTTCTATTCTGGGCTGCATAGACTGCACGGACTGCACGGACTGCATGGACTGCACGGATCATTTCTGCTCGTGTTTTTCTTTTCTGCTCGATCAACTTAACTGTACAGTAAATTTATATATACAGTGTCCGGTAATTGTAAAATTTGTGTGAGCAAAAATTGTAAATATTTTTGTCGTACTCAGATACTAAAAATTGTCTGTGCATTTTTTTCTCCCACAAATTGATTGTGCGAAAATATCTAAAATTTATCTTAGATATATCCTATTGTGGCAACAAAATGCATTTTAAATATGTTGATAAAATATGTATAGATTTTGTGAATCATTTCAGCGTATATATTTCTATATTGTACAATACATACAATATATATGTATTATTATTTGTCATCGTCTCTATAATTTAAGTTGAACATGGTGTAAATTTAAATGCTTACCACGCTTAAATGAATTGATTCGATGATACCAGCGTACCTACGAGTGCAAATGATTATCCACCAACGAATACAATAAGATGAGAAAACACACTCTAAGCTTTTCTAAGAAAGAAATCGTTGAAAAAGGTCAAACAAATACAAATGAACTCTATGAAAAAAAGTGTGGTTTTTCTCCATATTTAAATTTACGTTTTAATCAAATTGTCTGCAGCATAAAGAGTTGATTTTTGCTTGGCAGACAACAATTGAGAATCTCTTTATTCCATGTGAATTGGTTTAAGTTTCAACAATTTGAAAAAGAAAGATTTTGTAACGCCCAAAACATTTTCCAAATCATTGCCCGAGACAAAAAGACAACCACAATCAATTGGTTATAATTTACATGACGTTTTGCAAACGATTTCGTTCGCAGATCGTTAATCAAATTATATTCTTAATATTACTGTCAAGGTAACGACAAATACTTCAATTCATTCTTGTTTATTTCAATTGAACATGAGATTAAGTTAACTTTGGTCGACAGAACAAGAAAAGAAAAGAAAATTCGCTCATGCACCTGAATGGATGCTGCAATCAACAAAAATCTTATAGGTGGGTAATCAAAAGTCTCTAAATGTTGATCGTTTGCTACTTCTTCTTTTTTTTCTTCTTTTTCGCATTCGTCTTCTATCTTCTTCTCACTCTTTCTCACAAATATTCCCGTTGTTTCTGTACATTGATGCATTAATTGCAGACAAAGCGCAAATTATTGGTAACAAAAAGGAAATCAAACAAGCTGAATGCACGAAAATGGTGAAAATAACGAATTCCATTTAAATTTTAAAGTATGCACGAATAGAAAAATACATATATATATAAGTGAGTTGCAACAAGACCAAAGAAAGATCTGCAAAGTCCATAGCATTTTAAGCGTTTCACTCATCTAAATGCGAAACCATTGAAAACAAATACCAAAACACAAGCGCATTTAGCATGTATAAACTATAATTTTTTTTTTATTTTGTAAAATTGTAGTAGAAACTTAAATGCATTTCAATTATTTGTTTGCATTTAATAATATAGCACTGTAGCAAGGCCTATTTACATTTATCTGAAGAAATAGCTTATGCAAAAAAGGAAGAAAACCAAAAGCATAGTGGAAAAAAACGGAAAAAAATATACGGCGCTGCTGAACGAGGAACAACACAAATACGACGATGAATAAAGGAATATATAACGGAAAGAAAAAAACTGCTTAAAAGAACAAGGAATCTAATTTATTTAAATGTTTAACTTAGGCGAAATTAGAATTTCGTTTCGCACCCGTCTAGCGCTGGAACAAATTTTCTTTGTACCGAACTTGACATGCAAAGGAAAAAATATATGTGAAAACTCTCTCACAGATACACAAACATTATTTCGATAATATTTTATTTCTTCTGGTCTGTAGTGTATTATTTAACACTATTCATTTCACATTGAATGACGGTTCGTTTGAAATCAGAATCGCCAATCGAGCACTGAGCCTTCAGCGAACATCACACAAACAGCGCCACATTCAAGCGCATTAGATTTGCATTGTGAATGGAAGTGGTGAGAGTTCGAACTAATGAAATACAACAACAAAATATGCGAAAGGCTCAGTGTCCGTCGCCAATGCTATTGAGTCACACAGACTTTGTCGAAATCTACAATTTTGTTTTAAAAATTGCTCCTCTCTTTCATTAGTTGATGCATTGAGATCGCTAGAGATGCGTTTAATACAACAAATTATATACATGTGTGTATGTTTTTGGTTCCATTTTGGACTGTCTATTCATGTGATTTAAAACAAAAAACGAGTGAATATTCCAATAAATTAAACATATCGTTTGATATTTGGGCCGCAAAAACAAAAATTGTGCTTCAAATGGATTTCCTTTTCTGTTGTAAAATCGAAATAAATACATTTTTCGATTGGCAATTTGTTTAACAATTCTTCGAAAATGTTAGACATAACTGATTATGTGTGAACGTGGTTGGTCTATGCATGTGTGTACACTTTTTAGTTAGTTTTTTTTTTTAAATCGTGTGTAATTTCTACCAATCCACGTATTGAATTTAATTTGCCTTATAGAGTTCTTTCTTTCTGTTTTAGTTTGTTGGTTACTTGGCTGATTGGCTGATCGGTCAAATTCAATAATACCACATATAAATCATTTCTGAATAATTTATATTGCTTTGAAATGCCACATTTTGTTTCGACTCATATGAGCCGAATACATGACTACTGCATTTAACAGTCACACAATTTAAATATTCACCAATGGCTTCTGAATTAAGCAATAATTTTATCACTTTGATGTCGCTCAGTATTAGCAAAAGAAGATGATAAAGATGAAGAAGAAAAAGAAGAATCAAAAATATGCAGCGCACATTTGCTCATTTTGGTAATAGAAAAGACATTGGCTTGGATTTGGTTACGCTTAGCTTTGAAATATCCCAATTCATCTATCTGAAATAAAGTCTTTAAATGTATATTGTCTCAAAGCATATTAATAATATATCCACTTTGTGTCATGAGAATTGTATTCAAATATTAGATTATTTAGTATTTTATTTTATTTTAACCAATATTCATTTTGTGATTTGGCTCTGGATATTTATTTTAAACAAATTGATATTAATCATTGATATTCAATAACACATAAACAAATAATAAAACCTAATTTAACGTTGGAGCTTTTTTTGTGACTATATCCAGGAATTAAATGAAGAATATGAAACAAGGATACATGTCATACATGAAACCTCAGTTGCTTTGTCCTTTTTTCAAGCAGAAAAGACTAAAAAAAATAAATCTGAATTCTATATCAAAATGTTTGATCAATTTTATGCATGTATTTAGGATTTTTAATAGCTTAGACCATAGTCTCATATAGTGATGACCGGTTGATGTACGACTCAACACACGTAAGTTACGACGTACTTGAAAAAATCTCAACCCAATATCGATACTTTAAAACTATTCAATATTTATCAATTTTAATAAAAATCACCTCGACTTTGTAATGTTGAAAATAATCAGAAAAATGGCGCCAAAGAGATATTCATATACAAATCACAAAAAAAACTATGTACAGTATAATAAGTTATATGCGTTTATTTTTACTCGCAAAATGCAATCAGAACCAACCGCTTGAAATGCAATCGGATTTGATTTTACTTTTGAATGCATAAAATATGCACAGAAAATGCAAGAAAATAAAATGAACAAGAAAAAAGGAAGAATGAATAAAAAAAGACAAAACTAAAAATGAGACGGCCGTCCGGCAGCTATTACGACGGGCGATGCCATAACTGGTTTTTTTTTTAATACTTCTATATGAAATGAAAAGAGTAGATAATTTTTGTGCATGGCAGTAAAAGCCATAATTTATCTGAATACATTCGTGGATTTGGTCGAAGATTCAATGTACGTGCGAGTGCGTTACGTGTTGTGTTCGCTATTTGTCTTTGTTTGATTTTTTTGTTGTTGTTTTTTTGAATTTATATTGTTTTTTTCTCTTCACTTTTTTTACAACTAAATGCCGTTGAACATCTGTTAAAATATGAAGAAAAACCTCTTTCAAATACTGAATAAATTATTGACAATTTGTCCAAAATGATCGTCTTATTTGAAATAATTCAAATCTAATCATGAAAATGTTTGTACTTTTAAACATTGTGTAAAATTACATAATGACAATATTTATATATATTTATTATTTCATGTGTTGGCATAAAACAATGAGAATACATTTATCGAGATGTTCGGCAATGTATTTTATGCGATGCCCATTGTAATGGCCACATTTTGTGAAACCCAGTCAAAGCTCACTCAGTTCGGTGTTTGCTATTCGATAAAAAAAACTAATATATTTAAACAATTCAAACAACAATAACAACAACAATCAAAAAAAAAATCACTTAAAATTTTACAAGAGCCGAACCTTGAGTACGAATACAGAACAAAGAGTGCGTATGTGAAAAATCTGATGTAGGCCTTCGTTTCAAATGAAGAAACACTTGGGGCTGATTTTTATAAACAAACAGCCGCTGTGATTGTAAAATACATAACATATGTATGATCAACGAGGCAATTCATCGTGATTTGGAGGATGATTCCACTTTAATTTGCATATTTGGCCAATACGTGGGTTTTGTTTGTTCTATTCACCTTATCTCACTGAATATCTCTCTGTCTCTCTCTCTCTCTCTCTCTCTCTCTCTCTCTCTCTTCGCTCTTCTCTCTTCTCTCTTCTCTCTGTCTCTCTCTCTTTTTCTATCTCCCTCTCTATTTTCCTGTCTACAGCATTCCAACCAAATTTACCGATATACAATAAAAGCAACCACATTTAATGGATGAAAACAACTTGTCAAAGACATGTAATAAATCATTACCATTTGAAATTATGTGTACGGTCTAATTGTATTTGAGCGTTGAATGCTTGAACGTGTCATGACACAATATGAACCAAAATTTAAGAAAAATCATGGTCAACACTTTAACTAATTTAACGAAATGTTTTAAATTTAATTGAAAATTAGATTAGCGTACTTTTAGATTTGAATTTAAGAAACCGTATTGTGAATAATAATTTCTCTAAACGTGTATATATTTTCGAATCCTGTTATGTTCCTATACAAGTCTAATACAATAATAGTCAATCAATTTAAATTTGTCGCAACGTAAAATTCACAGTTAGATGTATTGGCAAACATTTTTCAATCCATTGTCTCCCTTGTATACCATACAAAAGGTTTTGCTTTAACAAACTTATTTTCACCAATTCATTACAAAGTTTACGTGTGAAATTGATCTATTGAGAAATGACAGAATAATTTAAATAGTGACACATGATGAGGTTCGTCATCATTTACTTGGTTGTCATCTTTAAAATTCTATTTGTTAATTTATTCCACATATTGAACTATTTCCAATAGCTAAAAATTCGATGATTTTTAAATGAGTGAAGATGAAATACAAATGGCCGCAAATGGTTAATGGAATAATTTGGGGCATAGTAATAGTTTATTGTTTATTTTTTTTACTTCTTCTTGAATTGAGTGTGACCAAATATAATATAAACAGAAAGAAAGAAAGAAAGTCGAACATTTTTAACGGACGCGACAAAGCCATCAATTGGCGTCTATTCAGTAAATAAATAGAACTAGACACGCATATTAAACGATAAATAGATAGATTCGAATAAGTTTTGGCGAATAAAAGAATATTTTGTTTAGAGACAATTTGTCATGTGCGTATTTCGATGGTGCGGGTCGTGCACCTTATTGATTTTGTATTAAAAATACATAATTTTAAGCGCTTCTTATATGTGATGTGCCTTCAAACCGAGACTACTATTGTATTGGCATTATACAAATCGATTGAAACTCACGTGTACGTCAACCGTAAATGTAATGAATTTAATCAATGAGCTCATACATTTTGCGGGGCAAACGAAAACTTCATTTTGAATTTATGCTAATATAAACCAAAAGTTGATATATACATTCAATAAAATGAGGCACATTTCGCAAATGCATTTTTGGGGGGCCCTTAATCACAACATAGTCAGCTATTTGAACTAGTTCTTGAATGGAATGAATGCCGAACAAACGGGCTCTTGATTTATGCGATCATTGCCGACACGTTTTATACCATACAGTTGTCTAAACTGCGTTGGGCTGAAACAAATCTGTACTTTAAGTGTAAAACAACGTTTATCTATTAAATGGACTTTACACACAGTCATTTAGAAATAATATATTGAATTCCATTCAATGGAATATGTTCACTTTATACCGTGTGTGTGTGTTTTTTTTCCTTTTTGAAATATGCACAAAGTTCCGCAATGCGTATGATATTCTAAGTGTTTGTATTTTAAAATATTAATCATTCATATTGATAAATTGAAGAGATAATAAGAAAAAAAAAATTAAGGCAATTCATTGTGTCAAGTCTTAGTAGTTGAACGGAAAATGTCTGAGTGAAATTGTAGAAAATGGAAGGTATAAATGTATTCAAATTTCAACATTGTTACCACAAATGAATACTGTTTTCCCTAATCATGTACATTTGTATCTATATAACTGTGAGATTTGAAAAATTAGTTTGCATAAAATTAAAGAACAAAAATAACTAATGCGTTAAAATATCGTTTCTTTTTCCAATGACATTTACTGTTGGTTGTCATTGTGTCATTTATTATTCATCGATAAACTCAATAATGATATTTTTAAAAACAATAATCTTCATTATTTTCATTTTTTTTTTCTTTTTCGAATAGAATGAAAAACATTAACCAACTATGGACCGGAATTGTGTTATTACAATGTATTGTTGTTGCATTAACAACCGACCCAAAATTCGATCCGACTACGCGTATGCGATTAGTTTTAGTACCAGCTGATGCAGCCGTTGGATCAGTCATTTATCGCCTACGTGCATCCGATGAAGAATTTGATTATCCACTGACATTTGAACTCGTTGGTATGAGCGAAAACAAATATCCGATTTTAAATTATTTATTGGGTGTATGTATATGTGAGATTGATAAATTATTCATTTATTTTTGTTTTTGTTTTTTTTTTCTAATTAGATGGTGCGTCATCGTCAACAGTTCAAATTGAAAATTTAGAATGTACGAAATACAATTCGATTTGCCAAGCTAATGTGGTTCTGATACGAAGACTTGAACCGGGACGATATTATGATTTTAAAGTTTCAGTTAAAGACACCAAAGGTGGCATGACACAACAAAGCTGTTCAATTACAGCTACAAATTATACTACCCCACATGATCTAATATTTCCGCATAAAGCTGGTATTATTATGGTGCCCGAGGTAATCGTTATGCATAATAAATTTATTTTTTTTCTGTATTTGGCCTGAAAATCACCTGACATTTTTCAATTTGTCCAGGATGCAAAACGTGGTACAATGCTTGATTATGTAATTGCACGAAAGAATCCACTCTATTCTAAGGATGTAATTTTGGAACTACATGGATCACCATTGTTTGCTATTCGCCAAAAAATCATTTCTCCACAGACTACGGAAGGAACAATAATTTTACTTGGCCCCTTAGATTTTGAAATGAGATCAATGTATCATTTAACGATATTAGCAAATGTAAGTGTTTTGATGAAATAAATAAAAATTTAAGCTGTTACATACTATAATGGGCATTATAATGGGTTTATTCAATCCAATAAAATGTTTTTTTCGTTTAAAATACAATTAGGATGCATATGCCGAACCAGGTCAAGACACCAGAAATATTGCTGGACTTGAAGTAGTTGTCATAGTTCAGGATGTACAAGATGTGCCACCAATTTTCACAACCGCTCCTCCCGTAACTCGACTTCCAGCTTCGCTACTGCCAGGTGATAAGGTGGGCAAAAATTGTATTTTTATTTTGCTTTTCATAGTTTTTCGGAAATGCAAACTTAATAAAAAAAAAATAAATTTTCTTAATATTTTCAATTTATAGATTTTACACGTACATGCCGAAGACGGAGATAAAGGAAATCCGAGAGAAATACGCTATGGTCTTGTTTCGGAGGGCAATCCGTTCACATCATTCTTCAGTATTAATGATACCACCGGTGAGTTCATTTGAAGTTAATGGAAAAGTTCATAGCGTGACGTGAACCTAATGTCATGCATTTAACTTATATATTCGAAAAATCAAGACAAACTACAATTATTAAACGCAATTTTAAGCATAGTTTATCACATATATTTAATCAAAATTCTACAGAATTTACGATGAAATAAGAAATGTGCTCTCTTTTTTACATCATATAATTCAGAATTTCATTTTCATCTAATTTTCCGATTATTCTCTCTTTCTTTCTGCTTAATTTATATGAAATTAGTGTAAAATATTGTAGCAAGATTTTAGACTTTTTATTTTCGAATAAAAGTTAGTTTTGTACATAAGAATTGATAAGAATAAAGAGATTATAGCACAAAAACGTGTACTTTGGGAAAATATTTCCTTTTGAATGACAAAGAAATTGTAATATGATTCGCCATTTTGTTACTCAAAAAGAGATTCAATTTCAAAGCAATCGAGATATTAAAACGTGGTGCCTCGGTTGGCCGTGATATAGGCAAAGCCAATGGCAGTAAATATTATAAATAAGCGACCGAATTAAACTATGGTAAAGTAGGCATTTATTTTTTTTTTGAAAAAGGAACTTTGTGAAAAATGAACGAAGCAAAATAGAAGAAAAGAAGCCATAAAAATTGATGTTTTAAATATGAATGAGTTGATCATGGACCAATGCGGTCTCGACAGTTGCAAATGCATCGATTCTGGTAAAAATTTGTGCACATTATGCACAAGAATAATCAAATTCAAGAGAGAGAGAGAGAGAGAGAGAGAGAGAGAGAGAGAGAGAGAGAGAGAGAGAGAGAGAGAGAGAGAGAGAGAGAGAAAGAAATAAATAAATAAACGAAGAAGATTTTCATGCATGGGACGGAGCAAGAGTATACAAGATTGTAGCTGATTCAAGTATGTATCAGTGCGAAATAAAATCGTGTGGATAAACGAGCTCACTATCTTGAGCATTACACAATTACTTCATCTTCTGTTTCAAGCCAAAGAAACAACATTACGCTTCTATTTTAGCTTCGAACGCGTGATTGTTATTATTATAGGTCAAGCTCAAGTTGCTGACCTTTGCCAGTTTGAATGTTGTCACCAAACCAAGTTGTGTTTTGCATTTTTCGTTGCAATATTGCAATATTGCAATATAGTTTGTTTATTCATCTTTTTATATATAATATATGCTTTTCACAAGTATGATCACAGAAAATGCTACGTGATTGGTCAAAGAATACAATGCAAACGAACCGAAGAAAATCGTTGTCAATCAAAAGAATGGATTAAAAATCATTGTAATACGTAGTTTCGGAATTTTTTACGTGGATATTGCACAATTTAAAGAATTTCATTTGAACTAAATCATGTATTTGTTTCTGTGTAGAGTTTGTTTTTTCAAAGAAAGAGGCATTTGAAAAATGAATGTTTATGGAAAATATTGAGCATTTATTAAAGTGCGTGCTTTTTATGTTAAACTATGCCATTTATTATTTTTTGTATCATCGCATATTTTCAATTTGTATCGAGAACTGAACAAAATACATGACTACTAAATAATATTGTAAAAAACACAAAGTTCGAAGTAGAAGCAATTTTTTTTTCTGATTTCAATCGCAAATAAATCAAATAAATAGTTAAAAAGATAACAAAAGAAGACATGCTTAGAACATGTTCAACACTAACCCAATTCTTATTAGAATGGATTCACATGGAAGAAAATATTTGAATATTCATGAAATGTCACTTATCGGGATAACGAACTTGCCAACGTCTGCATGTGTTGAATGTGCGTGATATTTTTCTTTCTTAGCCTATGCAAAATAGAGTAAAAATTGTTGGATTTTCTCGTTTCCTCTACGACGAAATTTACAATTCAAATTTCCGTTTGCGTCGAGCACGTAAGAACTACAAAAAGAAAAAGAAATCTATAAAAAAATTATATTGGAGAACCGAACGCGAATATCCATATCACGTTTCTTAATAAATGTTAAAAGAGATTAACAACCATCCAAAATACAAACAATAGCGCTTTTGAATGGCTAACAGCATTTAAATGTTATATGCGAATCATATATCAGTAGAAAATCCTTCGTAAAACATATAAGTGTCAAATAACAAAGAATATTTTCACTAACTAACAACACATAATTAATTCTGACCCAATTCCATACTTGATCGCAATATAGAGATATTTTCTATCAAAATCACGACAAGAATTGTACAATGTGATATCATTGGTTCTTTCGAATGGAACAAGAAATAGCGAAAATAACGAGAAAAAAAAATAAAATAAAATAAAACAAAGAAGGATATAACATAATAAAGGAGAAGGCAAATAAAAAAAATCGTTTTCAAACCACACATTTGAATTCATTAAACTACTCACTCAATGCATAATTTTTTTTGACTGTTCTGAATTTGAATAGATTTTTCGGAATGTACACTATTTAAAGAGCAGTGTATTTAATGTACATTGCAAGAAATAAGGTTAAAGTCACCCACATTTTTGGACAAAACATGAAAAATTGAAATTTTTTTCGCTATTTCTTCATAAATTTTATTTATAAACTTTTAAAAATATATTTTAGATAAAAATTTGGTGAAATATTTTGATTTATTTGATTTTTTCAAGTTTTTTTGATTTTTTGCTTGTTTTTAACGTTAAAATCACATTTTAAGAAAAAAAATTAATTAATATTTTGTGTGTTTGCCTTTGGCATCATATAATGCGAGAATACGGCGAGGTGGACTGTCATATAGCGATTTGATTTTGGCCTTGGGGATGTTTTGCCAAGCGGCCACGATGGCTTCAGTCAATTCGTTTTTGTTGTTGTATTGCCTGCCATTTTTGTATACTTGACGAGCGAAAATGCTTCATAAATTCTCGATTATGCTCATATCTGGAGATTTTGCGGGCCAATTGTTGAAATGGAATATTCCGTGTTCCTGGAAAAAGGTTAGAGTTGACTTGGCCACATGAATTGGCGCATTGTCCTGCTGAAATTGCCAGCCCATATGATGGGAAATAAGGACGAATCATCTGCTGGTACTGTACCGCATTCATTCTGTTTGATATAAACAACAATAATCGATCCACCGCCAGATTGACGTG
The DNA here is from genome assembly GCA_029041755.1 of Resseliella maxima. Lineage (NCBI taxonomy): Eukaryota > Metazoa > Arthropoda > Insecta > Diptera > Cecidomyiidae > Resseliella > Resseliella maxima. The sequence continues at coordinate 50,811 of JAQOWM010000826.1, read as the reverse complement.
AACTGAAAATCTTTACTTCGGTGCGCAAATCATGCCAATAATACGCAAATCCATCTGGACCGTCCAAATTATTTTTTTCCATTGAGCTTCCCAGTGTATGTGGTCCAATGCGAATTTCTTGCGGCCCTCATTATTGGCTTTGGACAACATTGGTTTGCGCTTCATTTTCTTGTATTTTAAGTGTTTTGAACCACTTAAAATTTGTTGAATACGTCGAACACCAACTGGCAAATCATTTTCACTTGATAATTGACGAGCGGACTTGAAACTGTTGCCAGCACTTCGAATTAATCGGCCGGCCGGATACGTAATTTTATCCATAATTCTCGCGATTTTTGATGAAATTATTCAACACAACTTTAGAACGGCCGATTTCCTTTGCTATCTCTTGGTTTGAAAACTTACTATAATCTTTTAGTGTGAAAATTTTGGCTATTTCAGCCTTTGTCAATGGCTTGCCCTTACCCATTGTTGTTTGATCAAATTTGGAATGACAACTGCGCCATATCATTGTGAAATTGCACAAATAGACTCGCAAAGGTGCATAACGGTACATTCGGACAAAAACAAATGACCGAAGTGTCAATAGAATGATTTTTCCGTTTACTGCATAACGTCGAGTGACTTTAACCTTATTTCGCACTTCAAACATGCCAAAAATCGGAAAAACTTGGAAAAATCGATCCAAATTAAATATTTTGCTAATTTTTCTTCAAAGATATATTTAAAATGATTATTTATTAATTTTATGAAGAAATAACGAAAAAAAAATTTTAATTTTTCATGTTTTTTCCAAAAATGTGGGTGACTTTAACCTTATTTCGTGCACTGTATGTCATTTTGTAATTAAATTTTTATGTAATTTTTACAGGTGAAATATTCTTGCTGAAGCCAATTGACGAAATATCAGCTATTACGCATGTGGGTGACCCAGTCCTATTGACAGTCATTGCTGAAGAAGTAAAAAAATTGCGTGATGAACCTCCAGCGATGGCAACGACCGTTCAATTGGCATTATTTCTTCCAGAACGAGTTAATTCACCGCCTTATTTTGAGAATGACCAGTAAGTAGCAATCAAAAATTCAAAAATTCAAAAAAAAAAAAATTAATAAAAAAATAAAAAAAACAAAAAAATAAAAAAAATAAAAAAAATAGAAAAAATAAAAAATTTTAGATTGAATGATAAAATCCAATTAATTTGTGTATGTTTGCAGTTATGTTGCGAGAATTGATGAAAACGCACTCCAAGGTACAGCATTAATATTTAGCGATCCATACATTCCGCATGTTTATGATGATGATACAGGCAAAAATGGTGTGTTTTCACTCACACTACTTGGAAATAATGGTACTTTTGAAATATCGCCAAATGTTGCAGAGCGACGTGCCAATTTTCTTATCTACGTTCGTGATAATCATCTTCTCGATTATGAAATAAGACATTCGGTTCAATTTAAAGTAAAAATTTTCGAACTTTTTCATCATATTTTAATATGGAAATCATTCATTTCATTTTATTTTATTTTAGATCCTTGCACAGGAGCTAGGTCCAGCGACAAATCTCTCAAGTTTAGTGAATGTAATTACATACATCAACGATTTGAATGATAATCCACCGGTATTCGACAAGGATATGTATATTGCAGAAATACCGGAAAATATAACTGCTGGACGTCGAGTCACAGAGGTTCATTATAGACGCCGACTGTTAAATGTTCAATGCTTTATTATAATTTTATTGTTATTTTATCATGTTCATCAATAGGTTCATGCCACTGATATTGATACAGGAGCTGGCGGTCGAATTCGATACACACAAATACTTGGCTACTTAAATACATCATTAAATCTCAATTCAGACAACGGTATGATCATTATTTCAACAGATAATCATGGATTTGATCGAGAAATGATGCCAGAATATCATTTATATGTTGAGGCGCGTGATAATGATGGCACCGGTAATAGTGCTCAAGTGCCATTAGTGTTGAAAATTATTGATGTAAATGATAATGCACCGATATTTGATAAGCCAATATATGAATTCATTCTTTCATCAAATCTGCGAAATTTCACAATACCAGCATTTGTAAAGGCAAATGATGCCGATGCAGAAGAGCCAAATAATGTTGTGCGCTATGAAATTATAAGCGGAAACTATGAAAATAAATTTCGATTGGATAAATATACAGGTATGATAAATACAGGCAAATAGTTACACAGGCACATGGAAAAGGAAAACCCTTTTATTCAACAAAAACAAAAGCAAAAAGGTTTCAATTGAATCATTTTCGTGTTATATTTTTTACTTGAATTTAGGTCAGCTAATGCTGATTTCACCACTTGTGATTGATCGACAAAAGTCACCACCGAATCGTCTATCACGCGATGCAGATGTTTACACCCTGACAATACGAGGTAACTACACTTCTGCAAAAAGAAGAAGAAGAAGAAGAAGAAAAAAAGATTGTTTTATTTGTGATTTTTTTCTTTATAGCATACGATTTGGGTGTGCCAGTTATGTTTTCCACCATAAATGTTCGCATTTATCCACCCGAAAGTAAAACGCGAAGCGTTACATTTGTACTGCCTGGTCACAATATAGACCGTAAAAAGACTGAAGAAATATTATCAACAATTACCGGCGGGCGTGTGATTATTCACGACATACAACCGTATAATGATGACCATTTGAATGACGGCACTATTGATGATTCAGATGATAGTAATATCAAAATTGTCGATGGTGCAAATAACAAAAAAGATCAGTAAGTATCGTCGGTGTCACATAATTTCATTGCAGTTTTTAGTCAGGTTTTTAAATAATGAAAATGAATGATTGTCTGACACTCTACTCAAACTTTTTTCTTTTTTTTTTGAAACCCTTTCTTTTTTCAGAAGTTTAGTTACCGCTACTGTTTTGTATGATAGCAATTCAATTGTGGATATTTTACAAATACAAAAGAGATTATCACTTAATAATTCCACATCAGGCATCTCGGTTCGGGATAACAACAATGACGAGGTTAGATTTTGTTTATTTTCTTGATCGCGAATTTTTCTTCAAATCAAATTTTCCTTGAAATTTTAATTTTATCTCATTATTTCCTATAGAATGTTTATACGGCTGACAATAGAGTACTTTTTTGGTTACTCATTTGTTTTGCCATTATTATAGCGTTGGCAATTTTAACATTATTACTGTGCTGTGCGTGTCCATGGTGTCCGCTCTACAATGCAACCAGGTCAGTTTATGTTGAAATTGAATTGTAGAATTTTGCGCATGCGATTGCCTTTTGTAACTCAACTAGATTTAATTATGCTTGTAAAATGAACAACAACAACAAAAACACTACACCATAGACTTTTGTAACTAAATTAGCTAATCGCACCAATCACTTTAATTAACAAATCTTTTGCCTGGTCACATTTGACTTATTCAATAAAACCAAATGATGCACACTTCGCACTACAACCAATAATATAAAGAGAAAAAAAAAAATATAACTATGATGAAATTAATAAAAAAAAATCGTGTGCACCGTAAAAATTTATTTTCAAGTTAACATTTCTAATGAATGTTTCCCAATAATTTGTTTGTGCGTATGTGCGTGCGTGTGTGTGTCTTCCTCTCGATATATTGCAAATTATTTTCTTTTTCTTTACTTGTAGAAAAAATGTGATTAGGGATCGTAGTACTGAAGACGATGTTCATCTAGTTCATAGAGAGTTGGACGTAGGCAAACAAACAAATAAATCCGTTCAGGTAGATAGTTAGAGATATAAATTTATTAGTTTTCAAATCAATATGAGTTTTGCATTCATTTGTATACTTCAAAAACTGTTGAACTCCCAAAAATTTGCCCAAAAATTGTCCGTATCATTCTGTTAGACTGAAAATAATCTCACAAATTGTATATATAAATCTACAATACATATAAATTAAATAAAAAGAAATTCAACAAAACACTAACAGATGTGAAAATATTTCATAAAACATTGAATGCAAAGATTTCTTAATTAATTTAGTTTTATGCTAATTAAATCATTTCCATTCGATCTAAATGATTGAATACAATCTACTAATGCTATAGTTTATTAAAATTAAAATATGTGGAAATTGAAAAGGGTTTTTACTGGCGATATCGTTATCGATGTAATTAGCTCGATTGATTGATCTATATATATATATATATATATAAATATTTATGATAATTTAAATCAGGTGGCGGAATGGATGGGACGACGAGAAGCGTGGTCAGCAGAGAAATCATCGGACTCCCGTACGAAACCAACACACTGGGAATTTCGTCGGCGAGACGAACATCGCGAAAATATAGAAGCTAACAGCCTACACGAAGCTAGTGTGAAACGAGTGCGCTCAGCTGAAGATAAGAGAACGGTGAAAATTAAGTAAGCCCATTACTGAAGTAAATCAAATTATATTTGGTGAAAATTCTATTAAAATGAAATGTTATTTAATATTTTTAGAAATAATTTTAAAGATGCGAGAGCAGCCAAAGAAACTCAATTTCATAGTTCCCGTACCAATTTGATAAGTGAGCGGGAAGGATATGGTGACGAAACTGATTTAGATTTTGAACAAAGAAAAAGCAAGCATATTGATGATTTGGATTCAATGCGCCGTCATGAAATCGACCGTGGAAGTGATGTTGGTTATGAGCCACGTTCTAGCCTAAAGCGACATGACGATGAACCAACTGTTAATCGAGATCAGTATTTTATTAAGGAAGGCAACGCTGAAATTCTTCGTTTAATAACACGCGGTAAAAATGATGATGAAAATATTTACGTAAATATTCCACCGCAACAGCCTCAATATATAATGGTGGAAAATGGCGGCAAAGAAATTTTAATGAAACGTTTTATTGATGAACAAGTAAATGGCAAGCACATTATTCGGGAGCATTATCAAATTGTGCCAACATTAGCGGCACATAAAATGAGTGACGAAATGCAAACGGCACCACATATCAGTGAAATTTATGTGAATAAATCACAACCAGGTAGCATGATTTATTCGCAAACAGATCAGCAACACGAAACAAAAATTATACATACAAATTCTGCCCAAACTGCTCCAAATCTAAGCGTTCCAGAAACACAATTACAACATGCGTATTCCAGTCAATCATTAATTCAACAAGAATTGGAAACATCGCTAAAGCAACAAAACGCATTATTGCGGCAAATTTTATTGGAAAAAGAAAAATTACAGGAAAAATATAGTCAACAAGAGATTGCACTTGAAACACAAAGCCTTCCTGGTCATTCAATGGCCATTGCCACCCAAACCGATTGTGAGGCTGGCACACAAACTGATTTTGTATCAACAAAACCGATTCGACGACGAGCTCGCAGTGAAAATGATGATTCAATGTCGGAAGATGAATTTGAATATATTCGATATAGTCCTCCAAATAGTCCAGAAGGTGTGTATTGGATAAAACGAAAGAAGCACAAAAAGAAAACCCGCTATCGCATGTCAAATAAACCGCGAAAACGGGTTGTTATGGTTGAGGAAATAAAACGTAAAATTCGTACTCCAATTAAAGAAGAAAGTGAAGAATTCATTGGTCAATCACCGCCCCGAACATATTTTGAAACAAAGACTAGCATTTTGCGTCGAATGAAAAATGAAAAGTCACCACATAAACATGGTAACAAACATAAATCTGGTAGCAATCATTCGGCTGGTCTAAAAAAAGATGTTTTGATGGAAATATCGGATTCATTTGATGAGAAAAATCAAGAATATAATATGAACAGTTCGGAGAGAAGGAAAAATTTCCAAAAAGAACATTCGAAAAAGATTGAATATTATGAAGATAGCGATCAAGCAAATTTAGAATCAGATAGTGAAATTGTTATAAGACGAAATAACTATTCAGCTGACAGTCTCGAAGAATATTCGGATATTGAGGAGATGAGTAGCCAAGAAAAGCAACGAAATTACCGTAATATAATATTTTCGCGTCAAGGTTCATCAACTGAGGCCAAAGAAGCAGCTGGATACTATGATTCCGATGGAAAACAATTCAAATCTGTTCACAGTGTTCAATCAACACCAGCATCAAATCGCACATCACGTAGAGAAAGTGAAAATGTACAAGATCGAGAATGGCGTCATCGTCAAACGACATCGGAGCCGCCACCACATCGAACAAGAACTAAAACACAAAAGCCATCCGAACATCGTCATGCCAAACGTGTAGTTGCACAAAGTGAAGCTGATTTAATAAACTGCATGAGAGACGATGGATTTGAAGTTTCCAAACATGTATCTGCACCACGATACATGGAATGGTACTATAATAAATCCAAAGAGAGTGATTTAGAAAAGAAACGTTTAGATGATTATCGAAGTGAAAAAGAGAAAAGTAAAGTTGGTAATAAGAAAATGGTCGGTGGCATTGAGAAGCGTATCAAATCGAAAGCAGCCAGATCGAATGACATCATTACAAGACCAGAACCTGCATCGAGAATACAGCCACCGCCCAAAGGAGCTCGAATGCTGAAGGAAGATGTAAAAAAAAATAAATCATTTGCTCAAAAGTCTCAAACCGATACCAATCATCCGTTGTTACAATATTCCGAGCATCGATATGAGCACGAGTATAGCGGTGCATCCGACATTCCAGTGCCACCTACAAAACTTCCACATTACATGTACCCTGAGACACCACCATTAGCAAGTATTGAGAGTAGTCGAAGAAATAAAAATCAAGACAAGGCCAAACCAAAACCATCACCAATACATGAGCACGAAGTGAAAGAACATTCATCGCGTCATTCATCACAAAGTGAAATCAATCCGAATCAAAATGCATCAAAGCAATTAAATGCATCTACTTTGGAAGATGATCATGATTCGGGCATTGCAATGAATTCATTATTACATAGTTTAGGTAAAATATTTAATATGCCATTTACACAAAATTATTCATTTTATCTCCAATATTTAATTGGAATTTCTTTCTTCCACTCCACTTTAGGTAAACGAAATCCCATTGCTGATAAGAAAAGTGTTTTCACAATTGCCTACGACGAAGCGAAAATTAATAAAATTCAATCGGAAAGCGATTCGCCACAAGTGTCCTAAATAATAATTTCAAATCAGTTTTAAAATTCATAAACTGAGCTATTTTTTCATATAAATACAATGAATTTCGCGAGAATTGTAATTGAATTCAAATGTAAACGCATATGATATTGTAAGCAAAGCGTTTCTACGTTCCCAATTTGAATTAATTTATGTAAATAAATTTGTTGAAGATATCCTAAAACTGCCATAAATTCAACCAATTTTCATTTCTTCAAAATATACTTATTTAAAAAAGGAAAAAAAAGGAAAAAAAAGGAAAAAAAAGAAAAAAAAAGAAAAAAAAGAAAAAAAAAGAAAAAAATATAAAGCGGTTGGAAAATGATTTATTACTAAGAATTTTTTTATTTTTTAATTAAGAATTTAGCGTCATAACAATTCATCCAAAAAAAAAAGAATATTCAAATGCTGAAATGACAACATTTAGAACAATACTTTATCAAATTGTAAATAAATTCAAATTTACTTAGTTGAAATGATTAAAATTTAAATTAAAAACAATTCAAAGCTAGAGTGTGATTTTTCAAAACTTTTTGTTGTCAATTAGGTGAGTATTGATTGCTTGTTTTATCGTATTTCGAATTTTAATGCAATATAAACCTGAATTTCTTCTCTCCAAATTGGATATTCGCCTTAATTTTAAATGAATTGATTATTTGAATGTAGATAATCCCGAAAAAATACGAATTTAAAAATAAATAATATTGTAAAAATAAACTCAAAATAAGAAAGCTAATGACCGATCTCATCTGAAATGTCATATTTGTGAATAATCAGCCGATTCAGATATGTCAAAAACTCAGTTTGACAGATGTTGAGATCAAAAGGAAGAAACCATCCATACTGTTATTTCATTAGGATTAAAAATTATTCCTTTCGGATTAATTCAAGAAAAAATCCAAATGGATTAATTAACACCTAACAAATAGCGTATTTTGCCCAAAAGGGCCAAGTCAACTACAAAGCCATACAATTGTGAATGCTTCTGCTGTCATAGCAAATGCATCAGCAGCAACACCCACAAATGTATGACAAACTTGCAACAAAATGTTACATTTTAGATTTTAAATATCTAATTTTTTTTATCTTAAATCTACATATTTGAATCGATTTTATTGATTGTTGATATTGTCCGCTGGTGTTGGTCGCACAAGTGATTCTGTGCCCTGTTGAATGAAAATAATAAACACAATTGATTAGATAAATTGATTCATTCAATCTGTTCTTTTTCTCCTTCATATTGTTCAAATGATAAATAAACAACCAATCATTAATAAACACATACCTTTGTATAAGATGCACTTTGCTGCTACAATATCACGATACCAAACGGTAGTCCGTGCGACTTTCAGCTGCCATTCTGGTACAATATGAATTGTTGGGGCCAATTGTCCACGTGACTTAGTTTGAATGCTCGTTGGTATCAGCATTTGTGAATTGTACATGCAGTTACGGCACACCTAGAACTTATGACTCCTCGTTCTCCTGTCGAAACGCTTGAAACAATTGGCGCACGTTTGAGATGTCATGTATTCTTCGACATTCATTATCATAGCACAATCTTCTCTCTTCCTTACGCTGTTCATCAAGCTCCCGGTGCACGAACAAATTCCTTTATTTTGATTGGTGAATTGGGTGCAAAATCAGCCGCTCCTAAATAAATCAGTGATTGTTTTCCGTTCGGCACAATTTTCATAGCCATTTCATCCAGTGCACGATTCACATCCATGTATTTCTCAAAAGCGAGACGGGCATAGTATCTAAATTCAAAACAAATACAAAATACAATGTAATGTCAAATGTGAACAAAAATCAAATTTGATTTTGTTTTCAACAATCGCATAAACAACATTACCTTTTCATATGCGCTGCAATGGCATTTCTATGCATTTATTTATTTATTTATTTATTACGAAACCTAAATTTATGTCAATACGTGCTCACTAGCAAGCTAGTAAACATGCTGGTCAAAGACCCAATGCGACATAAATTCCGCCCATGGTACGACTTTAGCAAAGAGAATACAATCAGGGGTAGGATGGTATTAAAGTGAAGCTTCAAGATTGGATCCGGAAAACCATGGTAAAACCGGCCTGCCTCTGGAGGGACAGGGGAAATACAATAATAAATTCACTTAAAATTAAATTACGTTAACAATGATGAATAAAGCAATAGAAATAACAAAAAAAAAGTAAAAATAAAGTGTAAAGAAGAGAAAGGATAGAAGAGAGAAAAAAATAGCTTTAAACTAATTGGAAAAGAAATTGCACGAAAAACCACCGAGTGAATGAAGATTATATTATATTTTTATATTATTGCACGGACCGCAGATGATTTTTTAACGCGTTTTTAAATGAAGCTAACGAATCATTGTTTCTAATTTCAACCGGTAAACTGTTCCAAAAATTAATTGCAGAGTAACTGAATACACGTGTGTCAAATGCGGTACGCGGATTGAAATTAACGCGAAGGTTGTCTGGATAACGCGACGATTCACCGTTTCGAATAAACATGTGATTCAGATATTTAGGAGCCTTTTTTGACAACTGCTTGAATATTAAGACGGCCGACTGAAGCTTTGCTCTACTTTCAGGCGTCAAACCATTCAAACGCTCACGGTATTCAGTAACATGTTCACTACGCTTTAATCCGAAAACATATCTAATCTTATCGTTGTCAGCGATGAGATCACGATTGAGCTGATTTAGAGTGCACCCCAGCCATAAGTTACTACATTCCCATAATCCATAATGGGGTCAATGAGCGCCGCAGCCATATCACGTTTGATATAATTGGGTATAAAATGCTTTGTGTGCCGAATGCGATTTAACACACCATACACTTTTTGCAATTTACACTTGCATAGAAGACGAAGCTGTATGTAATTCATCCATCCAACACCACGCGATGAAGGATTATTATGTGCTGCCAAATCATCCTGTTCTTCACGTCGATAATATTTGGTGAGCTTATCCCAGCGTTTCTTACGGAATTTTGTCTTGGCATGCCAATTGTATGCTTTGTTTCGCTCTTTTATGTTGACCTAAATAGAGAAACGTAAACAACATAAACGAAGAAAACATAAACGACCATTTCAATCGAAATTAATTTTGAAAACTAAAACAAATGCAACAACAACAACAAATATTTACCTCTTCACCTGTACGAATATCGCGACGCACTATGGCGGTCTTCATATTCATGCCGGGATCAATACCAATTTCATAGTCAAAGTCACCACTATCATATCGATGTTTTATGACTTCCAACTGTGATAAAAATTCCTCTTTTGGAGGAACATTGTATATTAAACACGCTGAAACACCATCGGTCATGAATGAATAGCGAAACTGATGTTTGTTCCGGACCAGTTTTTGAATTTTATCCATGTCCAAAATTTGCTGCCAATAAGTGTCTTTCTGTTCCAAGAATTCCTTCACACACATAATTTTGCCTTTTTCCGATTTTTCATAATTCCGTGGAAGTCTCTCGTTCTCTTTGAGGATGTTGTATAGCTCACGTGAATCGAATCGAAAAAATTTGCGTTTGTAATCGCAAATTGGCACAACGGAGAAATTGGATGCTTTTTTCAGTCGCTCACCGTTTTGCCGACGCATATTGAACGCTTCAACTGCTCGTTGCATTTCGAGCCACATTGGCAAAGAAGCAAACCAATGTTTGTCGATATAATCTCACATTGTGGATGGTGTTATTGGAAAACCGATGACGTGTAATTCCGTTACCAGAATATCAATTCTGTCTTCACCCCAGCCTCCATAGAAATATCCATCCACCACATTTCTGATGGTTCGATTGATGTCGGCATCATTGAATACATACATACCCCGATAAATTGATTCACTTCATGAAGTTGAATGCGTAGATATTTGCGTATGCGATTCTTCATGTGTGTTTTGAAATTTGTTTTAACATTTGTGGCATACGTTGACGATGTGTATTCGAACGGATTGTCCATCGTCAAGTTTGGGAATTCAATATTATTTTGAACACACGAATCGTAAAATTCTCGCGGCATTTCGTAATCACCGGCGTGATCTTTAAGCACCGATTTTAAACAATCCGTAATTTCTGCATTTGCCTCTTTGCTGTTCTTTTCAAAATATTCCCAATTTTGCTGGTCGAAATTGGAATTCACACGGTGCAAAAATTGTAGCGAGGCCAAGTGACACAGTTTTGTATGTTCAATGCTCTTTGCACTTGTGCATCGCACAATATAATTCATCAAATTATCATTTCCCGTTTTTTTTAAAATTGTTTTCAATGCACATTTTATAGTTCGAATATTTTCTTTTGGTGTCTTTTCGCTATCACTTGACTTTTTGATTTTCTTTTCACTAATATTGCAGTCTTCACCATTTTTACGCTTTCTTTTGCGGCCTGCGACACCCATTATATCAGCTATCAGAATGATGATGAATTCCCGAATTTCACCCTATTTATACTCTTCCGAAATGCTGATAAAGCAATGCATGTTTTCTAAAATGTGCAGTTGCCTGGTATCAAATCCACAGGCATAAATCTGCACACTTTTCAAAAAGTGCAAAACTAAATTGATCGGTTGAAAAAATCCCGAACAATCACTGCAAATATCATACACCGGATGAAAACAAATGAACAATCACTATTTTTTATTTCTTCACTGCCAATTTATTGTGCTAACGAACGAACGAACGAAATTCACTCTAATGTTGATTCCAATGGATTCATTGTTTCCATGTTATGCCATCAAATAAAGTGGGATTTCGAAATGAACAAAATAAACAAATGAAAAAAAAACACATAAAATGACAACGAAACAGAAAAAATTCACAAAATCTTCACCAAAAACTAAATATCGTCGAATCATCTTGTCAATGTTAAAACAAATGTTGATTATGTAGAAATCTGCACATTTTTTGAAACCCGGCAAATGAAATACACATATTGAGAAAAGAACTATCAATGAATGTATTGTAAACACTGTATGAAAACAAATGAACTGAAAGCGTTACTTTTTCACTCTGAAGTGCAATATTAATTTGCTGGGACATTCAAAATGAAAACCAATCGTACTATTCTATATAAAATTATAATATTTATCAATTTTGACTCATATAGATTTTCATGTTCGAATGAAAAACAAACGAAATGTGAAATCGTACGGAAGTAAACAAATAAATGGTTATGTTTTCAATGAAAAAAACAGTTGACGTTTCATGTCAAGTCAGTGTTGCTCGAAACGATTACGATTTACACAGTAAAATAAAGTAGAATTGAAAGAACGCATTGTTTTCGCGTAATCAAGTTAATGGCTGTTTATTATAAATACAAAATATATGAGTGATCTTATGAATTATTTATATGCAAATATTTTAATTCTTTTGGATTTATTTTTAATCCATTTGGATTTTTTCTTCAATTAATCCAAAAGGAATTATTTCTAATCCATTTAAAATAACAGTGTAGTATATATCTTACGATAGATTTTTTTTTTCTCTTTTGAACATTCCTTTTTGAAATAAATTATATTAAATCGAAATGAAATTTAATATTTACAACATATACACCGATCATCCAAACATTCTTTTATTCATCAAAACATGTTATTCATCGATCAATGGCAACACCAACTTTCCTATTGTTTCAAGTTTTGACGCTTGTTCACGTTTGTACGAACTTGAAATTTATCACAATATTTACGGTGTGCACGTACGCATACAACTGAAACAACATTAATTAAAATCTATGTCTATTTTACGATCGTTTTCGGTTGTGATTTTTTTCTCTGTCACACACATTTACAAAGTTGTTTTCATTTTTAGTCATTGAGTGATTGTTCGTTGGTTTACACATTTATATAGAATTTACCCCAAAGTGTAATTCAATTTCAATTTACACCCAATCGAAAATAATATAGTGGAAAATTGTCAACCGATTTCTATTTGAAAAGAGCAAACAAATATAGTGACAAAGAAGAAAAAAAAAAATTGAAAAAAAAGGAAAAACATGATGTTGAAAGTGAGTGTTGTGATGCAGTACACTTCCAATGAAGCAAATGGCACAAATGTTAGTGTTGAGAATAATAGTTAGTTAACTTGTATAAAATGACAAACAAAATAACAATATTCATGAAAATATTAATGTGATTTCGACTACAATATTGTGGCTTGAGTTTGCGCAAAATCTTAAATCGTACATTCTTATTACGAGACATATGTAATTATACGCATGTATAATGTTTAACCATTACAAAAAATTGAAAAAAAAAATGGATTTCGTTTACTCAATATGCCAATGCATATTACCACGACGGGGAGAGTATTTCCCGGCTGCAGCCGGATAGCGTGCATACATACGATCAACACAGTCGCTATCCTCAGTCAAAAGATTGAGAGGCTTAATAATATAACGATTTAATAACGTTTATGAACTAATATTTGGAAATTTCGAAATTTAGTAAATTCAGATACAAATGATAGTATATAGATAGATGCAAACCGCAATGCTTTCTATTTGTATATTCAACTCGTAGGAAAAATGGTTTTCTTTTTGATTAATTATTTCATTCATTCTGTATTTAAACTATTCATTGTTATATATGACACGTTTGTTTATGTGTTGTAGTGACTCTCAAATAAGATCACTTGAAGATAGAAGAAGGAGGAAAAAATGAGTGCAAATCATTAGACGTTTATATGCCAATTGAACCCATTTGCATCATCAATATTATTGTGATGACGAATTGTGTGATTTGTATCAATAAGTTTTAGCAACGTTTTGTGTATGGGCCGCACATTTTAACCGATTATTCGATGTTAATATATGAATTGTCGTCAATGAAATTGCGCTCTGCTTTGCAAATTGGCGGGTAATGGCAACCAACATGTAACCAATTGACGAAAAGATTATTTTAAATTAAAGGCAGTTTGCGGTGCATTTTTCGTTTCTTATTTTTTTTTCTTTCTTTGATTACAAACAATAAACAGAAATCAGTACGATAGTTCTTCTTTGGTATAGTTTTTTTTTATTGTTTGTTACGGTGGCCTGGTTCAAACGTCCATTAAAAAATGACAATTTAATATATGAATGATTTAAAAATACCATTGCTAAAAATAACCATTTCATGGTGATTTTCATTGTATATATGATATTCTTTTCGTTCCGTCATACTCGTGATGACATATAGATGGAGGTGTGCGGTGTGTGAACGAGTAAGCATCTTAATAATATTCTCATGTTACAATCGCGCAATTCATATGCTCTTGAATACTGAACATCATTTATTATCCATGCAAAAATTGATGCAATTCTCTAAATAATTATCTATACATCATTGCAATCATGATAATCAAAAACGTGAACTAGAATTAAATGGTCAATTTCTATAGATTTTTTTTTATAATTGACAATATTTAATTACAATTATCGAATTTCTGTCAAAAATGCATTACACACTCTTATATATGTTACGATTTGCCCGTATGTATTCATTGTCAATTATAATTCATCGAAAACAGAAAAAGAAATTTCCAAATTTGCTTAATATCCAAATCTTATTTATCAGTAGTTAGATTTTAGTTATAAATTACACTTATTATAACATGTCCCGCATTCCGCTATAAATCCATGGATTTGCGAATAATCACAAGGGGTCTCTAATCAGTTAGTTTGCGTTCATTTTTATCATATGTGTACGAGATATTCAGAGGAATATATAATAGAAATACAAAACAGAAGAAAAAAAAAAACAACTTAACGCCAATAACAACGCGAATAAGCAGAATCAATCGCGGTATGAGTGACCTAAAAACTAGCTACAAGCATTTATCTCGATACACTGAAATATACCCAGATGAAACGGTCGATTGCGTATACCTAGATTTGTATGTCGTACTTCTGCCACACTCTTTTAAAACATTTATTTATATTTGTTGTACGTATGAAGCGGCATTATATTGAAATAAAGTCATATGACTTGATTTGCTTTTTTTTTCTCTTCTTTTGTTTCGCTTTTCGTTCTCTGTGTGCCATCTCATTCACTTCAACTGATTAGCCAACGTATCGCTTCTCATTTCATCTTCATATATGAGTGCTTTTGGTGTTTAGGTTTTTTTTTTCTTTTTGCCTCAATCGAACACGTGACTTTCGAATACCAGTCAAACTCTGTCTTTTGATGGTGTGCGAATATGTAAATTTACATATATCGTACAGTACATGCAACAATCATATCATCATTTGTGTCTATTAGTGCATAATTTTTTTTCTTTCTTCTTCCTCTTTTTCATGGGGAAAAACAGAATCATATCAATCTTATGATTGAAAAATGAAACGAAATACTTGTATAAAAAGATTTTGAAATTCCCCATTTGATGAACTTACAAAAAAAAAAAAAAAAATCCGTTCATTTACATTGAGTGTAAACGAAAATTTATGAATCATTTAACTGTGATTTTTTGTAATAATTTTTTTTCTGTTCAAATGAAAATGCATATTTTTATCCATACATAGATAATGAACGAATCATTATTTCGGAGTGAAATGATCAGTTGTTATTACGTTGTTTTATGCTAAAAAAAAAAAGCTTTTTCAATAATTCATTAATGAACGTCATTCCAATTTTAAATACTTTCCATGCATTTAATTCATTGTTGGAACACATACACATATTGCAATTGATGTAAATTGCAAATCTAACTTCATATGAGCTTTAAAAGCAATGAAAAAATATATATATAAATTTGTATTTGCAATGGTTGGTGTGGGTCTTTGCCCTTTCAATTTCATTGAATGAATATTTTTTTGTCACCTGTAAATGATGAAATAAATTAATATCAGCAATTAATTGACGACAAAGAGTGTTAAATATCAAAACATGTAATGTCAATTTGTAAAACTAAAAAAGGAATTTCAAATATTTCATGAAGTTTGTATATTGAGTATTTACTATTCATTTTAAATAATTGCAACAAATGCCAATAACGCACATACAAAATTCGATGAGTGCAAACGAATAACGTAAAAAAACATTTTCGCACTCATTGCAGTATTGATAAAAAAAAATTGACGCTGATTGTACTTCAGTCACACAATTCGGCTTAATCTTCAAATGGCCGGATACAAAGCACTAGAGTATTAATTTAATCGTGTTTACCACACATCTCAAAATTGAATATTTCAAACGAAGCCTTGATGACGTGACTGAATACACTTATTCAAAATAGAATAGAATAAAAATAAAAAATAAATGAAAAAGTTTTATCAAATTGTTTCCTTTTTGTTATTACAAATTAAATTATGTGATAAATTTGATATTATTTATAACAAATTGTCGATGTATTGCTGAAATATTAAAATTTAAATAATTTTTACGTTGTGTGATTGATCGATTAACGATATATTTATTTATTCTTTTTTATTAATTTATTAGTATGGGAGTGATAAAGACGCCATTAACTGAGCCAAAACAGCGGTACAAATCCTTCGATGTCACAATGTTTGAAGTATGTTCATCAAATCGTTTTGTTGCTAAGAAGTAAAAGACTTCATTTGAGAAAAATGATTGTGTTAAATAGTATGATTGTGAATTTGTGATTGAAAGAACTCAACACAAGATATAATTGGAAGAAGAAGAAGAAGAAAAAAAGAAAAGAAAAGTAAAGCAAAAAGTGAAAAAAGAAATAGAAAGAGAAGACACAAATCGAGTGTAGTGCAGTTAACTGAATGGAAAGAGTTCGATAACGATTTGATTAATTTCAGAATGGCTTTATTTAATAAATTCTTTCAATCAAGCAAAGGGAAAAGCAACCAAAGCGGAGAATCAACGAAACGTAAACAATTTTCACAAAGTCAAACTTCAAATGAAAGGTAACGAATATAAATAAAACATTTTCCTGATAATTTCTATGAAATCACATAAATTTTTTCGAAATTTGCTGCGATGGTATGACTGGTCACCATAAAAAATATAGGTCTGCTTGCCATTGATAAGTTTTGTAGCCCACTCATCCAGCCCTCGTTCCATATCGATAAATTGTAGCAAATCCTGGAGAGCGTATTCACATTGGGTGTATGCTTCAAATTTCTTCTCAAAATACCGTAAAATATGGTCAACGTACCGTACATTACGTACGTGAGATAATCTTCTGAGCGTGGGTTAGGCCCTTTATCAAACGATTTGCAGTATTCTTGCATTTCATTGTCAATGTGTTTGTTTAATTTTCTTCGCCGTTTCTCACGACTTCGAAGTCCAGTGAGATTCTTGTATTCACCTGGTGTCATTCGAATTAACGTTTCCGATCCATCCGAATTACGGCATACACCTGAGGGATGAGATCGAAATTTTGACAGAAATGACATTTCATTTTTGACATTTTAAAGTACGGTATTTTATTCAATCGGGATACTTTTGTTCGATATTTTTTCAATTTCAGAAAATTAGATTTCTATTCTTTTCTTGTTTTATTTTTACCATTGTTTTGTATTTATCTAATTCACAATTTATAGTCAAATTGACATAAGGATAGGAAAACAAATGTAAAAGATTGCGTATAAATTCCCCAACACACTTCATACAATGCAATACAATATACATAGCTAACCAGTATATACAAACATAATAACGCATATTACAAGTGTATATGTGCAAGGCTTGCAGAGGAACAAAAATGTGTCCCTGAAGACACGAATGTACACCATACAACGATTGAACGAATGGCATAGTCTGCAATACAATGTTTATACCAGACATGTTCATGTACTGAATAAATATCTGCTGATAAATTTAGCAACTAACTACTTGAACGAATTTTTCATAAGTATATATGAAATAGAACTTGAGTACTATTTTAAGAGTTTTGGTACTAAAATGACGAATGGAGTAAAATGTAAATGTCATTAGATTTCAATGTTTAATGTGTGGTGTTCTTTCCAATGATTTAATGTCGAAATACACTCTCCACAAACCGTCCCAATCACCAGATTTGATGTTCTTTAAGTTCTAATGTGAAATGCCTGTTTATCGATGGTGTCGCTTGAATATCAATATGGGAATGACAGTGAAATTCTTGTATTGTCGAAGCTCAGGCTTCTCATCACGTTTCAGAGCCGCTTTTCTTTTTCGTTCGTGATTTCGAATGTACCTTTGAATAAAAAAAGCATTAATTATCAACAAAATCTATGTACATTGTGAACACCAAAATCAATTAACAATAGAAACCATAGAAGAAACACACAAACACTACAAATTTCACTATTATTTACCGTTGTAGATTCATGGACAATGGAACGTAGATAAACCATTTACTCTTCATGCCATAGAAGTAGCCATTTCCGTCTCCAAACTCGATCGGTTTCAATTCCTTCTTAATCTATTTGAGTAGATTTTTATGAGGTGTTTTCTCCGATATTGAATAGCACAGATAGTTCATGGTATCATATTGGATGTGAGAATTAATAATGTGGATTTTTTTGGCTTGAAAATGGCATTTATTTGAATAACTAAACGAATGAGTACATTAACCAATATTTTGCCCATCGTTAGCTATGACTTCCTCCCATCTTCTGGGAAGTTTGTTGATTTCTCGTTTGAAGAAGTCCTCATCTTTCGGGGCAATACATACATCGATCCATTTTCGCACTTCTTCAGCATTTCGAAAACTCGCAGATGTACTGCCAGGCTGACCTGCATTGATCGCAGAGATTGTAATATGTATATTCCTATACAGATATATATTTCTATAAATATAGAAATATATTATATTTTTGACGCAGCGTGTCAATGTGTGCGTTAGCATGTAATATATACACACACATAGCAACCGACTGTGTGCAGAATTTACAACACAAACAAATGGGCATCATTCTTAACTCGTTCACAGAGTCAGTTGCTGTGATTGTGCATATACTTGGTCATTTGGTGTAAAAATTCATTGCTGTTATTTTTTTCGATTCGTACATTAGTATCCGTTAAATTAAAAACAAAACACAGTTGACACAACATCGCTAACGCATACATTCACACGCTGCGTCGAAAATATAATAAAGGGTGATCCAACAAGAGGTACTTTTTTAAAATTGAATAAAAAAAACACAAAAATTCAAATGAATCGAAAAATCTTTATTGGTCGTTTAAAGAACCATCGTTGACATTTACTTTTTGAAAATAATAGTTTTCAAATGTTGGCCGCAACCGCCGTAGCTCGCTCTCATCACTGAACAAAATTTTGGTCGAAAAAAACGGATCTTCAGCGAGCTTTTCGAGAGCCCATTTGCTGAAACGGTGACGTTTTGGAATGTCAGCTGGCTTTATTTCTTGCACGAGTTGAATTTTGTAGGCCTTCAAGCCAAGATCCTTCCGTAAAATTCGCCAGGTGGTTCCATATGACAGGCCAATTTGTTGAGCACGGTGTCGAATTGATTCTCGATGGTCTTCTCCAACACTTTCAGCTACTGCCGCTATATTTTCTTCACTACGCGCTGGACGTGGTCGATTTGATGATCATCCAATAATGAATATTGGGTCTCTAATTTATTGATGGTATTGCGAATAGTGTGCTCAGTAGGTCGATTATATATGCCTTAAATTGGCCGAAGTGCACGAAAAACATTTTTCACAGAACGCGCATTTTCGTAAAATAATTGAACAATTTGTAAACGTTGCTCGGGCGTAAGTCTTTCCATGATGAAATGTCAAAGAATACTGAATAAAATAAACATGGTGGTTTGACAGTAGTCACGCGTGACATGTCAAAGAAACCCTATTGAAAAAAGTACCTCTTGTTGGATCACCCTTTATAATGCCCTCTGTATAGGAATATCCGTAATACAATCTCTGATTGATCGGAACAAATGGTAATCAGAAGGGGCAAGTTCTGGAGAGTACGGGATGTAATTAAGATTATCCCATCCTAGCCCCTTTATTGTTTCTTCAATGATGTTCACGATGCGGCCTGGCATTGTCGTTGTGGAACAAAACTCGATGATGTTTTTTCCCTAGCAATGCTCGTTTTTCGTTCAGTTTCTTTGCCAATTCACCCAGTTGTCGCCGGTAGCGATCAGCTGTGACTGTTTCATTAGGTTTTAACAGCTCGTAATACACCACATCTTTCTGATCCCACTAAATGCACAGCATAAGCTTCTGACAATGAATATCGCGTTTTGATTGTGAAGTTGATGGTTGTCCGGGATCAACATACGATGCTTTACGCTTAAAGTTGTCGTAATACACCCAAATTTCATCGTCAGTAACAATTCAACTCAAAAAAATATTTTTCTTATGCTCTGCTAGATGTTTTTTGCATGCATCGATTCGTGCTTTGAGTTGATTTTCATTCAGATGATGTGGCACCAATTTCGCCAATTTTCTGATCTTTCCCATTGCATGTCAACGTTTGCCAATGGTTGTTCGGTCAACTCATAACTCCAAAGCAAGTTCTTGTTGCGTTCGACACGAACTTTCTTCCAATAATGCTTGCAAATCTGCATCTTCAAATTTTTTTTGGCTGACCTGGCGGTTCTTTGTCTTCCAAGTCAAAATCATCATTTCGGAAGCGTACAAACCATCGTTCATAAGTGCTTTGATTTGGAGAATGTTTACAGTAAGCTTCAAACAACAATCGATAACTTTCAGCATCGGTTTTCTTCAAAGGAAAGAATGTTGATAAACTTCCCCGCAAAACCATATTTTCAGGCACGAAATTCGACATTTTCGGAGCAAAAGGAATCTTTGTTGTTTACACTTCAACGAAATGAAACATAATGAAATTTATAGTCTAATTTATATGTTTAGATGACAGACAAAAAAAAGGAAATGGCCGCGGTGTGCTCCGATGCACATAACGCGAAATACGTCATCTGTTATCCAAATCCGCATTATTAATTCTCACACCCAATAAATGGCTTGTTTATCAGCATTTTGATGTGATAAAAACTTTTTGTTGGACATTTGGTGCTCGAGTTAACATACATGAATATGGCTTATCAAACCAATAATAAGAAATTCAAAAAAAAATCTGGAATAATCGAAATCTCAGTTAGCAAACTAATTGAATAATTCGTGAAATTAATACTTAATCTTGAACTTAATTTTTAAAATTATTGATTAACAAATAATTTGATTCGATAAGAAGATCGAGAAAATATAAATAATCTTGCACTAATCTTCAGGGCCAGACTTGATTCACACTTTGAAGCTCAATAAACGTATATAGTGCACAAAGCATATAAAAAACGTTATGTTTCAATTGTCTCTTATTAACTCTCGCACAGGGTGCTTCTGACAAAGACTGTTGATTTTCATGCTCAAATTTTATCCACATATTCCACGGAACTTTTCTACATAATATTTTTACTCTAAACTGTTCATATCTTCCTTTGGTTGACAAATAAATTGCGTACGTCGCATAATATACATAAAATATTTCTCGTCGATGTATGACTAAAAAAAATGTTCCAGTTGTTCATCGCTACTGGTTTTGACATAATGATAGAACAAATAGTGGATGTTGAGTGTATCGAGGATAAAACAGCGTGTCATATTGCTGACCGTTGCTTTTCATTTTCCGATAAATAATCGAATGTCCGAAAATTAAATAAAAAGGCCACCGAACATTTGTCAAGAATTGCAAAGCATATACTATCCATGGTATTGTAAATATTGACAACGATTCTATTGTAAACAATAATGGCATTTTATATTTCTTCACTGTGATTTTGAGCACTGGAAAACATATTTGATAGAATTTTGCCAAATCAAATCCAATCAAATTTATAGCTTCATTGTTTAGCGGAAGATGAAAACAAATGAACAGTACGATAAAAATAGAATTCAGCGTTAAGATTCGTAACGCTTTTAGTTATTTCTGCGGATAATTTGACCATATTTTCACCCATTTCTACCGTCGAAACAGGATTTAAATCAGCCTAATTTCATTCCAATAAAATTCATTTTTCTCATGAATTTCTTTGAAATACAACCAACTTCATGCAATTAGAATGTAAATACACTGTGAATATACACATAGATTAAGTAAGGTTTTGAATTCGAAATCAGTTGAATTGTTATTAACGTATTGCATTCGATTTGACATTTTGATTGTATCGATTGAATGTATTGGTGAATTTTTACACGCGAATGACAGCTGATTTGATTCAGAATTTGATGCAAATGTGATTTCAAAGATGTTTCATATTGTTTACATAGCTGTATTTCTGCGTTACAATCACAGTTATTTTATTATATACAGAGTGATCTTTACACTATGTTGTGAAATTCGTGTTATGTTGTTGTTTTCTTGATTTATTTAAAAAAAAAAAAAAACAATTATTGTGTTCAAAATTGGTGGCTGATAAATAATTCACGATGCTAAAGAGAAAACGACCCGAAATTAAAACCGGTGTTCCAAAGAAAAAAAAAACGTAAAGAAAAATAAGAAAAAGAGGAAGGAACTGTGAAGAGAACAATAAAGTTGTCTCCTAATTTCATATTAGAAAAAGATTCAAGTCCTGAAAACGACAATTCAAGATGGTTCACTGACTTGTTATATGTACGTATGACCAATATTTAGAAGCAACAAAAATTTCATTTCTTGCCTCATTATTAATGTTGTATAATGTGAATAGTGCCTTTGACAAGCCAGAAATGATCTTTTTCATCAACAAAAAAGGATTGGATGTAGTTAGGAAGTGCTTTGGCGACGTATCGAATGGAACTAAAAATCATGTGTCGGCAGAACTCTCTGAAATCATCGAAGACATTCACAGAGAAAGAGAATTCGAATGGCCAAGCCGCGTTCAAATGAGTAACTCTTTTGAATATTGTGGCAACAATATGAAACGAATATGGTCACCAATTTGACAACATGGTGTGAAAAGCGATTAGTGAATTTCTTAAAAATTGCGTCTTACAATTTGAATGCCGCTAATAATTTCATCATTGGTTCTGATGAATACGACAACATTGATATTCGAAACACAATGAAGAACATTATGTTGAATCGAGATTGGACAGATAACGATCCTGCTAGAGTTCATAAAATGAATGTATGGTACAAATGCAGTCGCAGAGCATGCCACACCATCGTTTCGATTCCACCTAACGGTTATTGACTACATTGAAGACAACTGGTTCGAGTCATTGTGGTTATTTATATCAATTCAACGACAAATTAGCCGATTTTTAGCTGATATATAATCGCACTCTTGTTAAATTGTGGTTACAATGCAAAAATTTTCCCGATCGCTATCCACAACCAACCGAACCAATGCCACTAAAAGTGAGAAATTTCACAGTTGTTCCCATTTGCGATTTCAAACTGAGACACATTCGAATCGATCATACAAATTTGCTCTCATTATTAAGTGAATTGCAAGTGGTACCGGAAAAGATGCTGGTGAGATGCAAAGGAATGGAGGACATACAGCACAGAGCAAAGAATACTACAAAGAGAATAAAGATGAAGCATGGAGTATTCTTTTTGACATGGAAAAAATTAATCGAATAAAAAACTGGGATCAAATATTCCACTATCAAATATTGACTGATAGTGTTTCTGCTTCGGTAAGATTTCAAATACCAACACCGATAGTGGCAGATCGTGAAATAAAGAAGAAAGAGATTGGGCAGAATCTCAAAGATAAAAAGTATTTACAAACAATCCCGATTGATTCCGGTATGAAAACATATTTAGCCGGCATTCGTGTTAACCTCGAAATTGGAGTAGAGATGAGTAGTCAATTTATAAATATTTTCTTGTGCAATTTTGTTTGAATCCAAAATCAGTGAAGGTTTTTTGATTGATTTGAATTTTATTTTGTAAAAGAAAAATTTTAAGATATCATCGAAGCAGCACCATTGGGGAGCCAAAGAAGGTATCAGAGACAACATCAGAAAGCGTATGACAGCTGATTTCACGCAAATGGAGCAGTTTGATCGCGAAGAATACCACACAATACCATCACCACGTGATCCACTTGGAAATCATACATCGAGCATCGTTTAAACATGATGGTTGATGGAATGTACACTTATGCTTGTTGACGATACGCACGAATTAGTTTCTATAAGTATATTGAATCGAATCGTAAGACAGATTATTTGGCACGAGCTTTTACGAAGAATAAACCATCGCTCGCCATGCTTGGAGGTGCGGAATTTTCACCAAATTGACCAATATGGTATTAGGAAAGGCAAACGATATCCCTGCACACGTAAGCTCGAAGGCAGCACAAAGAAGCTTGGCCATTCACATTTACTCAGAGTGAAGGAAGACTACAGTTCACAAACGTGTGCGAATTGTCATAAGAAGTTTCCAAAGCACACTAAAAGCCATCGATTCAAAGTTTGTAAAACTGCACATGTGATGGTGATTGCAATCCAATCATCGACCTACCAACTACGATTGTGACGAAGAAAAGCCGACGACATAAGCAACTTGATAGCGTTTTCAAAAACCTTTATGAAAAAGGTATCTTGGCTCCAGCAAAACAACCAATTGAATTTCAACCAGGGCGATTAAACTCACAGAAAATGTATTATTCTAAAAATTGGGATCTAAACCTGACGGAAGAAATTCAAGACGATTTTAATTTAGTTGCTTACTATGAACAAAATCCACGACCACATACCATCGTATGGCATCGAGACATTGTTGCGGCCAGGTGCATAATGTATTTAGGTGAATACCATTTATGAATATAAATAATATTCCAAAATTATTTTATATTAATCTCTTTAAACCGATTTCTATTTACACAGGCTATTGCTACCTATTTGATATACCATCGCATAGTTCGTTTGTGAGACCTCTATCAGAACGCAACAAACCAGCAATCCATGTAATCGTTGCCCCGATTTCGGCGAATGTTCTAGCAGCATAACACCAATAATTCAATTAATACAAAAAAAACCATGTTAACAATAAGCAATGAGACAAATTATGGTGATAGACAAAATTCAACGCCCTCTACAAACGTAAATGTGAAGACCACATAACATCAATAGATACTGTTTTCCAACTTTTTTAGTGAAGACACACATCGATATGTTATTACATGTACATTTAAGTGCGATTGTAGATGGCGTTGAACTTGTGTGTGATTTAGTTTCACAATTGAAAATATATGTTAATTTGCCTCATTGCAATAAGTTATTATCAAAGCTTGATTTTGTGGCTTTGAGCACATTATTGTGTGTACAGTTTTTACTGTAGGTAAATTATTGATACAAATTATTTTAATTTTTTAATGATATTCATATTAGAAATATGCATGAATGAAATTACGGTCAATTTAACCATCTATTTAGCAATTATTATTACATATTCAAAATACTAATATTATTCTTTTTCAAATTTTCTATCGTTTCATGCATTCGGACTACACCTGGATTTCTCTCTATTGTGACAGTGAAAATGGTCCTATCTTCGGTTAATTTCAACCCTTTTTTTCAACCTTGAATATATGCCTAAATCTGACGTATTATCATTGCTAAATGTTACTTGGGTTCAATAAAAATAGAATGATATGATTTTTCACTATTATTTTGAATATAGAACCCAATAGCATTCTTTGTCAATTTACTTCTAAATAAATAATCAAACTAACAGTTTTTGAACTCAGATTGTATACAGTTGTTGTTATCTACCAAAACACGATTCTACAATGTGAACTGAATATGACACAATTATTCTTATTCAAAATCTCAAAGTATTATATGGATTACTGTTTTTGGTAATTGTTCGACAAACAATTGTTCCTTTTTTGTTATTCAATGGGTAAAATTGTTGATAGCTAAGCTGTCATAGCATCATATGCATAACTATACACTGACAATAGTTAGGTTATGTTTTTTCCAACCATTCGTTGGAATAAACGTCATTCCAACCAAAATTGTTCATTGTCCAACAATGGTTGGATTTTTTTTCAATACTAGGGTTGTCCAACAATGAACAATTTTGGTTGGACAATGAACAATTTTGGTTGGAATGACGTTAATTCCAACGAATGGTTGGAAAAAACATAACCTAAATATTGTCAGTGTATGTATTGGATGTACAATTTAATAATATATATTAAGTTTATCTTTGCTTGCCGCAATAGGGAAAGGTTCATTCTTCATTACTAGTGCTCACTGGATAAGAGATTAATGCTTATTTCACATTTCTTGTCATGAAATACAACTGATACAAATTTTTAAAATGAAATCATTTTGTATAAAACAAAAATTAAAATTATTTCAATACTTTGAGATTAATTTTTTTTAGCAAAATTGAGTTTTTCCTATCAAAAAATCCCAATACAATAAATTTAGGTCCACGTGGGACAACATATGTATGTGTATATTGTCAAAAATCACATGACTCGTTCTGTTGTAAATACTAAAAACATGAACATTAGCGGAATAAATGAATGAATAAACGAAAAAAAAGACAAAAATTATTTATTATAATATTGCCAAAGTGAAAATTTTATTCAGTATTCCATGTGAAAAAAAGTGGTTATCACTTTTTTCTTGCACACATTGTGTATGTTTTTTGCGATTAAAATATAAGCATTAGATATCAAAAATTATGTTGAAAATGAATAACTGATTATTATGTCAATTTTCCTATATTTTCTTAAAGAAATTTTTATGTTTTTCCATGAAACATTAGATTGACAACACAACAAGAAATGGCTCAATTTGGTCACTATCTAAAATGAGGCTTTTGACGTTTCAGAGCATGTGATATTAGCGCTAAATAGTAAAAAGAAGAAAATGTTGGCACGTTTAATTTTAGCATTTAAACATGCAAGCACTTTGTTTTCGAGCGTTTGCTAATTTTGAATAAACATCAAAATAATGATTCATTTGCAATCGCTATATTGTTTTGTAAAATAGATTTCAGGAAGCAAAGGAAGGGGAAGCATATGCATATATTTTCTATCCTCTCTGCGCCAAAATTACCATCAATTCGGCCGATTAGCATACTTGTGATAGATGTTTGAAAGCGTATCAATAATAATTTCTATTGTACGTTCAAAAGTTTATCAAGAAGATGACAAAAAAAGCATTTATTACATCCAATGCTAATTTCAAGAATTAAAACAAACACACAAAAAAATAAATTGGTATTTCAGTTAAATTTAGTGGTGGATATATGATTTACCACATAACTTTGAGATTTTACCACATGCAATTTCATATAATTTGACATCCATAGCTTGTGGTAAAATATTGAAGTAATGTGGTAAAATAAACAGAAATGTATATTTTGTACTATAAATTGCTGTTTTACCACATTATTTTTTTGTGTGAACATTCATACATTTAACGTTTTTCAGTTTTTTCTTTTTTTTCTATGTTAATTCCATTCGGTTTACAAGCGATCACATATTTTAATAATGTGCTTTTAAGAATTTGTAACGTTTGATTTTGGATGCCACATATACCTCTATCCATATTAATCATATGATAATATTGGCAAATGTAAACGCAGTGGATTTTAATCATTTCATTTTCTTAACTAAATATGGCAATTACTTATCACATGAATAGCTCACTAAATGTGGCCATTTATCAGCCCAGCGTGACCGATAGCAAAATAATAATAATAATAATTTCTGTCGTCTCCAACAGTGGAATAAATTTTATGCAAATAAACATGTGATTATCAGACATAGTTCTGTTTTTCTTGAAATTATTTTCATTATTTTGTGGGTTTTATTTTCTTGTATGGTGAGAAGGCGCCTTAAGGCTAAATATATTATCAGTTCAAATTAAAGCCAATGTATTTAAATGTATCGACATTTTGTTCATATCATTGTTTGCTTATTACATGTGTGACAATGCGTACATACGTTTTGTTTGAATTAAAAATTTGGTCGACACGACAGATATTCATCATGATTCATCTAAATCAAAATTCTAATTTAATTTCGCTTAAAAAGTCGTAATGACTTCATCAGCAAAATATTATGATTCGCTATCAAAAATTGCCAATTTGTCCATTTTTATAAAACTTCCACGTGATAGAAATTTTCACGTGGTTTTACCCAATTGTCTGTTTTGATTTTGATTTTCTTTTTTCGCTTTGAACATATATTCAAGTTGACTTAGATGCTTAAATTAATTTTTATGAATTAACATTCCTTGTTTATACATGTAGAATAGTAGGCATGATTATCTAAAATAAAATAATCAATAGCCTACAATATCTAGCAAACATAGAATATTTAATCAAAATATAAAATATATAAAAAATGTACTTTCACATATAGATTATATATACTTGAACCTTTCAATAATAAACAATACTGTTTAACTAAATTTACAATTGGGGGCTCAACTGCACAAAATTTAATTTTATAACGAAAATGAGTAACGAAAACACAAACGAAAATGTTAACGAAAATGAAAGCGAAAATTCAAGTGAAAGCCAGTATGAAAATTTTGGAAATTCACCATTGAAGATGACTTCTCCAAACATATCAATTGGATTGCGTTTCGATGATATCAAAAGTACTTTTAGAGAGTTTAAAGGTGATATGCGAAGCAACATCCATGACTGGCTTATTCATTTCGAAGAGCAAAGCAAAATTTTTAATTTATCAGATATCTATAAATTTATTTTTGCGAAACGAATGATGCAAGGACCAGCGAAATCGTTCATTGAATTCGAAAGCATTGCAACGAACTGGCACACATTAAAAGCAGAATTAGAAACTGAATATGGACAACAAGTAAACTCATTACTTATTCACCAACAACTCAGTCAACGTAAAAAAAAGCAAAACGAAACAAATGTGGAGTATTTGTATGAAATGTTAGCAATTGGTTCCCAAGGAAATATTGATATACCAGCAATTATTTCACATACGACAAACGGCTTACCAGGTCCACAACATATGAAAAGTTATTTATATGATGCACAAAATTTACAAGAATTCAAAAAAAGGTTAATATCATACGAAATCCAAAATTCACAACAAATGAAATTCAGCAGAAACGATGTAAAAAATTATAATTTCGAAAAAGAAAAATCAAGTAATATAAAATCAAGTAATATAAAATCAAGTAACCATTGCATAAATTGTGGAGATAAATCGCATCAAAAAGACAGCTGCCCCGATAAAGACAAGGGACCGAAATGCTTTCGATGCAATTCATTTGGTCATCTTAGTCGATCTTGTGTTGAACCAAAGACATCAGAGAAAAAACGAATGAATATAATTGTTCGAGATCGAGTACATAAAGAAGTTAAAATTAATAACATCAAAATGATAGCATTATTAGACACCGGTAGCGATATTACTGCAATGAATGAAAAAATTGTGAAGCAACAAAAAATCAAGTATACACCAAGCAATGAATCAATCAAAGGAGTAGGCGGCTTTGATACTTTGAAGGGATCATTTGAAGCAAACATAATAATAGATCAAAGTAGTTATGATATTAAATGTTTTGTTATTAATTCAAATTCAATCGATGAAAATTTAATCATTGGAATGGATATACTTAACAAAAGTTCAATAAAAATTTGTAAAAATGAAACACTCATAAAAAAAGAGAGTGATCAAAACGACGAAGATAAATGTGAAATTACAAAAAGAAAAAATAGCAAGATAAATGAACAAAATGAAACGATAATGGAGAAATCAACAATTCATGAATTAAACCATATTTTTTATATTGGTTTGAGAGAACAAAATGAACCCGATATATCACACATTACAAACCCAGACATCAGGAAACAACTAAAAGAATTAATAAGAAATTACAAACCAACTCAAATTAACAAATGCCCGATCGAAATGGAGATAATTTTATCTGATGAAAAGCCCATTTCATCAAAACCAAAACGTATGTCACCTTCAGAAAAAACTGAAATTGAACAGCAAATTGAGCAATGGTTTAAAGATGACGTAATACAACACAGTTACTCAGATTTTTCTGCACCATTAGTAATAGTGCCTAAGAAAGATGGAACAAAACGTTTATGTGTCGATTTTCGTAAGTTAAATAAAAACATTATTAAAGATAAATTTCCTATGCCATTACTAGAAGATCAACTTGATGCACTCGAAGAAGGTAGAGTTTTTACAACTCTTGATTTAGCGAATGGATTTTTTCATGTTCCAATCAAACCAGAAAGTCAAAAATACACATCTTTTATCACACATTCCGGCCAATATGAATTCAAAAAAGTTCCATTCGGATTATGTAACAGCCCAGCTATTTTTTGCCGCTTTATAAATTTCATTTTTCAACCACTAATTGCAAAAAGGATTATGCTCACTTACATGGATGACATAATAATTGTTGCTCAAAATGAAGATGAAGCTTTAGCAAGATTAAAAGTTGTACTCAACTTAGCAGCCAATTACAATTTATCAATCAAATGGAAAAAATGTTCATTTTTAAAAAAAAATATTGAATTTCTCGGATATGAAATAAATAATGGTCAAATTAAATGCAGCCAATCAAAAACGAAAGATATCAACAAATACCAAGAACCACGCAACGTAAAAGAAATACAAAGATTTCTTGGTTTTACTGGTTATTTCCGTAAATTTATTGAAAATTATGCTAGCATCGCAAAACCATTATCAGATTTGACACGAAAAAACATAAAATTTGAATTTGGACCTGAACAACGCAAAAGTTTTAAACAATTAATTCAAAAAGTGAAAGAACGACCAGTACTTAACATTTTCCGAAAAGATGCAGAAACAGAACTTCACACCGACGCATCGAAACATGCCACAGCAGCAATTCTAATGCAACGAAGTCCAGATGATAATCAATTTCACCCAGTTTATTATCTAAGCAATAAAACGACACCAGAACAAGAAAAATGGTTCAGCTATGAACTCGAACTTTACGCTATCATTTTAGCAATCAAAAAATTTCGAAATTATTTATTGGATATTCGATTCAAAATAATAACTGATAATCAAGCACTGAGAACAGCAATGAGTAAAAAAGATATTAGAAAAATTGCAGGATGGATCATGGAACTTCAAAACTTTGATTTTGAAATTATTCACAGACCAAACTCAAATATGCAACACGTCGATGCTCTTAGTCGAATGTATATAATTACTACACCAACGATATTACACAATCTTCAACAAGCACAAGAGACAGATGAACATATCAAAGTAATCAAAGAAATATTGAAAGAAAAAACGTATGATGACTATATAATGCATAATAAATTATTATGCAAATACGCAAACTCATTATATCAAATAGTTATACCAGAAAATATGCAAATTGGACTGATAAGACAAATTCATGAAAATGGTCACTTTAAAAATCCAAAGCTTGAGAAGACAATCAACAAAGAATTTTACATTCCAGATTTAAACAATAAAATAAATCAAGTCATCAACAATTGTATCGCATGTATCCTCGTTGATAAACAATCAAATAAAAAACAGGGCTTACTACATCCAATACCGAAAGAACCAATACCACTTGATACTTTCCACATAGATCATTTGGGTCCAATGCCATCAACGAATAAAAATTACAATTACATCTTAGCACTGATAGACGCTTTCACGAAATTTGTTTGGTTATTTCCAGTCAAAACAACTTCAGCAAACGAAACAATTTCAAAAATCAATGTAATAACATCAACTTTTGGAAATCCAAGACGTATTATCACAGACAGAGGAACAGCTTTTACATCAAATGCATTTCGCGAATTTTGTGACAAAGAAAAAATTGAATTAATTCATTGCACAACAGGAGTTCCTCGCGGAAATGGACAAATTGAACGTATTCATCGAATTGTAATAGCTTCTCTATCAAAATTAAGCATCAAAAATCCAGAAAAATGGTATGCTTCTGTAAATTCAGTACAACAATTTCTAAATAGTTCATACCAACGAGCCATCAAAACGACACCATTTCAACTAATGTTTGGCGTTCCAATGAAAAGCGAACTTCAAGAAATTTCCGAAATAGTTGAAGATGAAATCAAAAACGAATTCAATTCAAATAGAGAACAACTTCGAACTAATGCATCTCAAGCAATTCAGGAAATTCAAAAAGCAAATAAGAAAAACTATGATTCAAAACACAAAAAAGCATATCAATACAACGAAGGCGATTTAGTAGCAATTTCAAAAACACAATTCGCCACGGGAGCTAAACTTAAACCTAAAAATTTCGGCCCATATAAAATAACAAAGATAAAAGGCAATGATCGTTATAACGTCGAACGAATTGGAATTCATGAAGGACCTGCAAAAACAAACTCATCTGCAGACAACATGAAATTATGGCCAACAATGAACATTATTAGAATGTTTAAAAATGCTTACACAAAAAAACTAAAAACAATTTCAATTGAAGGTAACATTGCATCCGGAAAAACAACATTACTTAAATATTTCAACCAATTTCAAAATGTTGAAATACACCCCGAACCAGTAACTCAATGGCAAAATTTAAATGAGCACAACATTCTAAAAATGATGTATGAAAATCCAGCACAATATACGTATTCATTTCAATCATACGCAATGTTAACAATGTTACAAACTCACATCAAACCTCAAATAAAACCAATTAAAATTATGGAACGATCACTTCAAAGCACAGAACATTGTTTCTTCAACAACATGAAAAGAAATAATTTAATTAGTCAACCAAATTCAGACATAATGAACGAATGGTTTAAATTCATAAATGAACAATTCAAAACATCAATTGATTACATCGTATATTTGAAAACATCGCCTTCCAAACTCCTGGAGAGAATTAAAAAAAGAGGCAGAATTGAAGAAAAGAATATCAACATCAAATATTTACATGAAATCCATAACCTACATGAAAATTGGCTTCAAAATATCAATACTACTGTTATCACTATCAACGCTGATCTGAATGAAAATGAGATAATAATTGAATATAACAAAATAGCAAGTTTTCTCAACCTTTCTACCCTAGAGAAATTGTAGAATAGTAGGCATGATTATCTAAAATAAAATAATCAATAGCCTACAATATCTAGCAAACATAGAATATTTAATCAAAATATAAAATATATAAAAAATGTACTTTCACATATAGATTATATATACTTGAACCTTTCAATAATAAACAATACTGTTTAACTAAATTTACATACAATTTTGATTACTTTGTATTTTCGTAATCACACGAATTTTTCAGTCAAGCCATTAGACAATCATTAGTCTAATAATGTACACATTTATATTTATAATATTTTGATGTAAAATTTACTAAAATTCCAAATAAACAAAATGTTGTTATTAATTGTTTACAATAATTTACTATTTTGATGGAAGTTGATCCTTAGTATTTGTATTTGTATTATCATATTGAGCGTTTATTTGGATTTTTAAATTTAAATTTTCATTTTGTATTTTCTTGCAGTATATTCCCATTTTCGAGTGAACAAGTAAGAATATTACTATTTCGAGAATGCGATTGGTCAGGTCGACGTTTATTATTCGATTCAAGTGCTGTACAAAAAGTCAGCATACCAGCTAACAATGAAACAAACGCAACAAATAATCAACATAGAAAATTTTCGCATTCAAATGACAAAGATGGCGTGAACTGTTCTCGAGCGTTTATTGAAATTTGCAATGGTTATGGATACACATACGATCCAACATCATCTGAGAGTAGTAATATTGGTGAAATGGTTTTTGGTTCAGTTGCAATGTCATTCAAAGGAACCTCGTTGAAGGTAGTATCATATAATTAAACAAACAATAAATAATAAAATTTAATCATTTAATTGATTTTTATTCACATAAGGTACATTGGCTTCAAGAACCAACACGAATCCTGTGCTCTCAGGTTTTTCTCTCACCAATTTATCAGAAAAATGGTTTCAGTCGACGGACATCGTCGAATGATATGAAGAAAAGTGATAGCACAAATCGTGATTTAAGCAGAAATCAATCACATGAAAATTCGATCAATTCATTTTCATTGTCATTGTCATTGTGCATGAGCGATAAATTTACGGAAATAGAAGAAAATAAGGATCTGGAAATTGCAGCGACGGTTCCTTTAGATGTTCCATCATCCTTGAATCGTAGTAGCTATGCATTCAGTGGCTCTGATTCTGGAACAGATATGTGGACAATTATGTCTGGTTCACCGTATGGCTTTCGATCGGATCGAAGTAGTGTTGTATCTATGTTCAGCACTGATCCGAGCATTGTAAGCTCACGTAAATTAAGTATTGATTCGGCCATTGTAGTCGATGCGGCATTGAATGGCCGTAGCAGTGATGGATGCTTGCAACGACGCATACTTCGTAATATGTCAACATCGTTTGAGAACAATTTATCGCGAAATGATTTCATAGGTTATTTTGATGAAAGTCGAGGCGCAAGTTCGATTAGCAGTGTTCCAGGTTCAATGGTTCGAAGATAGAGGGAAATAACCCTTTATATATATATATATATATATATATATAATACATTTAGTAGATATTTGGAATATTGTTAAATTCAAATTCACACCATATCATAAATATTTGAAATGTATTCACTAGACATTCAATTCATGTTTATCAATAAGTTTTAAATTGAAACCATTGTTGCGATAGCAATATATGTAAGTACTGCTTAAAATTGAGATTTGGTAGCTGAGATCAAGTCAACATGTAATATGGCGAAATAGTCGACACATCATATCATAGAGAGAAGAAAAGAAACACAGCATATTATTAGCATTGGTGAGTATGGGTTCTTAGAATGGATTGGGAGCACACTCAAAACGTCATTGGCAAAATATTGAGAATGTGGTAGTGAAAATTCAAGAATTACAAGCGAATTACCACTACAAACAATCAACAGTGGCGGTAAATTTTATTTTCACCACCACATTCTCAATATTTCGCCACTGACGTTTTAAGTGTGAGTAAAAAGGATCGGTAAGTTGTTCAAAGCAAAAAAACAAAACAAAAAAGGAATAAAAACATGGAAATTAATTTTGATATTTTACAGATTCCTAAAGAATTTTCTTTCCTTACAGACACAGGAGGATGCAGTATGATCTCAACTACAAATCTCAAATTTAAACAATATTTAGTCATATGTTTAGAATATTTATGATATTTATGATATTTACAATATTTACAATATTTACAATATTGTTTTTTATTTTCCCCTAGGTTCGCAGGCACAGTGCAGAAGTTGAGAGCAGAAGTAATCCTGAAATGGTTCGCCGGCGTAAAAATGGTGGCAAAGATTGTCTCAAACCACCGCACATTCATTTTTCCAGCTACACGCCACGATCGAAAACCACTCAACGACGATCAAAAATTGGTTTAGCAGTTTGTATTAGTTTCAGTGAATCGGTCGAAGAAGAAATGCAACTTTTTTGCTCCGAACATATTCCATTACTGGAGTCTATGTTATGTAGATTGCGCGCGGCTGCTGAAACGGCGTACATGAATCAGAAAAAATTTCATCAGGTAAGATTGGAAATTATTTTTGACACCACAAAACTATTCGATCATAAAATGTATTTTAAAAATATGTTAACAGCTTATGCTGCATGCATGGTTTGCGACAACATCCTGGATAACTGATCTATTCACCGCACCAAGAATACATGAGCCAGTTTGGTTTTCATTAAGCAATGGTTACACTGATCGTCCACATCATTTGGCAAAACATTTCATGACTGAGCTATGTTGGCTCTTAAATAGCGCCGATACCAAAGACACTAATTTGTATGTTTTTTTTTTTCTTAATTGATCTAATTTCCTCGCAACATTTCGTACTCACTTATTCTTTTTTTTTTTCAATTAGCTTCGTGAGCACACTATTAACTGCAATCCTGACTAATCACCTAGGATGGGTTGGTACCTAGGGGGAAATAACCCTTTTTTTATTTACATATTTAGTAGATATTTGGGATATTCACGTGATATTTAAATATTTATGAGATATTTGTTTGATTGGAAAATAGTAGTGTTCATCATAAATATTTGAAATGTCTAGTGAATATTAAGTTCATTTTTATCAATAATTGAGCTATTTACTGAATATTTCTTAACATTTTCTTTGTTGTTTTCCCCCTAGGTTGCTACAGTTCGCACAAATAGTTCTGCAAATAACGATCAAATGATAACCATACATCAGAATCATGCAAAAATGTCCGAAATATCCAAGTTTCATCCATACAATGTGTTATGGGCACAGCTTGGTGATTTATATGGCTCCATCGGAAATCCATCACGTTTAGCTAAAACTGTTGTTTGCGGTGCTCACACAGTGACTATAAATAAGGTTCTCAGTGTTCTAACATACTTTGTTCGATGTGGCGAAATACAACGAGTTAAAAGTGAAAAAGTACACGACAAAACGGAAATTGAAGAAGCGATTAGTGGTAAAAGCCATTCACCGAATATGAGTGGTGGTGTTTTTTCCAATGAAACAAAAGAAAACCTCGTGAAAGGCCTATCAAAGAGTAAAATTTGTTCAAAAAGCATAGCTAATGTGTGCCATAATACGGCCGAGGATGAAGAAGGTGGCAAAGATGGAAATATTTTTGTACCAAATAATGGAACTTCATATGAATTCCAGTTCAATACATCGAATTTCATATTAACGCCACCCGAAATGACTTATGATATTCATCGGCTTGATATTGATGGTGAAATGAAAAATGGACAAATCGATAGTGTTTTGCCAAATAATACAATCAAGCTTATGGTGACGAGTCCGAATAATGATCGTTTTGAATACGAAACTGCATCCGAAGCAATTGATTTTATATTGAAAAAAATGGAGAATACAAATAAAGTTGACAATGAACAAGAACAAGAACAAGAACAAGAACAAGAACAAGAACAAGAACAAGAACAAGAACAAGAACAAGAACAAGAACAAGAACAAGAACAAGAACAAGAACAAGAACAAGAACAAGAACAAGAACAAGAACAAGAACAAGAACAAGAACAAGAACAAGAACAAGAACAAGAACAAGAACAAGAACAAGAACAAGAACAAGAACAAGAACAAGAACAAGAACAAGAACAAGAACAAGAACAAGAACAAGAACAAGAACAAGAACAAGAACAAGAACAAGAACAAGAACAAGAACAAGAACAAGAACAAGAACAAGAACAAGAACAAAGAACAAGAACAAGAACAAGAACAAGAACAAGAACAAGAACAAGAACAAGAACAAGAACAAGAACAAGAACAAGAACAAGAACAAGAACAAGAACAAGAACAAGAACAAGAACAAGAACAAGAACAAGAACAAGAACAAGATGATCATCATTTAACAATCAAAACAAACAGAACTGACCTAAACGAAAATAAATCAAAACGATTGCTATGGAGTATATATACTCCTGACAAAGTTAAAGATGGCATCCGAATTGATAAATGGAAATCACAAATTAAAAATATTGAATTGAAGCGTTCGCATAGCCTTAAAACAAAATCGAATAACACAAATTGCTTGCGCCGATCAAGAACGGTTCGTGAAATAAAGTCGTATCAGAATGGAATAAATAATGAAAATCAAAACTTTTCAAAATTGAGTAATAACAAAATTGAATCACTCAATGCTTTGCTGCAAGAATTTAATTTTGGCAAAAATGTAATGAGTATGGATAATGAGCCGAATTTAAAGCCGGGAAATGTTGTGTTTGTACTTGGTGATAATGAAGTGTTATCAGGACTAAAAACACCACCGCCATCACCATCATCACAATCAATAACATCAATAACACCGGTCAATCAAAATAGGGCCAATCAGCCGACAATTCGATTGGATCAACAATTTGAATCTAACACAAAAACGGCAAATAATCGTATCAATATTGAAAATAGTTTGGGCGATTTAGCAAGCACGCATACATTAACACCAAAAGTCAATAACGTCAAACAAGATAAAAAAAAGAAACATTGTACACACAAAAAACATTCCGGAGTGAAATTCAACTTTGAACAATATCCACAGATCGTGACCAACTATATGAAAAACAAAAACTTAGACATTACCAATTATGATTTTCTTGAGAAGGGACTGAAACTGGAACAAGAAAATACATTCAATTATGGCGCTAGTTCAACCAGCCTCCTTCCCATGTTTGCACCTGAAGACACACAGGAGCATGATGAACAAAATGAAGAAGAGCAATGTGAATGCTGTGCCAATACATTCCGCATCCTTCAAACTCCATCCAATGCAACTGAATTGGAATTTTCCAATGATGACAATGTCTATCCCGTTCCAATTCCAAATCCAGTGCCCAAAAAATTAGGTACGGTCATTGAAAATAACATTATGTCAGATAGCACAGAACTGCAACTGAATAACAATAAGCCATCACAAATTGAAATTGATTCAATGGAAACGGAAAATCAAATGAATATTCAAAATAATAGTAATAAAAAAAAGGATGGTGAAAATTCAATTAATTCAAACAATTCCAAATGTCTTGAGTTAATTATGTTGCCATTTCCCAAGACCGAATTTATAAACGATAATAAAACTCATTGTCGAATACGGCCGGGCTACGTTCCATCATTGTTTGTGGGAATAACGGATCATTTCATTCCAGACATGGTATTACAAGGAATTACATCACCATCAAATAAATGGGAACCAATTTTGAAACAAAATTTAACGCTAGCATCACATTGTGCCACATTTGAGCAAATACCCACAGAAAATGTCGCCATTATTGCAAATATTGATAAATGGTAAAACATTCAGAGATATTTATCAGCTAAATATTGGGAGAAGGAAAAATTATCTCTTTCTTTTATTCAATTTTTTTTCCATGTTAAAATTTATGACTTATTTCAGGAATGTAAAACTGGTGTCATCACAAACATATGCGCTATCATCCAATGGCTTAAGTGGCCCAATCGGTATGTCGCAATTGGTCTCAACGATGCTAGAAACGGTGCATGCTATGTGGTTGGCTGGTACATCCTAGGGGCTGAGAACCCTTTATGAATATATATATGTTATTTAGTAGATATTCAGAATATTCAGGCGATATTTAAATATTTATGGAATATTTGCTAGATTCAAAAATACACACACCATACACACAAAAAACATTTGGGGTATGTTCATGATATTCATTGGTGACAATATATTTTTACCACAGTTGTACCTGATTCTACCACATGCAAGTTTTTATAAATATGTGCGCATGTCGAACAGACTTATTGTGAAAAGTTTTGCTGTCAAACTAATACTATGTCACATTTATTACGTTGCATGTGGTAGAGTCAAATACAACTGTGGTAAATATGTATTGTCACCAATGAATATCATGAACACACCCCAAACGTTTTTTGTGTGTATCCATAAATATTTGAAATATCTATGAATTCAATTCATTTTTATCAATAAGTTAGCATTTTTGAATATATTGTTGATGGCAAAAAAAGTATTGCTTGAAATTGAGATTTGGTAGCTGAGATCAAGTCAACATTCAACATGTCGACATAATCACATCATGGAAGGATAGGAGAAAAGAAACACAGCATATTCCAAACATTGGTGAGTATTTTTTCTTTCCTTTACATTCATTTCATAGTATACCGTTTGTAAAATATTGTTTGCATTGTAACACAAACGATAGTCTGTGTGACGGTAAGAGAAAATGGGAAAGAGAAAGATAAAGAGAATATGCATATCTCTTTCGCACTGAAGTACGCTCAACAACTGACCAATAATACACGCATCATGATTTACAAGGCAATGTGTATGTTGACCAATGTACCAATCAATCCAGATTTTAATCGGAAAGCTACCACATTAAGACAATGTCAGATGAAATCAGATGAAATCAGATGAGATATAATTAATAAGTTAGTTCGAGTGTATTAATTTCAAAATGTTCATTTATTTGTATATTTCTCTTGTAGGTAGTGCTGGCGGTCACAAAGTACTATTCTATAGTAAGTTTTTTTTCCCTTTTACAGACACAGGAGAATGCAGTATGATCTCAACTACCAATCTCAAATTTAAACAATATTTAGTCATATGTTTAGAATATTTATGATATTTAGTATATTTATAAATATTCACAATATTCACAATATTTACAATATTTGCAATATTTGCAGGATATTTACAATATTTATTTTTATTTACTTTCGTCCTTTCCCCCTTAGGTACATCAGCATATCAGTGCATGTCATTTTTAGAGTCAAAACTCAATGAAATTTACCTTCAATCGGAAACATTAGCCGCATTCTTATTAGCAACCGAATTTTGTTCACTGAATACTGTAACAACGGCACTAAATTTATCGGCAAATGATGTGCCTTTACTGCTTTCAGTAGCTTCAATACATTCACCGCAAGTTACCAAAAAATATGGTATCAGTTTCAGATAATAGTGAAAATTGAATCCAATTAGAAGAACATGCTTCGCAAGATTTTCTGTGATTTGAAATTAATTGCAAAAAATACTCGTACCTTCATTTATATTGATTACGTTGAAGTTGAAATATGAAATTGTATTTGTTCTGTTTTTTTTTTTTTTTTTTTTTTTGATAACGTAAGCAAACAAAGAAAAATATGTGATAAAATATTTAGTAAAATGTAACAAAAAAACGGAAAAATATATATTATATTTTCGAATGAATTCCACACTTTGCGTTCGAACAGTATAAAATTGATTGTAAATATTCAGTATAATAATTAAATTAATTTTTAAATTGGATTTATTATCAATGAAATAAATAAATAATTGCCAATTATGGATTTTGCATTTAAAATGATATTTTTTTTTTTTTTTTTAGTAATTGAACGCTCAGTAGTCGTCAAACTAGTCGATGCTGAAAAGTGCATTTTTGAGAAGAAGAAAATATAAATCAAAAGAAGAACCGCTTAAGATCAGACTGTTAAAAGTTTTGCGAGCAAAATGAGTGAAAAGAAAAAAAAAATCCTTTGAAAATAATTTTTCGTGTAAATCTAGTGAATAAATTTAAATCCCAAGTTTGTTTATAGTTCCAATTTTTTTTTTCGATTGATTAATGTACTATGACATAAGTCATGCGATGTTACATTGCAAGCAATCTCTATCATATATACACTGAATTGCACTTAAATTACGGAATGCAAATGACAAATCGTATCTTTTTGCCGTTTCTGTTGGTATAGTCAGTATACATTGATAAATCGTATAGGTGGCGCCAAAGTCTTGAAATCAAAGCCCTTCACATGTAAAAATATACAACGAATGCCACATTGGTATTGAATTTATTTTATAGTCGGTGACAAAAATATGTTCCTATTTCTATCTCTTTTATCCGTACGCTTGTCTTACCATTGCAATGCTCAGTGTGGGCTGAATTGTGCGCAATATTTTTTTATTGCGTATATTTGATGCCCTACTACATTCACATGCTTACAAAACATTGTGATCGCTACATTATGTTTCGGTAATTCTTCTTTGTGTTGGTTATATTCAATAAATGATGTTAGATATGCTTAATATGATCAGAAAAGGATCGATCAATCAATCACTCTCTGTCGATCTTATTACTCTGTCACTATATAACGGTAACATTTATTGTTTATGCAAGTCCCAAAACTCTGATTTCATTCCATTTTAGTTCTCTTTGATGCATATAATAATACATTTGCTCTGATTTTTTTACATTTTATTTATCATGGATTGTTTTACACGAAATGACCGACAAAAAAAAACTCTAAGATGTCCAAAAAGGACGCATAATTTCATTACGATATGAGAGTAATAATAATTTTGAAACCATTGCACGAATGACCGGAACTTCAGAGTATGTATTCTGATCGATTCGTTTGCAGAAATAAGAGTAAGTTTCACTCTACTTGAAAATAGTTAAACAAGAGTATGTATTTTGTATGTTTGGCGTACTTATAAAAACGAATACACACACAAAAAATATGTTGATGAAAAATCAACAATATGTTGATTTGAAGCTCAAAATCAACTATGGTTGATTTCAAATTGAGAATGTTGATTTCAAAATATCAAACATTCGCAGTTTTAAATCAACTCTGGTTGATTTTGAGCTTCAAATCAACATATCGTTGATTTTTCATCAACATGTTTTCTGTGTGTGTATGTTTCTTCGATTTGTGAATTAATTTTTTTTTTGTAACAGGCATCCATAACCGATAACAAAAAATATTCGTTGTCGTGAGTCCGTTAAATACAACGAACAAATACATCCAATGGCTTTCCATTGTTTTCATACAACATTTTATTGTGAGTAATCGAAAATTGCTGAAGATCGAAAAAAACCTAAAATTTTTTTTTTCAATTCTGGTGAATGATTTTACATGCCATTTCATCTGGTATGTTCGTTGTGATAAAATGCGCATTTTTTTTCACTCAAATCACTGTTGGTAAATTGCGATCATAGAATTGACAATACATACAAACACATTTCACAAATATACAAGTTCTCGTTTGTATTGTGAATGGTCCACAGATCAGCTGTCAGTGTATTTGCATGTTGTAGTATTGTATCTCGATTAATCACAAAAAATGTATTATGCTATTGCCCATAATTTTATTCAAATGTAAGAATGAGATAGAAACAGGAACATATTTTTGACACAGATAATACATTTGATTGCGATTCAAATTAAAATAAAACATTTTCTCATTTTTTTTATGTGTTCGATAGCCTAAATTGTTTATAGAATGAAATGAAATACATTGTCTTTTGCTAGCAATTATTCTTTGATTTGTTGATATTCTTCCTCTTAATGCTTATTCTCAAATGTTTTCTATATAAGAAGTATATAACGTATAACTAAGACGGCAGCGTCTCTGCTGTCGTTGTCGCCGTGAAGAGTGAATCTTGTGTATATTCGTGTGAGTGTACATTTGTATGGTGTACAGCATGGCATATGGTCCGCTCTTGCCATTTTGGTACGCTCTAAATCTCAAATGGACTGCTCTTAAATCTTGAATATTCCGCTCTAAAGATCGAATTGAATTGTTGACAAAAATGCATATATCAAATATAGAAGACCTTAAACATCAAATTATCATCATTGATTGGAAATAATTGGATTTTTTGTTATTCGAATAATCTGAGAATAATTCATTTTGAAACGATGTTGAAGCAGCCCTAGGGGGAAAGAACTAAAACCAATAAGTATGTGCGTATTTATACTGTTATTTGTTCTTGCTACGGATAAGACGAAGCAACGTGAAAAAACAACAACAAAATTTGTGCAAATAGCAGCAAATGCCTGCAAATACGCAAATAGTTCTCTCCCTCTAGAAGCAGTCTATGATCGCTTGTTTGTTCGCTTGGGTGAATTACCTTGCTTGCTACTTATTTGGAGTCGACTCAAATGCGATCTGTTCCTGTTCGTTCAAATTCTACACAATTGACGCCATCTATACGATTTATCAACGTATGAATTTCTTGCATGAAAGCAATTTATCAATGTACATTGTCTACTAGTATATCAACGGAAACGGCAAAAAGATACATTTTGTTGTTTGCATTCCGTAATAGTGTATGTGCCATTCAATGGATAAATGATAGAGATCACTTCCTACGTAACGTCGCACGACTTATGTCGTTGTACATTAATCGATCGTTGATGTACTTGCCCACGGCGGCTCCGTAACAATTCAACGGCCAATGTCGCACAAAGTAAATTTGTATATGCCATAATTATGTACCAATTATGTACTATGCGTACCTATATTCAAATATTTTTGTACCTCAATTTTAATATTTTTTTTTTCAAATATAAAATTTTTCCAAAACGCATTTTTTTATTTTTATGAAAAAACGAAAAACTAAATATGTCATAATTTTGTACCAATTTTGTACCTAATCAATCTGCATTCAAAAAATTTTTTCCTCAATATTTGATTCTTTTTTTTGAAAATTTTATTTTTACAGAGAAAAATTTTTTTCTTGTCTTTTGTGAAAAATCAAAAGTTGAGAATGCCATAATTTTGTACCAATTTTGTACCTAACCAAACCGCATTCAAAAAACATTTTTATGAATATTTGATTCTTTTTTTCGAAATTTTTTACTTTACAAGAGAAATTTTTTTTTTGTTTTTTGTGAAAAATCAAAATCTGAGAATGTCATAATTTTGTACCAATTTTGTACCTAACCAACCCGCATTCAAAAAGAAGAATTCTCATTTTTTGACTCATTCACAAAAAACAAAAACAAAAAATTTCTCTTGTAAAATAAAAAATTTCGAAAAAAAGAATCAAATATTCATAAAAATGTTTTTTGAATGCGGTTTGGTTAGGTACAAAATTGGTACAAAATTATGGCATTCTCAACTTTTGATTTTTCACAAAAGACAAGAAAAAAATTTTTCTCTGTAAAAATAAAATTTTCAAAAAAAAGAATCAAATATTGAGGAAAAAATTTTTTGAATGCAGATTGATTAGGTACAAAATTGG
Organism: Resseliella maxima; assembly: GCA_029041755.1. Lineage (NCBI taxonomy): Eukaryota > Metazoa > Arthropoda > Insecta > Diptera > Cecidomyiidae > Resseliella > Resseliella maxima. The sequence continues at coordinate 6,278 of JAQOWM010000826.1, read as the reverse complement.
TACAAAATTATGACATATTTAGTTTTTCGTTTTTTCATAAAAATAAAAAAATGCGTTTTGGAAAAATTTTATATTTGAAAAAAAAATATTAAAATTGAGGTACAAAAATATTTGAATATAGGTACGCATAGTACATAATTGGTACATAATTATGGCATATACAAATTTACTTTGTGCGACATTGGCCGTTGAATTGTTACGGAGCCGCCCACGGCACAGAAATCCACTTTCTCAATTTTGTTTTATATTAATTTAAATTCACACCGTACTTGACTAGAGATGGCGTAAGAGACAATAAATTTCTTTGCTGAAGCGACTTCGGCAATGCTTCATTTTAAGAGAAAAACAACTGAACAATAGTTCGGTTGTATTTGAAAAATAGGAATTTTCGATAAAAACAAAACCTATTCGAAATATTGTTGCTTACTTAATTGTTGTATTGAACAGTTCAATTTGGTTCAGTTAATTAAGAAATATTCGAACGAACATGAACCGAACTTGAACATCTTGAACAAACTGAACTTGAAATCGAACGAACATGAACACCCTTTTTTCTCTTTCGAAGAAATCGAACCGAACCCGAACGAACATGAACATAAAAGTGAAATCATTCTCGAACATGAACGGTTCATGAGCAGCTTTCACTAGGGGGAAATGACTCTTGTAAATCTTTTCAAAATTTTAGAGAAATCGAAGCATTTTAACGAATCTTACGAGTCTTACGAATCTTCATTTACATGTGAAGTTGACAAAGAGATTTGCAATTGCGAGCGTATCTATGCGCATCTTTTTAACACATAATCAAATGCGAATCCTTGCGAATCTTTTATTCATTTTCAAGTATAATACGCGAATCATTAAATTTTTGATCATATTTTTGCAAATAAATTGGGATTCGCTGCGAGTCATTTCCCCCTAGAGCTTTCATAATGGGAAAATCCCATTTTTTAAATGGATGATTGGTGCGCCCTCTATATTTCCAAAACGCCATGATTAAATTAATTTTATTTTTGCTCGTGACAATAGGGGAGGATTCATTCCTCATTATTAATGCGCAGTGCACTAGATGCAATATTATTGCCTATTTCACATTTCAGGTCATGAAATACAACTGCCCCCACGATGGACCGTACTTCAGCATTTTCAATGCAACAAAAAAATTACTTCATTTTTTTTTCAATGTTCACTATGACACATCAAATTTGATAGATTTTTTGACACTCTTTAAGATACAATAACTGTCACTGTCAAAAAAATGGCGTCTAGCCACAAAAAGTCACGTTTCGATTCACACTACCAATATATACAGTCATGGCAATCGATTGCCAAAAAAATTTGTTAATGCTTTTTTCATGAACTGTTTTCTTTTTTTTGTTATTATTTTTGCACTGATATCTGCTGCAGAATAACATGAACTAAAAGTAACAAAGAGAATTTTTAGAAATATTTTTGAATTTTTTTTTTATTAACAAACGTAAAAAATTTCATTTTTGCGATGGACAAAATTGAGTAACTGGTGTGAAAAACTTTGAGTAAATATGAAAAAAATAAAATTAAATGTGTGATGGCCAAAAAAACAAATAAATAAATTCGGATTTAATTTAAATAAAATTCTTCACTTTATTAAACGTGTTCTCTGTTTGACGGCTGGAACAAGAAGAAGAAAAATGAAATATAATGTCACACTAATACAAATGAAATATGCAACGTCACACTAATACATTGGCAAAGCCCTAACATAACTGACCGTTTACTTAACAATATTCAAATGTAGCCCGAACAATTGGGCAATGTATCTGTCATGACATTTCATATTTGTCATTCGACAAAATGCTTACAACTCGGCCAGACTGACCCTAAATCGACTCGATTTACAAATTAGAGTGCTACTAAAATTTACTTAAATTAGAGTGTCCCTCCGATAGCAAACAAAATAATAAACAATCAGATTCAACAATACATTTAATTCACAATTGGCTCAATTTCTAAATCAATAAGTGTCGCCTCAGGAAACTCAGTCACACAGTCAAATGTTGGGTCAACCCATAGTTTTAATTTAGCAGATTTTAAAATACCGTCATAAGGAATTTGAGTGATACGACAACCATCAATATCACGAACAACGTATCGATCATTATCCAATTTCTTGTGAATGACGTAAGGACCCTTGAATTTTGGAATCAGTTTCTTATTGGTGCCAGCAGTAGTATTAACGTTTTGTATAACTACATAATCACCCTCTTTAAATTCTCGTGCAGGCCTATGATCCGATGCAAAGTGTTTCAGATTGGCACCCTGTGCCTTCTCGATGTTTTCATTCGCCTTCTTTCGTATTGACATCAGATTGTCAGCAGTATTCGTCAGTTTCTCATCTAAATATTCCGTTAATTCATCAACAATCTTGCCCCTTTGCTCGATACCAAACAATAATTTTGCCGGAGAAAACCCAGTAGATTTATGTACGGAATTATTCAGTGCATATTCAATTTCTGGTAATTTCGCAACCCAATCAGAATGTCCATCAGTTTCCGTAAGTTTACCCAACATCGGTCCCAGCACCCGATTCACCCGTTCCACCTGTCCATTTGCTCGTGGTGTACCCGACGAAATCTTAATATGTTGCACATTACTCTTTTCCATGAAAGCGGCGAACTTATTTGATGTAAAACAAGTACCACGATCACTAATACACCGCCGTGGTCTACTGAAGTGACGGAAATAATCAGTAAGTGCGTGAATCACCTCTCGCGCACTAGTAGTGGTAGCAGGATATAACGAAACATGTTTGGTGAAGGCATCAGTTATGACAAGCAGGTGTTTTCTCTTTGACCTGACTGAAGGCAACGGACCCAAATGGTCAATGTGAATAGTGTCGAACGGAGTTGCCTCCTTCGGAATTGGATGCAAAGTCGCATGATTTCCATAAGGAGATGCCGAATAATAAATACACTTGATGCAGTTCCGAATAAAATTTGATACTCTTGACTTCAGATTCCGAAACCAATAATGCTTTTTGATAGCAGAACAACATTTGTCCACCGCTAGATGTCCCGATTTCTCATGCATCAGTCGGATAACATTGTTGATTATCTCAGTTGGTACATAGAGTTGTAAATGGCCGGCAGGCGAACGATGAAAAACCACACCATCAATTAATTCAAAATCAGCAACCTCAGTTTTTTCTAATTTTTGTCGTAAGTCCAGAATGCTTGGATCACGCGATTGAGTCAGTTGTAAATGAAAATCCAGATCACTCTCTTCTACATAACAGATTGTACTAGCTCGACTCAAAGCATCAACATGTTTCATAGAGTCACCAGGTCGATGTACAATAGTATAGTCATAGTTTTCCAATAGTAATGCCCACACACAGACGGGTGATGCGCAGTTTTACTGCACAATTTTGCAGAGAAACATTTTCTGCACAAAACAATACAGAAAACTGGCACAAATGTGCAGAAAACTGGCACAAATTTGTGCCATTTCTCAAAATTTGTTTGTACCATATAAATGGCAAATACTGTATATTTTTCAGTGGTTATCAGAATCAGATTAATTTTTTCCAAAATTAAAAAATTAATTTTGTCCGAAAAATAAGTAAATTAAAATAAATAATTTTCAGTCTGCTATTTAATAGATCGATAGGCGCTATTTGCACATTTAAATTCAATGAGAAAAAATTATTTTTGACTTATCAAATTAAATCTGCATTTCAAAGGAGAAAAAATCTTTCGATCGATTTTTCACGCTTTTCCGATTGGAAAATGGGAAAAATAAATGGATTTTGCCCTGTGGCGAACAAAATTTCGAGACCTATTTATAAAAGTGTCATATGCCTAGGCTGATCCATGGATTCTCAGGATTTAGCCTGAATTCCAGAACTTCCCATATAGAATTTCATACAAAAATTAGTGCGCATAATTATCCTATCGAATACCGCCTATTAAATAGCAGACTGAAAATTATTTATTTTAATTTACTTATTTTTTGGAAAAAAATTAATTTTTTAATTTTGGAAAAAATGAATCTGATTCTGATAATCACTGAAAAATATACAGTATTTGCAATTAACATACATTGTTTTTTGGATAGGATATATCCATAAGATCTCCGCAAGAGCTGGATCTGTGTGTGCGTTAGCCGCAATATAAAACACACACGTATAATGACGTATTGTATCAGCGGGCAACCAAAATTAAATGCACACCTAAAAATATTTACCAATCGATTTTTCACGTTTTTCCGATCGGAAAATGGAAAAAATAAGTGAACTTTGGTCCTAGCTCATTGGGGCCCAGTTCATAGATTCAAGACCTATTGATAGAGGTGTCACTTACCCAGGCTGGCTGATCCATGGATTCTTAGGATTTGGCCTGGATTCCAGAACATATAAAAATACACCTAAAATTATGCACACTGATATTTATATGAAATTCCATATAGGAAGTTCTGGAATCCTGGCCAAATCCTAAGAATCCATGGATCAGCCAGCCTGGGCAAGTGACACCTCTATCAATAGGTCTTGAATCTATGAACTGGGCCCCAATGAGCTAGGACCAAAGTTCACTTATTTTTTCCATTTTCCGATCGGAAAAACGTGAAAAATCGATTGGTAAATATTTTTAGGTGTGCATTTAATTTTGGTTGCCCGCTGATACAATACGTCATTATACGTGTGTGTTTTATATTGCGGCTAACGCACACACAGATCCAGCTCTTGCGGAGATCTTATGGATATATCCTATCCAAAAAACAATGTATGGCAATTAATATGGTACAAAAAAATTTTGAGAAATGGAACAAATTTGTGCCAGTTTTCCGCACATTTTGTATTGTTTTGTGCAGAAAACTCTTCTCTGCAAAATTGTGCAGTAAAACTGCGCATCACCCGTCTGTATCGAGCAATTTTTGCCGAATTGCTACGATTGTTCAAAGTGACAGCTAACGAATTACAGTCAGTGACAATTTTAAACGGCAGACCCTGCAGATACACATGGAATCGTCGTAGAGCATAAACAATGGCCAAAGTTTCCAGTTCGTAGCTATGTAATTTTGATTCAGCAGCAGAAGTCGTTTTTGAGAAGTAGGCCACCGGGTGTAATTTGCCATCAGCCTGTTTCTGCAACAGAATTGCACCAAATCCCAAAGCACATGCATCACAGTGTAATTCAGTCTCTTTCGTTGGATCGTAAATACACAATATAGGGGCTTCCAGCAGTTTTTGTTTCAATGTTAGAAATGCAGTTCGACAGGCTTCATTAAAATCATAGGGTGTATTTTGTTTCAGCATATTCGTAAGTATGAAAATAAACCATGACATTGCTCCAACTCTTTACGATTTTTGGGTTCAGGAAAATTGAGAATAGCGATCAGATGCTTCGGACTGAGACTGATACCCTTTGAGTTAGCCAAATATCCCAAGTACTCAAGTTCAGTGTATGTAAATTTACATTTCTTCAGCTGTATTTGTAGGCCAAATTGACGTAAGGTTGACAAAACTCTAGCTAGAATTTTCATATGACTCTGTACATCAGGTGTTGCAATCAGAATATCGTCCATATAAATTACCAAAGATCCATCGTCAATTAATTCACGTAGAATTGTCCGGGTGAAACGTTGAAATTCAGCAGGTCCATTTCGTAAGCCAAAAGGTAGATATTTGTACTCATACTGTCCATCAGGGGTAACGAAAGCAGTGTATTTAATCGAATCAGGGTGCATTTTCACTTGATGATACCCACTCTTCAGGTCAATTACAGAAAAATATTTCTTTCCTCCCAGGTGTGCAATACAGTCATCTACTAGAGTCACAGGGTAATTGTCACGCAAAGTAATTTGATTGATCGGTCGATAGTCAACACATTTCCGAAGTTCTCCATTTTTCTTACGTACTGGTACAATGGCAGACGCATATGGTGAATGACTAACCTGAATAATGTCCTCTTCCAACAGTTTGTCAACAATTTTCTTGACCTCAGTTCGTTCATAATGTGACAGACGTCGGGGTTTACAATAGATTGGCGAATCATGTTTCAGTCGCAACTTTACTTCATAATCCAACGGTGCAATTTTCTCACGCGGCAGTTGTAAATAATGTTCATCAATCAGTTTCTCTAATTGTCTCTTCAATTCAGTGGACAGGGTGGGGTCAATGTCAGGGGTTAAGTCGGGGTCAGCAGTAATGATACCAATTTGTAATAGTTCACAAGAATCAGAGTCAATTTCTGTGAGATCGACAGCAGTTCGCAATGATAAATCAGGCTGTACTTCAACATTGA